>CANIUD010000199.1:87500-185000 GCA_947470075.1 Closterium sp. Yama58-4
CACATATCGTTTTTGTACTTCTTTTGGGTATCCAATTAGTAAATCAGCATGGTCAACGTGCTCTGACATTACAATTATAGATCGCTTTAAACGAATCAGAAATAGTCTGCTTAAGTATTATAGTGGATCTATTAATCAAAAAGACTTATCACGCATCAACCATATCTTACATTACTCATGTGCAAAGACGTTAGCATGTAAACATAAGACTAACCTTAGAAAAATATGGAAAAAATATGGAAAACAACTTGTAAACCATTATCAAGGTGAAAAAACTAGAAAAGTACTTCTATCAGAGACAAATCTTATCAGTTATTCAAAAATGAATATAAGATGGTGGAATTCTTACTTGAAAAAACCTGACCCTATGAGTACTTTGTTAGAAAACATTTATCGTTTACAAAAAAAAATAGAAACATAAATTATAAAGTTAATCAACAGAAAAGTCCTACTCCTATATCTTTTCTTTAAGAACTACACAAAGAGAGCCGTGTGCAATGAAAGTTGCAAGCACGGTTTGGGAAGAGGTTGTTTTAGAGAATAATAATCTCAAAGATTAACCGACTTTCATCCGACTAGTTCCGGGTTCGAGTCCCGGGCAACCCATCTTCTAAAATCCTATAAATTATCCTCATTGTAAAAACATAGTTATCTGATTTTTTGAAAAATTAATTTAAGATAACTATGTTTTTACAATGAGAAGAATTCGCTTTTTTGATAACTTTTGATAGACAATTTAATTTTTGTAGATACTGACCGCAGATCTTATACGATCAAATCTTTGAGTATAACTTGACAGTATCAGGAGATGTGATGTATAATTTATTATAGCCAGGATAGCTCAGTCGGTAGAGCAGTGGACTGAAAATCCTCGTGTCACCAGTTCAATCCTGGTTCCTGGCATATTATTATTCATAATTCATAGAATGAATAAATATTGTTGTTATAAATTCTTTTTATATATTCGAGTTGATAATAGAATAAATCCCCAAAGATATTTAAATGTCTTTGGGGATTTATTCTGTCTATTATTAAAAAAAGAGTTCTTTTTTAATATGCATCTTGAAGCTCATAAAAATCAGGAGTAATATAATCTTTACGAAGTGGCCAACCTAGCCAACTATCTGGCATCAATATTCTTTTTAAATGAGGATGACTATCATATACAATTCCTAACATATCGTAAGATTCTCTTTCTTGGAAATCGGCACTTTTCCAAATCCAAAATGCAGATGGAACCCTAGGATTTTCTCTAGAAACAAATAATTTAATACAAACTTCTTCCGGCTGATCTGCACAATCTTGCACTTTAGTTAAATAATACACACTTGCCAATGGGCCTCCTGGGGCAACATCATAAGCACATTGTAAACGCAAATAATTAAAGCCATACACATATAATGCAACTGCAACCGAAGGCCAATCCTCAGGTCTAACTTCTACCATTTCTACTCCCTGATAATCAAACCCAAGAGGTCTATGAGCGAGTCCATGAGTAGCTAGCCAAGCAGATAATCGACCTTGCATTTGAGAAGCATTCTTTAAATAAGAATCCGCCATATTACCTTTCCTGTTATTTCAAAAATATAAATTATTTCATTTTCTTGATATTGTTTTTTCTTACCTATCTACCAGTTGATTAGAAGAAGTTTCAAAAGAACTTTCTAAGATACGTTCTAAAGGAAGTTCTAAAGAAGTATCAATTTCATTCCCAGGAGTACGACGAAGGGTCTTTTGATCATAATTACCAGTATGAATTGCAGGAACTGGTTCTAATTTATGCAATAAACTAAAACAGCGTTGACTTTGTTTAAAAGTAGCTTTCTCATGTGCAGTTTCCTGTCCGACTTTTTTACGCAATTTAGTTACAGCATCAAAAATAGCTTCTGGTTTGGGTGGACAACCAGGTAAATAGACATCCACTGGAATTAATTTATCTACTCCTCTGACAGTACTATAAGAATCGGTACTAAACATTCCACCCGTAATAGTACAAGCTCCCATAGCAATAACATATTTAGGTTCAGGCATTTGTTCATACAACCTTACTAAAGAAGGTGCCATTTTCATTGTAACAGTACCTGCTGTAATTATTAAATCTGATTGGCGCGGACTTGATCTAGGAACTAAACCATACCTATCAAAATCAAAACGTGAACCAAGTAAAGAAGCAAATTCAATAAAACAACAACTTGTTCCATAAAGCAAAGGCCACAAACTGGATAATCTAATCCAATTAGAAAAATCATGAAAAGTCGTAAGAATCACAGAATCAGATATATCTTCTCCATTAGATGAGAACCCCATTGGATTCGTAACGAAATTATCTGTGGAATCTTCAGCAGAGTTAAAATAATTAATATTTTTGGAATTTATGACCATTCTAGTGCTCCTTTACGCCATGCATAAATTAAACCAACGATTAGAATTACAACAAAAACTAAAACTTCCACAAAAGCTAAAACTCCTAAATCATCAAAACTCATAGCCCATGGATACAAAAAAACTGTTTCAACATCAAAAACAACAAAAACTAAAGCAAACATATAATAGCGAATCTGAAATTGTATCCAAGATTCACCCATTGGTTCTATACCAGATTCATATGTAGTACGTTTTTCCGGAGTTTTAGTAGTAGAAGGTGCTATAAGGCCAGATAGCGTAATCGCCAAAACAGGAATTAAGCTAGCTATTAGCAAGAAAACCCAAAAGTATTCATATTTTGGTATTGTAGACATAGTAAAATTTGAAAGTATAAAGAGTAAATTTTGTTCTAAAAAAATCTTATTTTATTTATTTCTCAAGAAAATAGAAGTAAACGAATTATGAGAAATATACCGTATATGGTATATATTCTGTGAAGTTAATAAGATTTACAAATTTATTATACAACCAATCTAGTGTAGATAACTATCTAATTAAACAGAATTTTATGATAAGAATTCTGTTTTTATTTAAACAAGTAAAAACAAAGTACCATTGAAAAACCTCGAATAAATATCACTTGGGGCTATACGGATTTGAACCGTAGACATTCTCGGTGTAAACGAGGTGCTCTACCGCTGAGCTATAGCCCCAAGATATATTATACATCGAGGATAATATTGTTGTCAATACATAAAAAATATATCTCTTGACCAAGAGGCTGTGGAAAGGTAAAATAGATACTGATGCCTACTTAACTCAGCGGTTAGAGTATCGCTTTCATACGGCGAGAGTCATTGGTTCAATTCCAATAGTAGGCAAACTTTGTTTCAAATTTTTATTATTTAATAAACTTCACTCAATGGCTACGGCAATTATTTAACTATTTATATTGAGTAATACCTTGGTGAATTTGTCAATTCACCAAGGTATTACTCAATATAAATTTCACACAGGGAGTTAATTATAAGCTGAAGCAGGATTTGCATTAACAGCTTCTAATCTTGCCTTTGCTCTTTGAAAAGCTAAATTAGCTTCGATCGTCTGTTTACGACCTGTTGCTTGATTTAAGTTTTCTTGAGTTAATTCAAAAGTTTTTTGAGCTTCTTCACGATCAATATCACTAGCTTTTTCTGCTTCGTTAACCAAAATAGTCAATTGATTATTTTCAATCATAGCAAATCCGCCCATCAAAGCCATTGTTGACCATTGACTATTGGTGCGTATTTTCATAATGCCAATGTCTAGTGCAGTTAACAAGGGAGCGTGATTTGGCAAAATACCAATTTGACCACTATTAGTTGATAAAATAATCTCTTGGGCTTCAGAATTCCAAACAATACGATTGGGGGCCATCACACGAAGATTTAATGTCATAATTTTTATGCACTCTCCACTTGTATGGTTGCAGCTTTAGCAGTAGCCTCGTCAATATTACCAACCAGATAGAAGGCTTGTTCTGGCAGATGGTCTAACTCTCCAGATAGAATCATTTGAAAACCTTTAATAGTTTCTGCTAAACTGACATATTTCCCTGGAGATCCTGTAAATACTTCCGCAACAAAGAATGGTTGAGACAAGAAACGTTCAACTTTACGAGCTCTTGCTACAACTAAACGATCTTCTTCAGATAGTTCATCTAATCCAAGAATTGCAATAATATCTTGTAATTCTTTATAACGTTGTAATGTTCTTTTAACACCTTGAGCAGTTTCGTAATGTTCTGAACCTACAATCCATGGTTGTAACATGGTAGAAGTAGAATCCAAAGGATCCACAGCAGGATAAATACCTTTTGCTGCTAAACCACGAGAAAGTACAGTAGTAGCATCTAAGTGAGCAAAGGTAGTAGCTGGAGCAGGGTCAGTTAAATCGTCTGCAGGTACATAAACAGCTTGAATAGAAGTAATAGATCCTTCTTTAGTAGAAGTAATTCTTTCTTGTAAACCTCCCATTTCTGTAGCAAGAGTTGGCTGATATCCTACTGCAGAAGGCATACGTCCTAACAAAGCAGATACTTCAGAACCTGCTTGTACAAAACGGAAAATGTTATCAATGAACAATAAAACGTCTTGTTTGTTAATATCTCTGAAGTATTCAGCCATGGTTAACGCAGTTAAACCTACACGCATTCTAGCTCCAGGAGGTTCATTCATTTGACCATATACTAAAGCTACTTTAGATTCAGAAATATTTTCTTCATTAATAACTTTGGATTCTTTCATTTCCATGTATAGGTCATTTCCTTCACGAGTACGTTCACCTACTCCACCAAATACGGAAACGCCACCATGTGCTTTAGCAATATTATTGATCAATTCCATGATCAATACTGTTTTCCCTACACCAGCACCTCCAAATAGTCCAATTTTTCCTCCTCGACGATATGGAGCTAATAAATCTACAACTTTAATACCAGTTTCAAAAATAGAAAGTTTTGTATCTAATTGAGTAAATGCTGGAGCAGATCTATGAATTGGAAATGTAGTAGTTACATTAACTGGACCAAGTTCATCTACTGGTTCACCAAGTACGTTAAAAATTCTACCTAAAGTTACTTCTCCAACAGGTACACTTAAAGGAGCTCCAGTATCAACTACTTCCATCCCTCTCATTAGACCATCAGTAGCACTCATCGCTACCGCTCTAACTCTATTATCCCCTAGAAGTTGTTGTACCTCGCAAGTTATATTAATTTCTTGACCTGCTGGGTTTTGTCCTTTCACTACCAAAGCATTATAAATATTAGGCATTTGACCAGGAGCAAATGCTGCATCTAGAACAGGACCGATAATTTGGGTAATACGTCCTATGTTCTTGGTAGTAGCTACTGAGACTCCAAGTGCGAGATAGGTAATATTCATGGGAAGCCTTTTGGCGAAATTGTTTATATTTTAACTGATGATTAGGCATCTTGCATCAATTCAATCGATTAATAAATAAGATTTTTTTCTTTATAGACAAATTATATACTAAAAGAACAATTCTATCTTTACTTAAAACGTATCATGATGTAATACTTTAGTCAAGTAATGGTATAAAGTCTTTTCAATTTCTTCTAAATTATATAGCCAAGCTTATCGGAAAAACGTTGTATAAATCAGCTACCACAATGTAGAATGAAGTTGTACTGAACAAATAAGCTAAAATGTGTTGCAATCTTGTAACTTTTATGTTAAATTGTTCACATGGTATTCTAGATATTTCGAGCAGACCTTGTGCTTCCAATAGTTATTAATTGACTTGTAGGGAGAGACTTATGTCACCACAAACAGAGACTAAAGCTGGTGCTGGCTTTAAAGCAGGGGTAAAAGACTATCGTTTAACTTACTATACTCCTGATTATGAAACCAAAGAAACCGACGTTTTAGCTGCATTCCGTATGACTCCTCAGCCAGGAGTTCCTCCAGAAGAAGCTGGTGCAGCGGTAGCAGCTGAATCTTCCACCGGAACATGGACTACTGTTTGGACTGATGGTCTTACTAGCCTAGATCGTTACAAAGGTCGTTGCTATGATATCGAACCTGTACCTGGAGAAGAAAACCAGTACATCGCATACGTAGCATATCCTTTAGATCTATTCGAAGAAGGCTCTGTTACCAACCTATTTACTTCCATCGTAGGTAACGTATTCGGATTTAAAGCTCTTAGAGCTTTACGTCTAGAAGATTTACGTATTCCACCTGCATACGTAAAAACTTTCCAAGGCCCTCCTCATGGTATTCAAGTAGAAAGAGATAAACTAAATAAGTACGGTCGTCCTCTATTAGGGTGTACTATTAAGCCTAAACTAGGTTTATCTGCTAAAAACTATGGTAGAGCTGTATATGAATGTTTACGTGGTGGATTGGATTTCACCAAAGACGATGAAAACGTAACTTCCCAACCTTTCATGCGCTGGAGAGACAGATTCTTGTTTGTAGCTGAAGCAATTTTCAAAGCTCAAGCTGAAACTGGCGAGATCAAAGGACATTACCTAAATGCTACTGCAGGTACTTGTGAAGAAATGATGAAAAGAGCAGCTTATGCTTATGACTTAGGTGTACCAATTATTATGCATGACTACCTAACCGGTGGTTTCACTGCTAACACTAGTTTGGCTCACTATTGTCGCGATCATGGTCTTCTTCTACACATTCACCGTGCTATGCACGCAGTTATTGATAGACAAAAGAATCACGGTATTCACTTCCGTGTATTAGCGAAAGCTCTACGTCTATCTGGTGGTGACCATATTCACTCTGGTACTGTAGTTGGTAAACTAGAAGGTGAACGTCAAGTAACCCTTGGATTCGTAGATCTTCTTCGTGATGACTACATTGAAAAAGATCGTAGCCGTGGTATTTACTTTACTCAAGACTGGGTAGCTCTTCCAGGGGTTCTACCAGTAGCTTCTGGTGGTATTCACGTATGGCATATGCCTGCTTTGACTGAAATCTTTGGAGACGATTCTGTACTTCAATTTGGTGGTGGTACTTTAGGTCACCCATGGGGTAACGCTCCAGGAGCTGTAGCTAACCGTGTTGCTCTAGAAGCATGTGTGCAAGCACGTAACGAAGGTCGTGATCTTGCTCGCGAAGGTAACGACGTAATTCGTGAAGCTGCTAGATGGAGTCCTGAATTAGCTGCTGCTTGTGAAGTATGGAAAGAAATCAAATTCGAATTTGATACTATGGATACTCTATAGTATTTTCTGTTTCACACAAAGTTGCTAACTGTGTAATAATCTTTAAGAAGTATAGAACTATAAATAGTTCTATACTTCTTAAAGATTATTACACAGTTGAATTATATAAGCAGTTATAATAATTTATACAAAAGATCACAAAAGGTATTGAATTATCAATGTCTCTAAAAACAAAAACATATGGAATGAATTTATTGAGAAATCTATATAAGAATCAAGCAATATATGATGAGAAACATAAAGAGTGTCCTTGAGGTTTCTCAAGGACATTCTTTGTCTAATGTAACAAGAAACATCTTGTAGAAAAAAAATAAACATATTTTTTTTACCATAAGATGTTTATAGTATAAAACTATTTATTATGATATATCTGTTTTTTTCATAAAAAGTTTCTTTATTTGAACAAAAGCAAAAATCTAATCTTTTAAACGTCCAGTAATTTTAAGCCAATTCTGTGCTTCAATATAATTGTTAGGTGCTAAAGCAATAGCTTGTTTCCAATAATTAGCAGCTTGATCAAACCAAGCTTCAGATGTTTCAGAATCACCTTGTTCAATGGCTTGTTCTCCTCGGGCAGGATAGGGACAAAAGTAGCCCCCCCTTGAGAACCGTACTTGAAAGTTTCCTAGTTCATACGGCTCAAATATGGAATTAGTTTTTTTCTAAGCAGAAAGTGACGAATAGAATCATACTTCCACATATAATTGATTACATGCTTATATAGAAGCATGTAATATTACTTAGAATAACGTGTTTAAAACATAAGTTTTCTTTTGATAATAATAATTATTATTATAATAATTATTATTATCAAAATATCTAGCTTCCTACTCATCAATATACACGATATAATTTTATTGATAAGTAACTACTCTATTTCTATAAAAATTCTTTTTTATAGAAAAAAATTCTATATATAAGATAAAGATTTCTCTTTAGGATTTAGCTCTACGCCACTGCTTTGTAGAAAATCTTTTTTATTACAGTAAAAAGAAAATAAGCAGAAAAAACATTTATATCGTTTCAGGTCCATTTTCGATATAAGATCTTTATGACGCTTAACTTACTAATTCATTTAGTTTATCCATAGAGACAACTAGTCTCCCATTTGAACTATTGGACTATAGAAAAAATAGGGTTTAGATAACAGCTCTTATACATCAAAAATGATATACATGTTATCCATTTTTTTTATAGTAAGAAAAAAGAGAAAATAATTCTCAAAAATTACAAATTAAGTAGTCGCACGTAATGACAGATCACAGCCATATTGTTCAAAGCTTGAGGTAAAGATGGATTTCTTTCAAGTGCTTGAAAATAATATTCTAAAGCTTTAGCATGCTCTCCATTACTGGTATGAATTAAACCTATATTATACAATATATAACTACGGTCATAAGGATCAATTTCCAAACGCATAGCTTCATAATAATTTAACAAAGCTTCTGCATATTCACCTTCTGATTGAGCTGACATTCGTTACGATCGCCTATAAAAAAAGGCTCCGTTTCAAAACCGTACATGAGATCCACTTCTCATACGGCTTCTCCTAGCTAGCTTACCATGCGAAGAATATGAGTTATTATTCTTCAGTAGATATGAGATATGATATGACTAGCAGGGGCTAGTGCTTGTACATAGACATCTCTAGCCATCCTTCTAAACAGAATTAGTTACGTATATAAGTTCAATTTCAGTAACAATTTAATGTCTATTTGTTTGTTTTCAACACTTTGTTTTATGATAACATGCCCTGACATTTTCCGATGGTTTTATGGATATCCAAAAAATAGATGAGATGGATCCTATTTTCCTAACCATATATGCTTATTGGTGAATAATTAAATAAGAAAGTCTGTATATCAACTATTACGAAAACTTTTTCTTGTCAGTTTCTCTACGTAGCTTGTTACCAAATGTACATATCTATTATAGATGACATAAATTCAACATCAGATATTTATGCGTAGATAATATTTATTTACAGATAAATATGTAATGTAATCTAGAATAGAATTATCCTCTTTGCTTTATGTTAGAAAAGAATCCCCATAGAGGAATGTGTCAACTTATGGATACATAGCGGAGAGTCTTACACTTAGGTTTACTCTCACTCAGTAAGAATTTCACAATTTTTATTTATTAACTGTGTTTCAGTATACACTATAATATACTAAATAACAAATCGCACCATCTCGATAATAAGTAAAAGCTTCTTTTTCTCTTTGTGTAGTAGGAATGATTCTCAATAATAAATCTGCTACAATTGTAAATGTTTTATCAATAAAATTGTCATTCCGTTGCGATCTTGGCATTTTGATTTATATATAATAAATATTGATAACTATGTTTCGTTTAAAAAGGGAATTTGATGAAAAACCTTTTAATATATTATAGACAAATATATTAAATTCAAAATTTTTCAAATCATATACATGAAAAAAAATATATTATCAATTAGATAAATTGATAATATGCTTTTTCATTGATAAGAAATATACAACCAAAAAGCATATTTATGAATTAAATAGATTCATAAAAGACAATAGACAATATATATATTGCCTACTAAAAAATTGTATCCAAAAATTCTAAATAATGAAGAGGACTACTAATAGAATATCTCTTTTATGAGACAAAAAAATCCAAGAAAAAATCCTTGAAATTATTCTTCTTAATATAAATTGTATGAAAAAGTATGCTCTATAATATATTTAATAAAAATATGTAAAATTATACTATAGTAATGCATAGATAAAGAATAAGGATTGTAACTAATTGAATTCATAGACCAACATATTCTTTTCAAAATTTTTATAAAAAAATTTATAAGGGTTGCTATGACAGAATTCCTAATATAGACTACCTTAACGACAAGGAAAGATGGCCGAGTGGTCGAAGGCGTAGCACTGGAAATGCTATGTAGGCTTTTGTCTACCGAGGGTTCGAATCCCTCTCTTTCCGCTTTCACTAGATATAACATCTTTGTTCTTTTCAAAAAACACTTAACTTACTTATCTTCTTTGAAAAAAACAAAGATGTATCTTTAAAAAAGATCTAGATAAATATATGGAACAGACAGTAAGAGGTAGAGGAAATTCTAAAAAAAAGAAAAATATTAAAACAGCATTTCATTGAAAATATTGATGAAAAAAGAATGAATGGGATTCAAGACTTTTTTCTTACATAGAGAAGAAATCTCATAAAAGAGGGAATTTACAAATAAAAAAAAAAAGAAGGAATAGGGTCAAGATATTAATATTAAGCTTGACGTGAGTAATATTCTACTACTAAAAGTTCATTGACTTTTATTCCAACAGATTTGCGATTCACTAGTTGATTTACTGATGCTTTATAAGTTTTGGGATTAAAGCGTAAATGACTAGGTAATTTTGATTGTTTAAAATTACTTAAATTTTTTTCTACTAAAGCTCGAGATCTAACTCGGTCTGGAATGACAATTATATCTTGAGGTTTACAACGATAACTAGCTATATCGACTACACGATCATTAACCATTACATGCCCATGATTCACAAGTTGTCTAGCTGCAGGTATTGTAGGCGCCATACCTAAACGAAAGACAGTATTATCTAAACGCATTTCTAATAATTGTAAAAGAACTTGACCAGTTGATCCTTTCGCTCTTCGAGCAATACGAACGTATCTTAGTAATTGACGTTCTGTAATACCATAATGAAAACGTAACTTTTGTTTTTCTTCTAAACGAATACGATATTCAGATTTATCTTTACGTCCAGATTGGGTATTGGCACGTGTAGTATTAAGTACTGAATAAGAAGTTAAACCTGGCAATGGTGTTTCAAGACGACGTACAATTTTTACACGAGGTCCTCGATAACGAGACATAATTTCTCCTTTTTTTTATAATAAATTTGATGAACATAAAACAAATAAGATTGTTTTGCTGAATGTAATCTAATCTGTGTTATTTATTATTTGTTAAATCTATTTTCTTACTTTGAATCTATCATAAAAAAAAGTAAGAAAATTTTTGGTTTCTAGTCAATAGTACCATATAATTTCATTTCAAAAAATATGATAATGTTTTGATTTCATCAAAAATATATTGATTCATTAAATCAATATATATACAAGAAATTTCTGAGAGGTTCTTTATAATGATTTAAAAATAAAAAAATAAAAATCAATGAAGACTGAACATTTTAGTTAGCCTGCTATCGGAGTCGAACCGATGACCATCGCATTACAAGTGCGACGCTCTGGCCTCTGAGCTAAGCAGGCTTTAGGAATACAATATATATTAATATATGGTATAGTATTACCAATTATTTGACAATTCATATATTTGCGTAATGAACAAACTAATTATACACAAAATAATAGAATTCGCAATTATCTTCTATGAAAATACAAATGACATTTCTTATATTCCTTTTAAGAACTTGAATGTGATGATTTGTATCTACTAAGACAGATTTGAAGTTTTATTCTAAATTGATAAAATCTAGTTGACTATTAACTAAACAGCATTTTTCCCTAGGGAAATAGTAGAGGCAAATAGAAAAAATTTGATCACTTCTATATTTCTAAACATATCACTTGTAATTCGTATAAAAAACGTCATATAATAAGATGCGAAGAAACTATGGGGGCATGGCGGAATTGGTAGACGCAACGGACTTAAGAAATAATTGAGCCTTACTAAGGAAACTTAATAAGTGAAAGCTTTCAGATTCAGAGAAACCTAGGATGATAAATAACAAGGTAACCCTGAGCCAAATCCTAAAAACATATGAAACAATATATGAAAAAATAGAGGAAAGGTGCAGAGACTCGATGGAAGCTATTCTAACGATAGTGAATTTTCTTATTCATAAATATATTCGAAAAATTTCACTAGACGAGAATAAAGGGAGAGTCCATCCTACAAGCTGATAAAAAGCCGCAATGAGAATTGCAGTAGGAAGAAAATCCGTAGATCGTACAGATTGTGAGGGTTCAAGTCCCTCTGCCCCCATATATATACCATATGCTTGATGGTTTTAAAATTAGAATATCTTCAATATGAAGAGATTATATATTAAATACACACAGAATAATTTTATCTACAATTACTAATTTCACTTTACCAGGTAAAAAAAGACAAGGAAAATTCAAATTGTCTTTTCTATTTTTTTTTTTTAAAGAATAGACAGAAGAATTTATTCCAAGACAATATAACCTGATGTGTTCAATGTAATCAAAACTTAAATTTTTTCCAATATATTCATATATAAATTTTCTTAAGACACGTCTTTGAAAAACTAAAGGGAAAGAACGCAGCAATGGAATACTCATACCATGACTATCTATTTTCGGTATATTGTGAGAAACATGAATTTGGACTTTCGCAAGGATAGAATAAGTAAGACGTGTAAGATAAATGTTTTCAGCATATACAATTTCTGACCATTTAGCTAAGGCTTGATCAAATTGAGGATTATAATGCAATCTAATATAAGGTACCAATCGATGACGAATCCGATTCCTACTTATTCGAACGCTACGATTACTAGGATCTGGCCAAGCAGGAAAAGACCAATCATTTAATAATTTTCGAATTTCTGTACGTGTAAGATCTAATATTGGACGAATTAATTGTAAAGAGTTCATATTTTTATAATGAAAAATCTTATGAGAAGATTTTTCATACTTTAAAAGTCTATAAGAGATTCTTTTAGTAAGCATCCAATTTTCCCATGGAATATATCGTAGATAAGTAAGTTCTCTTTTCCAACTCAATGACTGAATACCTTCTAAACCACTCCCTCTAATTAAATTATATATTAATGTTTCAATACGATCACTTGCACTATGAGCTGTTACAACAGCAGTATAACCATGATCAATTGCAATAGTTTGAAGAATTTGATAACGCCAATGTCGTGCAACAGTTTCTTGCATTACTGGTTCTATAGCTACAGCTTGATAGTAATCAATTTGCATACTCGTAGCTAACTTGGCTATATGTTTTGATTGTACTATAGAATTAGGATTCCATCTATGATCACAATGCACGATACCCAATCGCCATGCCCATTTCTTTTCTAAATCATAGAAAATTCTCAAAAGGCATATTGAATCTTGTCCACCAGAAACTGTAACTAAAACTTTTTCAAAGGGTTGTAATAAATTTCGTTCAGATAAATTGTTGTTAATTTTACGCAATATATTAACATCTGCAATTTTTGGCTGATATTTCATTATGAATGAATCAATATAATCTAGTAAGAATCTATCTACGCATAACTATATTGTCTTATTATAGTAAAAAAGAATTTGTATAATATAAATTAAACACTGCCAATAAGTTTTTTTTAATAATCTACATTTTTTTCTTTTTGATGATTTATATAACTATATAATAAAACATATAGATTATAATAGACAAATTTGATTTTATAAATATCTTTCACATACTATTTCTTTTATTCAATAAGAAGTAGAAACTTTTTTGTGTGTAAAAACAATAGAAAAATTATACATAATTGAAGAAAATTTTTCAAAAAAAATCTCCTATAAGAATAGCATAGTATGAGCCCTTTATCGGATTTGAACCGACGACTTACGCCTTACCATGGCGTCACTCTACCGCTGAGTTAAAAGGGCTTAGATGTAACATGGCATATAAAGAATATGTTATGATTAAGAGATCTGTCAACCCCATTAAGATATTTTGAAAAAAGAATGAAAATAAATTTTTCTCAGTAGTTACTACATAAAGTCTTAAGTTATAAAAAAATCTTCCATAATAGAAGAAGAGAAAAAAGATCTTAAAAGAGAAAAAAAAAGATCTTAAAGGCATTTACCTGTAAGATTTCTGACTATGATAAATAAATTGGACAGGACAAACTAGTTTTTTATTTATCATAGTTTTTATCGAGGATGATCGCTGGACATCTAAAAATACTTACATAAAATATTTATCTATATACTGAAATAGAATATGGATGTATAAAAAACAAAGACCTTTTTCTATAGATAAATGGAAATTTTGACTCAAGAATTTATTATGTTTTTGATAAGAAATAGAATAAACATGCCATTTTTTTCTTCTTTGAAAAAGAATTTCTTTCTTCTTTCCTATTGACATATTCTACAGAATAGAGTAAGATATACCAAAGGTTCAGTTAGGCCCCCATCGTCTAGAGGCCTAGGACACCTCCCTTTCACGGAGGCGACGGGGATTCAAATTCCCCTGGGGGTAGCTTGGCTTTTGTATATATTGCATTGCGTTCTTATGTGCCAAGTATATTATATAATGAGTTTTCTAGTACTGCTAGAATCCTACAAAGCTTAGTACTTTCTTCTAAAGTAAATATTTTTTTATACAAAATTATGCCTTGATTGACCAGCCAATCTCTATTTATTCTATAGTACAGTAGGCATGATTGGATATTTTCATCGGCATGTCATAGAGGGTCGATGACCGAGTGGTTAATGGTAACGGACTGTAAATCCGTCGGCAATGCCTGCGCTGGTTCGAATCCAGCTCGGCCCATATTCAGATATGTTTTGCTATATCTTGTGTACTAAGAAATACCTTTTTAAATCAAAGGGCGTTTTTACCTTCTAACTAAAAATTCAATTAAATCAATTGGGGGAAGGATTCGACAATCCATTATCTTTTTATAAAAAAAGCTATTAATATATTTTTTTCTTTTTTGAGAGAAAGGCCGCCTGTCAATGATAGGACAAGCATAAACAATGTACAGACGGCTATTTAATAGAAGATATATAAGAAACTAAAGTCAATTACCGACTTATAGATTGCCTTTGCGAGTTGCTAACAAAGCAATAACTAAAGGACCTGAAAGAACTATGAAAGCCAAAACGGTTAGTTGTGCAACTACTTCTAAATTCATGCTCTTTTAACCTCTTAATTTCAATTAGATATTACAAGCTCACTACCTTTTCTAATAATATAGAGTATTGTAGATTAGACACAGATATATTGTAGAATGAATCTTGGTATTGTGTAGTCTAACGAGCTTTTTTAGAGAATCTTTCTTCTGACCTATTCTGACCTATATTAAAGTATAAGAATAGTAGCCAGGGGCGAACAAGATGCATACAATGAGGAACGAGCTATGCGTCAATGCAAGCCAGCATCCTATGGTACCATTGGTTCCAAAGATGAAAAATCAGAGTCACACTCTTTGGTAGTGTGAATAAGAGAAGGATGAAACAAAATGACACTAATGACATTACTTTCTGATAGCGAGATTGTTGTAGCTCTTGTTAGCGCTTTCGTAACAGGTATCTTAGCGTTACGCTTAGGAAAAGAATTATATAGATAAATCTAAAAATATTCGTTATTCCTTTGAAAACTAAAATAGTCTATTCTTAGTACTAACCTCAGGTGCGCCCATAGGGCGCCCTCGCTTACACATCTGAATGAATCAGAATAGAATACTTCTTATTTACAGAATATCATGAATTTTGCTAGGAATTTTTTTCACATAGAAAAAAAAGAATTTTTCAATATTAGCATCAATAATGTCATTAACAACTTTTAAGTCAACCTTGCTCTTATTACTTATATGAAATACATAGTTTCCTATGTATTTCTGTAAAAAATACATAGACTTAGTTGCATTCACATGGTAGACTAGCTTCAGTAAATGCATACTGTTGGAGAGATGGCTGAGTGGTCGAAAGCGACAGATTGCTAATCCGTTGTACGACTCAAACGTACCGAGGGTTCGAATCCCTCTCTCTCCGTTTATGAAAAAAATATTCCCTGTAAAATCATTTGGAAACATTTATTTTGCAATATAAATGCTTATTCCTTACGTCCAGGGTTACGGCTAGTATCACTAGATAAGAAGCCAAATAGAAATAGAGAAACAAAAAAGATAACCACTGTATAAACAAATAGTTTAAGGGTAAGCATAAAAGAGCCTCCAAAATCATTACTTGAACTAAGATAGAATTGGGAAAATTTTATGGTAACACTACAAAAATATTACAATATGTTTCACAACAGTAATTGATTAGAATAAATCATGATCTGAACTTTTCCCTTGTACTGTTTGGATTAGTAGTTGTAATATGTAAATCTATACATCTTACACAATTAGAGATTCCTAAATCATCTGACTAGCAACCTGACTGACGGAGAAAGAGGGATTCGAACCCTCGTTAGCTAAAGCTAAAACGATTTTCGAGACCGTCACAATCAACCACTCTGCCATTTCTCCCTAATGCTAAGCATTAGCTTAGATTGAAGAGTCGGTAAGAAGTTGGAATTGGTTGCTTGCGAATATCCAGCTTTATCTATGTATTATAGCAAATTCTATTTGACATATTTGTTAGTATTAACCCAGATTCATTTATAAATAAATGAAATAGAAGGGATAAAACAATCATTGTTGTCAATGCAATAATAGCCATGGATTACTACTATTTTAGTGATTTTCAGATGAGAATTATGATTTTGTCTAAAGAAAGACTTCTATTCATTACTGGTTGTAGACAAATAACTTTAGAAGAAATGATTATTTATTATCACTTTTTAGTACAATGTTACCAGATATCAAAAATACAAAAAAATAGCTGGCCCACAGAAGGCTCTTTTCAAAGAGCCACTGAGGTCACATTACACTGAATGACATAGACATTCCAGTGAAAAACTTGTACAAGAGCAGTAGGGAATAAGATTAACGAAAACTTACAGCTGCTTGCCAAACAAATGCTAACAATAAGAAAAATACAGGAATTACAGGCATAACATCCACAATCGGATCAAAGATAGCATATGCTTCAGGTAACTTAGCCAATACCATAGCAGTAGACATGGTTAACATAAGGATTCTCCAATAGGTAACTGTAAGCGACAGGAAGTTCCCAATAGGGTACTCCGTGAAGTAAATCTAACTCAATGGCACATCTTACTACAGCTTCTCTCAGCTTGGAAGAGGTGATAACATAACTGATTGTAAAGTTAGGTTCTATTTTACTTTTTACAATATAAATTATTCTTTGACTTGACACATTTCTTCTTAATAAGGTTAACTATATTACTATTCCAGAATAGATCAGGCGTAGCCAAGTGGTAAGGCAATGGGTTTTGGCCCCACTATTCGGAGGTTCGAATCCTTCCGCCTGAGCAATAGAGAAACTGACTCTCTACTATCTTCCTTACAGTTAGACATCTTCTACATCTTAGATATCTATCTTTTTTATTTTTAATCAAAAGGGAATAGATAAATTTTTTCTTTTCAAAACAAAAAGGAAACATTTTTTTTCTTTTCAAAACAAAAAGGAAACATTATAAATTAAATTATCCGATATATTTTTTTATACTTATTAATTTGCACTTCTAACATAGCAACCTATTACGTTGTGATGTACAATAATAACAGGTTATCCTATTTATTTGATAAGAGAGGATTTGATTCATGAAACTAGCTTATTGGATGTATGCTGGGCCAGCTCATATTGGTACTCTTCGCGTAGCAAGTTCTTTTAAGAATGTACATGCAATTATGCATGCTCCATTAGGAGATGATTATTTCAATGTTATGCGTTCTATGTTAGAAAGAGAAAGAGATTTTACTCCTGTAACTGCTAGCATAGTAGATCGTCATGTATTAGCGCGTGGATCTCAGGAGAAAGTAGTAGAAAACATTACTCGTAAAGACAAAGAAGAACGTCCAGATCTAATTGTATTAACTCCAACATGTACTTCTAGTATTTTACAAGAAGATCTACAAAACTTTGTAGATAGAGCATCTATGGCATCTGAATCTGATGTTATTCTAGCAGATGTTAATCATTATCGTGTAAATGAATTACAAGCAGCAGATCGTACATTAGAACAAGTAGTCCGATATTATCTTGATAAAGCTAGAAAACAAGGCACCTTAAATCAAACTATCACAGATGTACCTTCTGTTAACATTATTGGTATATTTACTTTAGGTTTTCATAATCAACACGATTGCAGAGAATTAAAGAGATTATTACAAGATTTAGGAATCCAAGTAAATGAAGTTATTCCAGAAGGTGGTTCTGTAGAAAATTTACGTAATTTACCAAAAGCTTGGTTAAATCTTGTTCCATATCGTGAAGTGGGATTAATGACAGCTTTATATTTAGAAAAAGAATTTGGTATGCCTTATGTTGCAACTACTCCTATGGGAATAGTTGGTACAGCTGAATGTATCCGTGAAATTCAAGCACACATCAATAAATTGGCTCCTGTAGGTCAAAAAGTTGATTACGAGCCTTATATTGATCAACAAACCAGATTTGTTTCTCAAGCTGCTTGGTTTTCACGTTCAATTGACTGTCAAAACCTAACTGGGAAAAAAGCTGTTGTTTTTGGTGATACTACTCATGCAGCTGCAATGACTAAAATTTTAGCACGAGAAATGGGTGTCTATGTTGTATGTGCAGGTACATATTCTAAACATGATGGAGATTGGTTTAGAGAACAAGTACAAGGATATTGTGATGAAGTTCTTATTACTGATGATCATACTGAAGTAGGAGATATGATCGCACGTTTAGAACCAGCAGCAATTTTTGGAAGTCAAATGGAACGCCATATTGGAAAACGTCTTGATATTCCATGTGGAGTTATTTCTGCACCAGTCCATATACAAAATTTTCCTCTTGGTTACAGACCATTCCTAGGATATGAAGGAACTAATCAGATAGCTGATTTGGTTTATAATTCCTTTACATTAGGTATGGAAGATCATCTTCTAGAAATTTTTGGTGGTCACGATACGAAAGAAGTTATTACAAAATCACTATCTACTGACAGTGATCTAGCTTGGGATGCAGACAGTCAGGCTGAATTAAGCAGAATTCCAGGTTTTGTACGAGGCAAAATCAAGAGAAATACTGAAAAATTCGCAAGACAAAATGGTATGACAAAAATTACTGTAGAAGTTATGTATGCTGCTAAAGAAGCATTAAATGCATAATAAGAAAATATTTATAGCTTAAATATATACAATCAGAAGCTTTTTTATGCTCTCATTTCATGAGAGCATAAAAAAGAAATCATAAAACTACTTAAATTGCAAAAAAAAATTGATATTCGCATCATATAAGATATAAGAATGTTCTATTTCAACTATTTTTATAGTACTTAAAAACGCATGAAATATAACTTGAAGAAAAGTAGTACATATTGGCACGGAAAGCGTGATAACCTGAAGGTTACCATAAATATTTATTAAAAAAATATATGGTTAAACTACGTTTAAAAAGATATGGTAGAAAACAGCGTGTGACTTGAAATCACAACATAGGTTTTGGATTTAACAATCCAGCATCGAATTCTTAAAAGATGTCAAAATGATCACTTCAAAAGAAGAAAACTGAAGAAGAAAACTGATCTTATGACTTAGGCATGGTTTGATAAACCTTCTAGAAAAATTTAATCTATGGTCAATATTTTTGAATATAAAAAACTTTGTCAGCCTATGTTTTAACGAGAAAAAAAGACTAATTGCAAAAAAAATATCGTTATATACATGGTAAGCTAATAACAAAATAGATAGATTAGTAGTGGTATATAACTAATATGTTGTTTTATTTAGTTAAAAAAATGTAATGAACCACCAGAGATTTTGATAGACCTAAAGATTTTTTAATAGACCAATGTGTGTGAACGAGTAAAAGCCACTTAATTGTGGAAAAAAGATTACTCAAGAAATATCAGATGATGTTAGGTGTGACTAATTAACATTTCTATTAACATCATAGGTTCTGTGAATAGAAATGAGATATATGTAATGTTGTTTAGAAAGAAACGTCCTGGTCGTTAAATGAAATGTCCATTAGAAAAAAGAATCTCATTATCTATTCCACATAAAGGATTTTTTTGTGTGAGGATAAAAATGATCTCCATTACTAGAGCCGTATGACTTGAAAAATTCATGTTCGGTTCATGGGGGGGAAACTACTTTACCTATCCCAATAACCTACTTACAGAATTATAGCTATTGATGCAAGATGTCGCAGAGAAGGAAAGGCGCTTAAAGAAGTAGGATTTTATGATCCTAGAAAGGATCAAACTCAATTAGATATTCCGTCAATCCTAACTTTCTTACGAAATGGTGCTCAACCTACAGATACAGTCAGTCACATTTTACATAAAGCAGGAGTTTTTGAACAAATGCATAAAATTAATTAAAGGAAGGAGGATTTTGACCTGTGTTTGGGTACATACAACTTTTATGGTACTATCCATCTTTTTTTTTCTTGTTATATCTTTACGTGATTATATTACAAAATAAATCACGCTCTGGATGGATCGAAATAGTTTTGTCAAATGTAAAGAAAATTCAAAAAAAATTTTTTTGATGAATATATAAAGAAAAAAATCTCAAAAAAACATTTTGTTTCTTAAAATATTCATTTTTACTGTAAAATTTATTTAGTTTAATTTGTTCTATTTAAGATCTTCTAACGAAGATCTTTTTGAATTGATGGAATTTATTCTTCTAGATCAGAATAAATTCCATCAATTCAATTCAATTCAAATCTTCACGAAAAAAAACTTACACTCGACTTGAATTGTCATTATCATATGATTTTTCTTTCTAAAGCATCATAAAAACCAATGACAATCATTCTTTTGAGAATCAATTGTCTAGTCCACAAATTTGTTCTACAGCTTGTACAATTTGAGGTGGTTGAATAATTGTTAATTCTTCTAAAGGACCACTATAAGGAGTAGGTACATCTTGTGATGAAAGACATGCAATAGGAGCATCAAGATAATCGAATAGGTGTTCCATAAGAGCGGCCCTAAGAGAAGCACCAATACCTCCGGTTCTCATACATTCTTCAACTATCAATACTTTATGAGTCTTACGAACGGACGTAGCAATAGTTCCTAAATCAAAAGGTTTAAGAGATACAATATCTATAATTTCAGGATCATAGCCTTTATAAACCAAGCTCTTAGCAGCTTGCATGACATGATGTCTCATACGTGAGTATGTAAGAATAGTTATATCTTTTCCAGGACGAACTACTTCTGCTTTTTCTAAACAAATTAAATACTCTTCATCTGGAAGAACTTCCTTCAGATTGTATAAAAGAACATGTTCGAATAAAATAACTGGATTTTCACTTCTAATAGCTGACTTAATTAATCCTTTAGCATTTGTTGGAGTTGAACAAGCAACCATTTGTAATCCTGGAACAGCTTGGAAGTAAGACTCTAATCGTTGAGAATGTTCTGCACCTAATTGTCTTCCGACTCCTCCAGGTCCACGAATTACTATAGGTATAGTAAAATTTGCTCCTGAAGTATAATGTAACATACCAGCGTTGTTAGCAATTTGATTAAAAGCTAATAACAAAAACCCCATGTTCATTCCTTCTACTACAGGCCTTAAACCTGTCATAGCAGCACCTATCGCTATCCCAGTAAAACTATTTTCTGCAATAGGTGTATCTAAGAGTCTCCAATCACCGTATTTTTCAGCCAATCCTTTTGTTACCTTGTAAGATCCCCCATAGTGTCCTACATCTTCTCCCATAACTAATACTTTGGGATCTCTATCCATCTCTTCTTGTAAACCTTCACGAAGAGCTTCAAATAATAACATTTCTGCCATATTAATAAATTATATTAGAATTATAAAACAACTATACTTTTCAGTTGTCTTCAAAACTGTAGTAAGTATCTAGTCAATAAGAAAATGAACCAATGAACTGCTTGATACAACACAATATTCTTTTACTAGATTGTTAACTATATATTATAAATAGTAGTGGAAAAAAATATAGCAAATAAATGAATACTCAATAGCAGAAATAGAGTAATCGATTGGGAAGTCATTTATCATATATTCCCAGAAAGGTTTTGCAATGAAAAAATACAAAGGATTTTCGTAATAAGAGATTGTTTTTCTAGAAATGTCCTGCATAATAAAAATACTTTTGAACAAAAATATGTTAGTGCAGCTTCAAGAATCTGGCTTTTGCTTATGTAATTAAGATTGCAAGCAAATCATAAAAAGACAAAAAACAAATTTATCACTAAGAAAAAAAACATTGATAATGATGCACAAAAGATAGATGAAATACTTAGGTAACCCACCAAATATTTCTTGAGAGAAGGAAGGCATAGAACACAGTGGCAATTCTATATACATCGATATCTATTTTACTTATATGACTAGCATGTTCAAATGCTAGCAACATAAGTAAAATAGATAATTTATTCAAGATAGTGATCTATATATTAAGAGAAAGACCCTTAACAAGGAATCATACTTCTTTTTTAGAAAAAAACGAAGTTAATGGTGTCCTTCCATAGATTCACCTATGTAAGCTGCTGCTAAAGTAGCAAAAATTAATGCTTGGATAGCACTTGTGAACAAACCTAGAAACATCATAGGAACAGGAACTACTAAAGGTACTAAAGAAACTAGTACAGCCACAACCAATTCATCTGCAAGTATGTTTCCAAATAAACGGAAACTCAAAGAAAGAGGTTTTGTGAAATCTTCCAATATATTAATTGGAAGAAGAACTGGAGTAGGTTGGATATATTTACCAAAATAACTTAATCCTCTTTTATGCAAACCGGCATAAAAATATGCAACTGAGGTTAAAAGAGCTAAAGCTACGGTTGTGTTAATGTCATTTGTTGGTGCAGCCAACTCTCCGTGTGGAAGTTCAATAACTCTCCAAGGGAAAAGAGCACCAGACCAATTACAAACAAAAATAAACAAGAACATAGTACCAACAAATGGTACCCATGAACGATATTCTTCTTCTCCAATCTGTGTTCTAGCTAAATCTCGGATAAATTCCAAAACATATTCTACAAAATTTTGAGGACCATTAGGTACAGTTTCTAATTTACGAGTACCCAAAAAAGCTACTGCTAGTAGAATAGCAATAACAATCCAAGAAGTTATTAATACTTGTGCGTGAACTTGAAAATCACCTATTTGCCAATATAAATGTTGGCCAACTTCTACTCCAGAAATCTGATACAAAGCATTGAAACTGTCAATAGAAACCCCTGTGGTATACATATTGCTTTGTTAGTAATTGTGTTATAAGCTTTAAATAATTTCGTTTTTGAATATTTTTTTAGCAATGATCTAGCTTGAACTCTTACATGGCTTTATTTCAATTCAAAATAACCATCAGTTCAATTCTAATAGATTTATTGTAATCAATGCTCCTTCGAACCAATGGCTGTCAAAGCACTTCGTGCTTCCCTGAGGTTTTGTTTTAGAACATGTAATAAATAGTATATATAAGAACTATTTATACATAGACTACTATTCACTTGCTTGCTATCATCTTTTGATGTAGATAGATCTTTTATATATCTAAGGTAAACCAGAAGAGAATGAAAAAGCAGATTGTCTCATCCCAATAAATAGATCGAAAGAGTAAAGATATTTCAATTAATTTCCAAAATATATATAATAGAATTCTTTAATAGAATCAATTCTTTCTATTTCGCCCTTCTTTAATTGCATTGGTTAATTTGTCTAGTATCCATCGAATAGAAGACCTAGCATCGTCGTTTGCTGGAATAGGCATATCAGTTAAATCAGGATCACAATCACTATCTACTAAACAAATAGTTGGGATACCTAATTTAATGCATTCTTGAATAGCAGTAGCTTCTTGTTGTTGATCAATAATGATAACTATGTCTGGCAATCGTGTCATATACTTAATGCCATCTAAGTATTTACGTAATTGATTAAGTTGTCTTTTAAGAACAGCTGCTTCTTTTTTTGGAAGTTGATTAAGTATCCCTGCTTTTTCTTTTTCTTCCAGTTGTTTGAATCTTGTTAGTCGGGTTTCAATTGTTGACCAATTAGTCAACATACCCCCTAACCATTTTTGATTAACATAATGGCATCGTGCCCTTTGAGCAGCTGAAGCTACAAGATCAGCAGCTTGATATTTAGTACCAACTATAAGAAATTGCTTGCCGTTATATGCTGCATTAGCTACTAAATCACATGCTTCAGATAATAGGCGTGCTGTTTTAAAAATATGAAGAATGTGAATCCCTCTTCGTTTTGTAAAAATATAGGGTGCCATCTTGGGATTCCACTTCCGAGCTTGATGACCAAAATGAACCCCAGCTTCCATCATATCTTCTAAATTAATATTCCATTGTCCTTCTTTCATAAGAAAAATTTTTTGATTACTCAAGCGCTAATAAGTTTAATCTCCATGAAAAATAGTATCTAGTATCTATTCTCAGGAAAATCTGTATTACGTTTTTTTACATGGTTTCGAACTAGTTAAAAGAAAATATTATAATCAAGATAAAATTCTTACAGAATTTTTTATATGACATGAGGACTTAATTACAATTCAATCATTAATTGAACGATAAGAATAATAAGAAAAAATTCGGTTATTTCCTAGTGGTCAAAAGAATATAGGAATATTTGTAATATATTCTTTAGAGAAAGAGAATTTCATTATTTGAGATACAAATAATATTTCTATACAACACAAAAATGTCGATATAAAAAGTCATAATAGTTTTTCTCTACTTTGTGGATTTTTTTATTTTATATTTTTTATTAAAAAGTTTAAGGGTGATAAAATCTTATATTCTTTTATTTTTTTTATAGAAACCGAATTCTTCGGAAGACGATTGAAAAATATATTTTTACTTTCTTGGCCTGCTTTCGATTGTGACATATTAATTAAATATGTATGCATCCAATCTCTTTTTTTTATTAATGGTTTGTATAGACAAAAAATATGCTGATATCTTGAATTTAATACCCCATTGTAATTATTTTTAAAATGAAATTGCTTCTTTTGATAAAGAATAGCTTCTAAATTAACCTGTTTACAACCTGTCCCTGCTGGTATCATGTTACTCAATAAGACATTTTCTTTCAATCCTTTCAGCCAATCCATTCTCCCCTGAATTGCAGATCTACTAAGAACTGTAATTGTTCTTTCAAAACTAGCTTCTGATAAAAAACTATTTGTATTAAGTGACGCTTTGGTAATTCCAAGTAATACAGGTTTACAGGGTAAAGGTTTATGAAGGACACGATTCATTCTTTCTGCTTTTGCAATATCCATTAATTCACCAGGGAAAAAGACTCCTATGGCATCATAAGGACACGCCGTTCTTATAACTGTTTTGGGTGAAAAAGCTGTAAGATCAGTATTTTCAACAATGACAACTTTAGAGCTCATTTGTCTTACAATAACTTCTACATGTTTATCTGAAATATATACTCCTTGAGATAAATAGACTTTTTGAATTTGATCTACAGTTTCAATTTGACTATATTCTAAAGCTTTCCTCGCTCTATTGAGAGATGCTTGAGATAACATTAGATCCATCTGGGAAAGACTACCAACGTAATTACGAAGATTTTCTTTAATACGGCCTACTAAATATTCGAAACGCATATGCAAATGAACTACTACTTGATTTCCTATCCTAGCTTCTAAAAGTTGTTCAGCTTTTGGAAGTCCTTGAATAATATCACTTGCTTTAAGCCTTTCGTATGCAAAAGTAATTAAAGTATCTCCTTCGTGGATCACCTGTTTATGATAAGCATGTACTACAGTTCCTGCAGGTACTAAATAAAGTTTTGCTAATCGAATAGTTATAGAACTTTCAGACACACCTACTATATGTCCTGATTCAGGTAACATACCATAAGCTAATGTACTTACACCTTTACATATAGATTGTGCTAAGAGCGGTTGTGGTTTTGTAAGAAGTTTATTGAAACAAAGTGAAGTCATCCAATGTAGCAAAGAGAGAGGAAGAATATTTTTGTTTATTTTATCAACATTCTCGTTTTGGTGAACAAAAAAATTTGTATTGCAAACAAAATCTCTTGAGAAATCTTGGAATTTAGGGAAAATTTTTTGAAAAGATAAAAGTTCGTATTTATTGGCCAAATCATATTGAATCAAATTACTAAATCTTTTTAAAGATGAAATATGAAGTCTTTCGAATAAAGTATGGAATTGGCCTAGTAAACCTACATTAGAAAATAAATTCGATAAATAAGATACAAGAAGAATCTTTTGCTTATTTCCCATATGCTTCTTCGTATAAGAAAAAAGATCATGAGAAATTTTTTTATAATATTCTAACGAAGTATTGGCGCATGGATATCGATACGTATTGGTTACAAGTGTCTTATCATAATCATCAATGGTTATGTGAAATTGATCTACTGCTGATAAAGTCAGAATGCATTTATCATCTGCACTTGTAAGATATAAAAAACCAGTATGTTTATTAAAAATATTTTCTCGAATTTTTGAGGTATGAAAAGACAATCGTTGTCGATATTCAAAAGGAGTAAAAAAGGACTGGTATTGAGTAACAACATAATTATTTTTTCCTACAGGTAAGTCAGCTTGAATATAATCTTGTACTTTATATAGGAAAGAAAGATTAATACCTGAAAATTCAGTCAATCTACCTGAAAAAATCCATATATAACTAGTCTTATCGACAATCGGACTTAAATAAGTACTAAGAGAAGTGAATTCTAACCATAAGCTAAGACGGGTTTGAAAAGAACTTAATGCTAGAAGCTTTCGTTGTTTTAAAGAATATGCGTGAAGACCTGTGTATTCATAGAAGACTTCTCCTTCTATACCACAATATATATCTTTTTCTATTTTTTCTTTTAAAGGAGCTGTACTTGCACGAACTTCTGCGATAATTTGTCTAGCTTGTACATATTGATGATTTCTGACAAGAAGTAAACTATATTGAGGTACATTTAAGATATGTCTTTTATTTGTGCCATCTTCTATTATAACTGATAAAGCTTCAGGACAAGTCCATGCAGGTCGTCCATGACGATTACGTGTAGCTTGAAGAGTCTCTGTATAAAAATGAACTACCCCATTAAATGGTGCTCGTACATGCTCTGCAACATCTCCAGTAAAAACACCTCCAGTATGAAAAGTGCGTAAAGTTAATTGAGTTCCAGGTTCTCCTATAGATTGACCTGCAATAATTCCTATAGCAGCACCAAGTTCTACTAAATTACCACAACTTAAATCCCATCCATAACACATTTGACATGCTCTAGGCATGCTTTTGCAACTCAAAGGAGATCGTACATATATTTCATTGTGAGAAAGAACCAAACGATTTACTATATCTGGAGCCAAATCTTGATTGCGAACTGCAATACAACGACCATTTAGATAAACATCACGTGCAAGAATGCGTCCTACTAATCTATCTTGTAAAGACAATAAAGGACTAGATGTTTTTCGCTCTTGTATAGAACGCAATCGTACCCCTTCAAGAGTTTCACAATCAGGATTACGAACTACTATATGTTGCACAACTTCGACAAGACGACGTGTCAAATATCCTGCATCAGCAGTACGTACAGCAGTATCGACTACTCCTTTTCTTGCACCATAACAAGATATGATATATTCGGTTAAAGATAAACCTTCTCTTAAATTACTTTGTATAGGAAGATCAATAATATTACCTTGAGGATTTGACATTAATCCTCGCATACCTACTAATTGGTGTACTTGTGATACATTGCCTCTAGCACCAGAGAAAGACATCATATGGACCGGATTTAATGGATCTGTAGTTCTAAAATGAGAACTCATTTCCCGTTTTAAGTATTCACTCATTGTGTGCCATGTTTCTACTACGTGACGTAATTTTTCTACTGCATGAATAGATCCGCGTCGATATTGTTCTTCAGATGTATATGTTTGATGCTCTGCATCTTGTATTAACCAAGTTTTTGAAGGAGTTGTTAATAAATCATCAATCCCTAATGAAATGCCTGCTTGAGTCGCATGTCTAAATCCTAAAGTCTTGAGTTGATCCAAAATTTGTGCTGTACATTCGCTTCCTAAGTATGTCATCAATCTGCCAATCAATTGTCTCATGGCACCTTTGTCCATCACTTGATTGTAGAAAATGATGTCTCCATACTCTGCTGTGAGCCGTGCCATAAGTCAGTACCTCCATATTGAATAAGTAAAAAGAATGACACTTTGAGTTAATTTGTTAAACGGAACTCAATATCATTTGAAAAATGCTTTTGGTACCAATGATAATCATGGAATGAATTCACTTAGAACCTGTTAATTATTCATAGTTCATGATTTAAGTCATAAGAAAGGGGTGTAAGCCTGAGCTATAACCATTGAATTATTTATTGTGAATAACACAAAATCGTGCAATTATCGCAATGACAATCATTGAATATTCAACAGGAGTATATAAGTCAGATAATGTTTTGTTGTTTAGTATATGAGTCGAATAGTATTCAAGATTATTTTGTAAGATTGAATTGTTTATGAATGGTGTAAAAAAATTATCGTCTAGTATATTCAATATGTTCCTGTATGGCTTGTTGAATCTGTTGATTAAAGATAACACGTCCAAGAGTAGTCAAAATATACCTAGATGTAAGGCCTTCTCGATTACTACGTATTTGAGAATGTTCATATATACTTGTCGTTTGGCCCATAGAATCGTATTGAATTTCAATAGGTCCTTCGCGAGATGCAATGACAGGTACATAATTTGGTTGCCATCGTAACCATAAAAATGAAAATGGCGTATTTTTTGTTTGATGCAAAAATGTTAATACATCATCATAATCATAAAAGACAGGAGTGCTATATCCAGAATTTTGTTTTACTGAATATTCGCTATCTAATTTTCTACTACCATATATCCCCAAAGCACCTTCTAAAGTTAAAACATATAATCCAAGAAGCATATCTTGACTGGGTACAGCAACTGCTCTTCCTGTAGCTGGAGAAAGAAGATTTGCTTGAGACCACATTAGTATACGAGCTTCGACTTGAGCTTCCCAAGCCAAAGGTACATGAATTGCCATTTGATCACCATCAAAATCCGCATTAAATCCAGCACATACTAAAGGATGTAACTGAATTGCACGTTCTCGCACAAGTACAGGTTTGAAGGCTTGTATTCCTAATCGATGTAATGTAGGTGCTCTATTTAAAACAATAAAACGATTATCAACAACTGCTTGAAGTACTTTCCATACAATTGGTTGCTTATTTTGAATCATACTCTTTGCTGCTCGTAGATTTGGAGCTAATTGTCTAGCAATTAACTCTCGAATCATAAAAGGTTGAAAAAGTTCTATGGCCATTTCTCTAGGCAAACCACATTGATGCAAAGCTAATAAAGGACCTACTACTATGACTGAACGTCCAGAATAATCTACACGCTTACCTAGCAAATTTTCTCGGAATCTTCCCTTTTTCCCTTTAATTAAAGATGAAAATGATTTGTATACTCTTTTATTGTTATCTCTAAAAGTCGATGAGCCCATTCCATTTGCTAGCAAAGCATCCACAGCTCGCTGTAAAGAGACTCTTTGAAGACGTGCAACCAAACCGGCTAGTACAATAGTACCTTGATATGATAACCACATTAATAGTTCTTCATTTCTAAATAGAACTTTGCGATACAGTTCGTTTAAGTCTGATGTAATTAATTGACCTTCTCTGAGTTCAACAATAGGTCTTAAATCAGGAGGTAATACTGGTAATACTGAAAGTACCATCCATTCTGGTTGAATTCTTGATTGTATCAGATCTCTCACAATCTTAGTACATCTAATAATCAATCTTTTTTCTCTCTGAATATCAGCACTGTGCTTAGTTGTTTGATACTTACCAGAAGCTGGATGCCACATTTTTTCAGTTTGTTCAACTAATCTTTCCCATCTTTTTTGTAGATTGACTAACTTTTTCTGTAAATTTAAATTCATTAGCATTCTTTGAATGCCATATCCTCCAGTAATAATTTCTCTACTTTCACAGTCACGGTACCATCGAGAAAGAAATAGCCATAAAACTCTTAGCCAAGGAACATCAAATCTGTTGCAACTCAGTCTAGGTTCAAGTATAGGTTGATATGCTAATCGTAATAAACGCTCACGTGCCAATAGAATTTTATGGGCTAATGTAGTAGAATCATTTGCTTGTGAGGTATATTTAGGTTGTAATACATATTTACGTTTTAATAAGCGTTTTCGTGTTAGTATACGCTTATATGTCATTTCATGAGCTCCTTGTGTTAGAGTTCCCAAAAGTCTAAGTTTTGAATATGTTCCAGGACCAATAATAAAAGAATTGGGATAGATCAAGTATCTAGCTGGTAGATTCCTTCCCCCCCTAAGAACCGTACTTGAAGTTTTTATATCATACGGCTCACGTAAGAATTCTGTCTATTTGATCTAATTGAAAAATATGGTCTAGATTTTTTCTTTTCTACTAAATAGTTATTCTAATTTCATTCGAAAAAACTGATCTAGTAAGTGGTCTTGAAGATTTTTTTTATTCGATTATTCAAATAGAAGAAACTGTTACCAAGAACTCAAATCAGCCAATAAATGAATTCCAAAAATTCTATGAATAATAGAGAAAATTAGGAACAATGAATATGCGTCTTGAGTTATCTTTATACACGATAAAGAATCTATTCGATTCATAAAAAAGAAAAAATTTCTTTGCAACACCGGTTTTATCTTGTCTGTAATCAAACGTGATATAAAGACCTATCTTTAGGCATCTTCTTTACTCCGATGGTTCTATTTATGTCATAACAAAATATTCGATGTATTTTGTTTGAGGCAACCACCCTTCTTATCATAAATTCGATATTGATGTGTTTACGGAGCCATGAAAAATGAGAAATTAGAAGCCATAGATAGATTATTCTCCAAGTAAGTTTTTGTTAAAAATCTCACTATTCCTAATCGAGTTTTAAATATTAAATTTTTATCTTATCGAATGTAGAGACACTTTTTCTAAATATTAGAAAGTGGTAGAGTTTGTCTTTTCTACATACACGTAGTTACTTTTTCAAGTCACACATCGCAATACACTAAACTTTCTACATCCTTTAGAGACATTTCTAATAAATGTGCAATATAACTAGGACGGTTTTTTAAATACCATACATGAGTTACTGGAGATGCTAGTTGAATATACCCCATTCTATGTCTACGTACTCGGGATTCAGTTAATTCAACACCACATTGTTCACAAAAGCCTGGATGATCTGTATCATTAGCCATACCTTGATATTTACCACATGCACAAACTCCAGTTTTTGTGGGTCCAAATATACGTTCACAAAATAAACCATCTCTCTCAGGCTTGTGAGTTTTATAATGTATAGTATGAGGTTTACTCACGTGTCCTACTACTTCTCCATTAGGCAAAACTCTTTCCGCCCAACTACGAATTTGTTCCGGAGAAGCTAATCCTATACGAAGATATTGATAAGTATCTGAATGAACCATAAATCTATTCTCTACACCATAAAAAAAATAACTTTGAACTGATTTGTATGAAATTGCATTGGAACAAGTGAATGTTTCATATGCTCACTATAGAATTCACAGGAATTTTAAGAAACTATATAAAGATATTCACTACTTAAAGTTAGCAAGAATTAGCGTAAAAGCAAAAAAATTTTTCAATGATTATATTCACACTCTATTTAAATGACTTTTTTATTTAAAAGAAAAGTATCTCCAGATATAATAGTATGACCAATTTCTATTCCTAAGCAACGTAGTTCTCTAATAAGTAAACGGAAACTATCTGGGGGATCCATGGGTTTCGGAATAGGTTCTTTAGCTACAATCGCTCCAAGAACTTTAGAACGTCCTACGACATGGTCCGATTTAATTGTTAACATTTCTTGTAACATATATGCTGCACCAAATCCTTCAAATGCCCAAACTTCCATTTCACCTATTCTTTGTCCCCCCCTGTTAGATCTGCCTCGAAGAGGTTGTTGGGTCACTAAAGCATATGGACCACTAGCGCGTGCATGGATTTTTTCATCTACTTGATGAATAAGTTTCATAATATAAGGTTTGCCGACTGTAATTGGCTGATCGAAAAGTTCACCTGTCCTTCCATCAAATAAACAACTTTTCCCAGGACTATTCGGTTCAAATAACCATGGATAACCACTTTTTTCTCTTGCATGATATAGTTCAGAAAAAACCAATTTACGTGATGCTTCTCGTTCATATCGTTCATCAAAAGGTGTGATGCGATAATGTTTATTTAACCAACTGCCAGCCAAACCTAAAAGACACTCAAAAAGTTGACCTACATTCATTCTTGATGGCACTCCAAGTGGACTCAAAACCATATCAATAGGAGTACCATCTTGCATATATGGCATATCTTGTTGAGGAAGGATCCGAGATACAACACCTTTATTCCCATGTCTACCTGCTATTTTATCACCTACTTGAATTTTTCTTTTTTGTAAAACATATACATGTATACTAGCTGTAAAATTACTTTGTTGTTCAACCCATCTTACATCTATAACTCTTCCTACACCACCTGGAGGTAATTTTAAACAGCTTTCTCGAGTAGTAATTGCTTGAACACCAAAGATAGCCTGTAATAATTTTCCTTCAGGTGAACGTAGAAGATGTTCTGATTCCAATGGAGCCAGTTTACCTACCAATACATCTCCTGCTTCTACCCAGGAACCTATCGAAACTATGCCACGAGAATCTAAATGACGTAAAAGATGTTTATCTAAATGCGGAATATCCCTAGTAAGTATTTCAACGCCTTCACTAGTTTCTTGTACTGATATTTCATGTTTCTCTATATGTATAGACGTATAAACATCTTCATGTATCAAGCGATCACTTATTAACACTGCATCTTCAAAATTGTATCCCTCCCATGGCATATAGGCAACTAATACATTTTTTCCCAATGCCAATTCTCCACCTACTGTAGCTGCTCCATCTGCTAAGAGTTGTCCTTGTCTAACAGATGCTCCCATAGTAACTACTGGTTTTTGATGAATACAAGTTCCATTATTAGATCTTTCATATGTAATAAGTTTACTACTAATTCCTTCTTTATTTTTATTTATTAAAACGATCTTTTCCCCATCTACATATTGAACATGAGCATCTTCTAACGAAGTCAGAACGGTTCCAGAGTCTAATGCCACATGAGATTCAATTCCTGTTCCTACTATGGGTTTTTCAGGTTGTATTAAGGGAACTGCTTGACGTTGCATACTAGATCCCATAAGAGTACGAGTAGCATCATTATGTTCTAGAAAAGGAATTAATGATGCTCCTATAGCAAAATATTGTATAGGCAATATACTTCGCAGATTGATTTGATCCCATGATGTGCTACTAAATTCTTGTTGATATTGAATCGAAGTAGCTCTTTCCTGCCATATCTGACCTATTGCAAGACGATTGTTAGTACCAATTTTCATACGTTCGTCTATTCCTGCAGTAACATAGACTGTGTGTTGCTGGTTTAAAGGTCCACAAATTTTATGTAAAGGATTCTCTATAATTCCTTGGTAATTAACGCGTGCACAAGTTGAAAGAGATGGAATAACTCCTGCATTCATACCTTCAGATGTCTCAATAGTACAAATTCTTCCGTAATGACTGGGATGAATATCTCTGGTACGAAAACTAGCAGTTCTTCTAGTTAAACCACCTGGGCCTAAAAGACTTAATTTCCTTTTATGCGCCATTTCAGCTAATGGGTTAGTTTGATCCAAAAATTGGATTAATTCATGAGAACCAAAAAATTGATTAAACATGTGAGTAAAGGGATGAGAAGCTATGAGACTTCTAGGAGACACTACACGTTTTGAGGAAGCTGTTCTTCGCATAGCACGTTTTACTTGTGCTTGTAGATCAAGGATCGATACTCGTAAATGCTTACGTAGCATATCTGCTACAGAATTAACATGCTTGTTTTTTAAATGATCTATATCGTCAATATGATCCATTCCTGAACTAACTTTCACAAGTAGATCAGCTGCTGCAATTAAATCTTGAGGTAATAAAAATTGGTGATCTTCAGGAATAAATATATTCAATCTTTTGTTAATATTGAAGCGTCCCACAGATCCTAGTTGATAAATATTAGCACACCATTGTTGTATTTGTTCTGATATAATTAATGGATTGGGTTTAGGTTTAGATTTTTTAGGTCCTGGAAGTTGTTTATATAAATAGAGTAATTCTAGTTCTCTTTCTCTTTTATGTTTCAATGCATCTAATAATTCTTCTAACCTTTTAGTACGAGACTGTAACCAATCAGGAATATCATGAATTTCTAATCCCAAAGCAACTAAAAGTAAAACGAGTGTAACTCTATGTCTATTATTAACACGGACTGATATTCGACCTTTTTTGTCCATTTCTAGTCTTAATCTTTTGTCTGCATCTAAACATAGAATCGTTGCTGTATACATTCCATCTCTATTAAGAGTATAATAAATACCTGGATTTCTGAGTATTTGATTCACAATTGTCCAAGATACACCATTAATGACAAAGGTACCACGAGGAGTCATCAAAGGAATACTTCCAAGACATACAGTTTGAATTCGAGTATAACCATCTTTTAGATGAGTAAGTTGTACTGGTACATAAAGATCTGACGCATAGGTAGTAGATTTATAAACTGCTTCCCTTTCAGTGGAGCTAGGTTCACTTAAAAGATACTTATCAGCGAGTAATTTAAATTCAATGTCTTTAGCAGAATCTTTTATAATTGGGAATTTATTCAATTCTTCAAAAAGACAATTTTCTAAAAAACGACGAAAACTTTCTATTTGAATTTGCAGGAAATCTGGCAAGACAAACATGTTCATATTCCTATCTAAATTATACATTCTATTTCCTCAGTCTTATTATTAGTGCTCCCCATATAGAAATTAGTATCAGGATTTCGAGAAAAAGAATGGATGATAGAAGAAATTTATTTGAAAAGATCTAAATGAATAGTTCCAAATACTACTCGAATCCTGGCAGTCCATAGGAAATACGGAATAGTTTGTTAAATAAAAAAAGCAGAATGCTTTCAAAGAAAATCCTTATTCATAAGGATTTTCTTTGAAACATATAGAATAGATTTATTTCCTTTATCCAAAATAGCAAGAAAATACTACAACCTATATAGAATAGACAACCACAAAATAACCAATTGACTGGACTTCTCAAAACTGATATCATAGAAATACATCTATGCTATATACTTAACCAGATCTTCATGCGATATTCTTTAGAAACATATTGAGGCGACATGGCCAAGTGGTAAGGCAGTGGATTGCAAATCCTCGACCCCCAGTTCGAATCTGGGTGTCGCCTAAAAAAAAGATACAAAAGAATATATATACTAGGAAAGCAGGAGTATTAAAAGAGTTTGCAATAAAGTGCTTTTTTCTCTTTTTTTAACTGAGGGGAATTAACAGTCCCCAAGAAGCTAAAAAAAATAAAAAGTAACTACAAAAATTCTTTGAGAATACTTAATCTTCTTGCTAATCTGATTTAGTCAAAGATAAAAAAGGCTATCTTTTTTCAATAAGATTATTTCATTTACGGTTGTACTAAACGTGCTCTTTCTTAATACAAAGCGTGATGCTCTATAGAATGTATAGTCTGACACTTTATTTGTAATAAGATCTTTCATGAATAGCACAACCTTATTTCTATTTTACTTTATTTTATCATTGAGTGCAAGTTAGAAAACTTTTTTCTTATTTCATAAAAAAAAAGAAAATACGCATTTTACATTCTACTTTCTTAAAATGTCATAAAAAGAAAAAAATTTATTTTTATCCTTTTATGACATTTTGAAAAACGAACTAGGTACTCTCAACAAGTAACCCTTGGCAGTTTGGAATGCCCTTGATATGATTAGAGATAGAAAAACTTGAAGAGTACATAAAACAAGAGGTTGTTATGGACATAATTAGCATTGGTTGGGTTTCTCTTATGGTAGTATTCACATTTTCCCTGTCATTAGTGGTATGGGGAAGAAGCGGTTTGTAAGCGGATTGTTGTTATAAATGTGATACAGAAGTTATGAACTTCTACTATTTTCTTACTCCTGGTTTGGGATTTCCCAAACGGGAGGTTCTATGATGAATACTTTATTATTATTGACGCATTTGGTTCTATTTCTTTATGTAACAAGAAAAAAATAGATGGAACATTAACAAATGAAACACATTACTCCATGTTAATCATGAAACTATACATAATACTATATAATTAGATCTTCTCTTTTGTATGTGTTAAAAAAAGTATTAATATATACTCTTCTAATAGAACAAATTTTTATCATGCAAAGACTTTGTATTTAAAAAATCAATAGGTACAGTGTAATTCATTGTTTCCCAAGAAGCATTCATTATATATGGCAACAATAATTTCTTTTCTTGATAAAAATTTTCTGTAACTATAGGAGAAATCATTGGTATTAAATTCAGTTTTTCATCTAATAATATATTTTTTTCTTGAATATTTGTTTCTTTTTGGCTTATATTATCATAAAATTGTTTGCTTTTATCATTTGCACCACGAAGCCACAGACTTTCTCCGATAAAAAACAATGCAGTTCCACTTGATAAAATTTGACATAATAACAAAATAGGATCTAAACGCCAACCTTGAAAAATCAATATCCCACCACATAATAAGCCAACTGAAGAAAAAAAAAGGTCGTAATATAGGGATAGGTTCTCTTCTCACCCCCCTTAGAACTAAATATGAAACTTTAGTATTCTTTTAGCTCATTCAATGGTATCAACGGTATAATAAAAATCATGTCCATTAATAAGTTCTGATCCAGTCTTAGTTGGTTCATGTAGAAGATTCTTGTATGTACATACAAAAGCATATATCTTATGTTTTTTTATCAGTCATAAAACTTTGTTTCTCGTTTCCCATTGATCTTTATCTATTTGGGCTACATTCTTTTTATATAAAAAAGCTTCATAGATAAGCTCATCTATCATGATAGAGAAATTATTCTTTTTTAGGTCAATAAAACTCTATTACCTTCGACTTGTTTTACTTCAAGAGTTTTTGAGCAATCCTTAGGTTCATTCTATCCTTCATTGGTAGATATTTTGGAATGTTTTCTAGAGGAAAACACTAAGTTACCAATACTGTGCAGAGTCATTTATCATAGGAATCTGCTACATTTTCTTTGATTTCGAAGGCTCAAAAGAATGTTCAATATACTTACCATAGATTTATAAGTAACTGGCATTAATTTTATGTAATGAATACCCAGTATTGTCTCAAGCTTCATTTCACTTTTTAGGAATATGTTGAGAAATTTAGACAAACTGTGTTCGTCTTCAAAAATTTTGATACTCTTGAGTATATTCAAGCCGCACCTCTAGATACATCAGGCTTGTTTGTTCTAATAAGATACAAAAGAAGACCTACTATAGACAAACCTAGACCAACAATTGTACTAGGCCCTAATTCCATATGAATCATATTGTCCTCACATGTGTTTCAAAATATTAATTATAGATTTAAGAATAAAGTAAATCAAAAACTTTATGTTCTTTTTTTTATACATTATAAAAATAGAATTTTTTTTCGATTGAATCAAATAAATGTTCAACAAATTTCATAAAAGATTTAACTAGAATATTTTTTGTCTAATCAATAGAAGCTTAATAAAGAAAAGACAATTCCCTATCTTATCATACTTGCTAATCTGATAGAATATTTCCCTAATGATTGCCAAATCAAAGGAATAAAAATTTTTTTTAGCTCTATGGTCTTGTTAGAATGTTTAGATCTTATGCAACAATTATGTGAAAATAATTTCTAAGAATAGATTGACTCGAGAATCTAAATGAATGAAATATTCATAACACTTATATTCTTAAGCAAAAAGATAAGGAAATCTTGAAGTTTATTTTCTATTTTTATTAATTATTTCTTTTCTACTATAAAATAGAAAATATAGATATGAAGTTGACATCCAAGCACTCTCCATTAGAGAGAGTGCCATATGTGCAATCTAAAAATCTTACTTGATTAATGTCATTCTTTTTATGAGATATTAATTCTTCAATATCTATATATTTTGAACGACTATACTAGCTTTCTTGACTCGCTGTTTTTACGTACAAAATGATTAAGAATGCGGTAGGAATAATAATGAATAAAGCGGTAGCAATTACTGCAAGTATGTTAACTTCCATAATCTTTAGAGATTTATGTGTAATAACTCGAGAATCTCATTCTTTAATAACGTAAATACAGTTATATGATACAAGTTTCTACATGTAAACAAAATTAGAACTAATTTATATACAAGATTGCTCTAATCTTGTTTCAATAAAAGAGGTCTATTTGTTCAAAGAAATAGTATTAGAATATCTATATGTAGAACTCCGTTTCAAAAAGAAAAAATACATGTACCAAAGAAAGTATACCTAGAAAGATCAGCTATTTCTGCCTTGAAGAGGACTCGAACCTCCACGCCTCTCAGCACGAGATTTTGAGTCTCGCGTGTCTACCATTTCACCACCAAGGCTATAGTTAATACAAGTGTATTCAATATAGTTAACCTATAGCAAGAATATTCAAAATACCTAATTGGAAAAAAGAATAGTTTCTTTCTGAATCATACGTAGTGTCTATTTCGAAAACTACATGTATGTAAATTCTTTGTCAAATAGTTAACATTATTCTTCTAATTCATTTTTTCTATATATAAAAAACATCTTATAGAATTTTACTATATTATTTAGATTGGATAGCATTCGATATTTTTCCTCTATATGCAATGAATATCATTTTTTTCATAAACTCTCTTAAGAGAGTTTATGAAAAAAAGTTGAGAAGTTCTTCTAATTTCAGAAGCAAATATGCGGAATGACTAACGAACTATCTTTTTTGAGATCAAAAATATGATTTAATATCATATCATTTAACGCATATTTGAAAATAAGTATGATTCTCTCAAGATTATTTTTAAATAAAAAAACTACTGACTGATACAGTTTGCTGAGTTACTTCAATAATAGGATTGATTATAAAACCTAAAATAGTCGAAGCTAATACACAAAGAGCTAGACCCATTTCAATGGGACTACGAGAGATAAGAGATGTAGACGGTGCTATATAATCTCGTACATAGCTTGACATTTCTTTAGCTTCTTTTGTCATAATTGCCTTGACGACTCTTAGGTAATAATACAAAGAAACTACACTGGTAATAAGTCCTGCATAAACAAGTAAATATAATCCAGATTGCCAACCACACCAGAATAAATAAATTTTTCCAAAGAAACCAGCTAAAGGAGGCATGCCTGCTAATGATAGTAAAGATATGGTTAAACAAAATGCTAACCATGGATCTTTTAAATATAATCCTGTATAATCACGTATCTGATCAGTTCCTGTACGCAAACCAAATATTATAACACAAGAAAAAGCTCCCAAATTCATGAATATATAAGTAATCAGATAGATGATCATACTTGCGTATGCATCAGACGTTCCAGCAACAATTGCAATAATCAAGTATCCCGCTTGACTTATAGATGAATAAGCAAGCATACGTTTCATGCTTGTTTGTGTAGCCGCAATTAGGTTTCCGAAAACCATGCTTAGTAATGCTACTAGTTCTAGTAGAGTATGCCATTGGTCTTCAATACCTGGGAATACAATAATTAATAATCGAGTAGCTAATGCTAACCCTGCAGCTTTAGAGCCTACAGACAAAAATGCAACAACTGGAGTAGGAGCTCCTTCATAGACATCAGGCGTCCATTGATGAAATGGAACTGCAGATATTTTAAAACCGATACCTACTAGAATACAAACCAAGGCGACCCAAATGCCAATAGGATTAGATAATTGATTTGTTAATCCATTGACTATATCAAGAAGTTGTAATTTACCTCCAGAAAGCCCATATAGCCATGAGAAACCATAGACAAGTATTGCAGAGCTGACTCCACCCATCAGTAAATACTTCATAGCCGCTTCATTAGAACGGACATCCCTTTTTGCATATCCTGCTAACAAATAAGAGGAAAGGCTTAAACATTCAAGTGAAACAAATATAGTAACAAGATCATTTGCGCCACATACAAACATAGCACCAACAGTAGCTGTTAATAGAAATATTAAAAATTCCGACATTGCCATTCCAGAACGTCTAATATATTCTGTAGACAAAGGAATACAAAGTGTTGATGCAAAACAAATAAGAGCACGAAATGCTACACTAAATCCATCTACTTGAAAACTACCTAAAAAAGTTGTAGATAGTTGTTGACCTTGAATTACTTGAATCAATAATATAGTTGTAGCTGATAACAAACCTGTTAAAGCTATGTTGGATAACCAAGATGCTTTTTTTGTTGTTACGTCTACAATTAAAACCGTCAACAAAGATAGGATCAACACACATTCAGGTAAAATACTAATGAGGTTGTATATCGAAAATAACTGATCATTTTCCATAAGAATATATTTTGTGATACTGTTTTCTATCTGGCCTTACTTACATTTAGAGAATATCATAAACTCTTTAATAGATTCTTTATGTAAGTTCTAATAAGAAAATAAGGCCCTGATGGGCCCATAAGAAATTATAAAAAATATATCATGAAAATCAGATAATTCTGTTCTAGAGATTAATTAACATGATTGACTTTTTTCTTTTTTTTGAAATATTTTTTTATTATAAACCTTGCTTCCATAGAAGGAAGGAAATTTGTAAAGAATATATAGGAATAACTTTAAAAAATTTTTTCCTTTTTAGGATAAACTAACATCTGGTAGATTCATTATCAATGCAAAATAAGAAAATATTTTTTTATGAATTACAATAATTTTATAAGTTCATAGAACAATATAAGATATAGAATAATCTTTCTTCTGAATAAGAAAATATTCCTAATATTTTGTTTCTATTATAAAAAAAAGATACTTTCACAAGAATTTCTAAAAAAAATACTTGAAAAAAAAAATCTATTCTTTTTTCAAGTTATAAGGTGGATAGATAACAAGTTATCTAAAATGTGCAAAAGCTTTATTTGCTTCTGCCATTCGATGAGTTTCTTCTCTTTTACGAATAGCATTCCCCGTTTGCCTAGCTGCATCCATTAATTCATAACTTAATTTAAAAGCCATGCTTCGTCCAGGTCTTTTTCGTGCAGCACTTAGTATCCATCGAATTGCAAGAGCTTTTCCTTGAGCCGGTTTAATTTCTACTGGTACCTGATAAGTAGATCCACCTCTACGTCTTGCCTTTACTGCTACGTTTGGAGTAGTACGACGAATTGCTTGACGTACCACAGCCAGAGGATTCTTTTTAGTTTTTTGTTGAATGGTTTTCATTGCCTTATAAAGAATTCTATAGGCTACACTCTTTTTACCGTTTTTTAAAATTCTATTAACAAGCATATTCACTAGCCTATTACGATAAACTGGATCAGGCTTAGCTGGTCGTTTTTCAGCGGTGCTTCGACGTGACATAAATAACACCTATATTGAAATTATTATTATATATAAATGCCAATTTATAGATTATTTAGGGCGTTTTACTCCATATTGTGAGGTAGGTAATAAACTAATAGACCTCCTCCCAAACCATACATCCAATTTTCAATGAATATGGCTTTCTATATCATGACAATTATTTTAGCATGAATTAACTAGAGTTGAATCTTGTAAATTATTGCAATGAAATTTAAATAATACTTCATGATACTTGCTCACTTGCTAATTTATTGAGCATCCGTTTCTTTGCTACTATATAGCTATAAGAAATCTTGCATTTTGTTGATTTGGACGAATCATCTCTTTAGACTGATGATAGTGAATATAACTTTCCTTATATATATGTAAATAAATGTACTCATTATCTTATTCCCGTTCTAAGAAGGTAGATAATATTTACTTATGAAATTCTCAAGGATATATAACAGTATGTAGTATAAGTACATCTGAACCATTCAGTCCTAGATTTCTAGTTTGAAGTTGTTTGCTTTTTAAGTATATTCTATTTTTCAACTCCTTTTGTAGCATGCTTTTGTCCCTTTCTACTTTTGTTATTAGGTCAGCTACATACTTTATATGCCCGATACAAGAGGCAAAGTATTTTGTCCATACAGTCCATAAACATCAATATGCAACGCACTAGAACGTCCTTGATGACGATCTTTAACTCCAACTGCATCCAAAGTTCCTCTTACTATATGATATCTAACCCCTGGTAAATCTTTAACCCTTCCACCTCTTACTAATATCACTGAGTGTTCTTGTAAGTTATGGCCAATACCAGGAATGTAAGCAGTAACTTCAAAACCAGATGTAAGTCGAACTCTGGCTACTTTGCGCAAAGCGGAGTTTGGTTTCTTAGGGGTAGTAGTGTTAAAGTTGACAATTTAGTTACCTAAACGGTCACTATACAAAACCGTACGTGAGACTCTTGTCTCATACGGCTTCTCGCGCTAATCTTATCCAAGTGAATTTTTTTATACAAACAAACCCGTCAGGAACAAGTTAGAAAATAGTTTCAAAGAATACTTTCTTTTGAATCGATCTATTGATAATTTGGTTAAATATCACAACTAAATTCTATCTTAAATATAATTCTTACTTAGAAACTGAATACTATCTTATTAAAATAGACAAAAATACGAACTATCATAAAAATGATACCAATAATGCTTTTTTATCCATTTTGCTGGATGTTTATGATGCCGAGCATTTCCCCATAAAAATAAATAATGAGATAACATATCATTAAATTTTTGGTATTGATATTTCTTAACAATATTACTAAAAGATCTATACCATAATCTAATTATATTATTTATTTTTTGAATTAAATGTATTTGTATATTACTTGTATTACATCTAATACAATATTTTATTAGATTTACATATTCTTTTTGACTAATTTGGGGAAATTGTCTTCTTATATCAAACATATTTCTTGCAAAGAATACTTTCTCTTTCTCACTTGATATATTTTTAGCAACCAATTGAATTGTAGATTCTGAATAAGATATATTACTAAGTCTTTGATTACAATCAGGTAGATTATCAAGTAGTTCTTTTTGTTTATTCTTGTCACACAGAATACAATTATGCCATAGAATAGTTCTATGATAATATAATTTCAGGATTAAAAGATCTTTGATGTTTAACAATAAAGAATGTGGAAAATATCGAATATGGATATGTCGCCAGTCTAAAATGAATGGTATTTTAGCAAGATATAGAGTACATCGCCTAATATATCGATTAAATTGCTCAATCCATAAACGAGATAGCCAACTTGTAAAAAGACTTGGCTGCTGAGATTTTTTTGCAAGAAAGTCTTCTGTATGTCTATATTCTAATTCTTGTTTTGTTAATTTTCTAACTGTATATTGCAATTTTCTTGTCTTGCATAAAAAATCGACTATTTTTGCTAAAAACAAATAATTATAATCAAATGCTACTTGTATTTGTAAAAAAGGTGAGGCATATCGATTTTGGTCAATAAGATAATCCTCCGTAGTTTTTTTGTATATTGACAGACAAAATTCCCAGTGTTTTTCTAGCCATTTTCTCAATAAGTTTCTATTTCCTAATTTTCTACACAACTCTGTTTGATATATGAATGAATCGTTAGCAATATTATCTATTATATGCATCATAATATAATCTTAATTATTACTAAAGAATTTTTTAGTTTTTTATATATCTAGTTTTTTAAGATTCACGTTTGGAGTAGAATAATAACATGTTTTTGAGTATGTATAATCTTACTATTATCTTTTCGATATTTTCTCTCGAAATAATAATTAAGTCGTCCTATTTGTGAATCATTATCAATTACGCTGGTTAAAGTCAGCTAATCCATGCAGTTACGCATTATTATAGATCCTTTTTTTTACTTTCGTGCTTTGTCTGCTGTATCGACAAATTTTCCTAATTTTGTTTTTCGGATAGATTGTTTTAGAAAGACAATCCATAGTTATTTCTAGAAAAAAAAATTTTTTTCAAAAATCATATTCTAAAAAGAAATCAATAGAAAGAACTCTTTTGATAGAAAAGTGGAAATGCTAATCAAAATAATTGATGGTTATTTCGAATTGAATTTTCTTCTTTATTTGTCATCAAAAATATTTGACTGCAGTTTTTGTGTAATTCTATTATATACATAAAGAATAAACTTATAGAAAAGAAGTAAATGGTAAATGACTTAAAAGAAGAAATCATTATTAGTACGTAAACGTTTTTTATAAGTTTTTGTATTTCCTTTATTCTCTTTATGGAGAGTTTAAAGGAATGGGGACAATCAGACTTGAACTGATGGCTTCCACCATGTCAAGGTGGCACTCTACCACTGAGTTATGCCCCCTCCTTTTTTTTTAGGCATATCATAATTCTATCAAATAGATTATGTCTCATAAATACTATATTTTTTCAATTCTTTTTTCTACTAGTTTATTCTAATAAATTTAGAAAAAATGATGTGATAGAAAAAAACTTCAAGCAATTGAATGAATGAAAAAAATTTCTTAATATTTTATATTATACTTGAAATCTTTCGAATTAGAAGCATACACATATGTTATATAAATAGCTTAAGCGTTGTCAACGGAAAATATCCAGAAATCCTTTGAATTTTTCGCAAATTTTTACAAACTATATCAAAATATTGCGTCATTATCTTTCTATAAATAGAGAAAAATAAATACATATATTCTAGAGTATCTACAGGAGAAAATGAACATTTTAATCCTATAACTTGAATATAGAAGTTTGACAAATTTCAGGAATTTCTTCGAAAAAAAATATGAAAATAAAACATGTATGTATTGATAGACATATAAAAGTTAAGACGCCCCAGGTAGGACTTGAACCTACGACCAATCGGTTAACAGCCGACCGCTCTACCGCTGAGCTACTGAGGCAGTATTGTAATTTGATTATATTGCTATTAGTTTAACATTGAATAAGTATTTACCGCAATCTTGTTTTCTATTTTCTTTTTGATAATTGAATACAAGTCTCTGAGCATTAATATATTGATTATATGTTATACTTCTCAATAATCTCATATTATTTCTTTTGAATATTCACAAGAATCATTATTTCCTTAATTATCTTAATGAAAATGATTTTTCTTCATCCTAAAATAACAAATGAAAAATAAATGAAACATCTTTTTACTGAATTCATTTATATATTAGAATAATATTTTTTTTTGCTATAATTATATAGATAGCATCCATGGCTGAGTGGTTAAAGCACCCAACTCATAATTGGGCATTTCGCAGGTTCGAGTCCTGCTGGATGCATTTTCATACTCAAAAAAAATTAGTCTTTTTATATTATCAAAAAAGAAAATCCTTGTTTTGATGAACAAGGTAATCAATATTCCACAACTTTAGTTGAAAAAGTTAATGTGTAATATTTTTGCAAAAGTTCAACACTTTTTGTCTTTATCAACTACTTCGAAAAGCTACCCCGGTGCTTTATAATAAAAACATCCAGTCAAAGTGTGACACCAAGTCTTTTTTCACTCTTTGTTCTGAGTCTCGCACTTGGTCTGATGTGTTACACTTTGGCTTCCATGTCTATATTACATTTCAAATTGCTTCTTCTTACTTTCCAGGCCTACTTCAACGCCTAGTAAAATTTTCGAGACCTGTCGTATAACGTCACGGCACTGTTGCAAGGTATTGACACTATTAGTAAGAACTATAAACCCGTCATGTTCCAAGCACAACGGTATGCATCCGCTCTTCAATAATTGATCATACAATGAAATGATAATAATTTGTTCTGCTGTCACCAGGACTCTAGACGTCATTAACCCTCCATGATAACTGGATCGTGAAGTATGATCTTTCTTATCCTTTCATCTAAAGCTGGGGTGATTTGCCCCGTTTCATGCAACACCATTGGTTTTAACTGAAAAGAAATCGGGTATTTGGAAGAAATGAAACAATGCTGCTTCGTTTCCCAAATTCTTGTGGGACTGGAAACTGTCGAACTAATCATTCTCTTTGAGCATATGCGGTCTTTACATGTACCCTGGCTTCCGGTTTCTCTTCACCATGACGGCATGGCAATATTGGCGAATCCTCTGACATTTGAAGAAGACCACAGTGTCGTGATAGTTGGAGTCAAAAAGTCATTAAAATTTGCGAACTTACGGAAGATCACTATAGAATTTCCACAGTATGAGATTCTAGAAGATCACGATCTATAAATACTTACCTAGAATGAGTGCCACTGTTGCCACTTCTGCCACTGCTTTTACTAAATTTTTGAAAGCGTAATCATCATCACGATTAAGCTTCTTTATATAGACAAATAGATTTTCCTAGAATTAGTGGTAGATCTGGCAATTAGTTATTGGGAAACGTAATCGTGATTATGATCTGGAATAAAAAACTTTACTAAAAGATTTGGCATAAATGGCAAAAGCGTGGTATCTTCTTTGATGAATATAGGCTTTTCTTTGACCGAATGGATGATGCTGTCAACTTCAAAGTCTCCCAGAGGTGGCATTATAAACTTTCACCCGATAGATATCACGCCATTTATTAAATTATTAATGATCATTCAAAGGAAAGGAAAATTGATGCTTGAAATACCCGAATAAGACTCATACGTAATACATTAGGAAATTTATAATGACACTATTGAGAAAAATCTATTAATCCTCTTTTATTTTCATGAAAATCAATGAAGTCTTTTTGTTGACATCAAATATTTTTTTTGATAAATACAAACCTTTCAAACTATATGTTTTACTATACATCAATAGATCGCTTGGTGTAAAATAACTCTAATTTTAGCAAAGTAAGGTACCAAGTCTTACTCCTATAAGAATATTATATATATCAAAATTCCATTAGTATCAATGAAATTTTTGTAATGTTTGTATATAGATTTTCAATAAATGTTTGTATATAGATTTTCAATAAAATATATAACTTATTAGAAAAGAATTGCAAAATAGAAAAATTATTAATAAATTATTTACTTTGATTCTTACTGGAAATTTTCTGTCAAAATAAGGAAGCTAATAGATTATGATTGATCACATAAAAGCACCTGTTCTTAAGTTAAAGACAATTCGTCTTTTAGAAAAAAATCAATATACATTTGATGTAGACTTAAAAGCTACAAAAACGGAAGTGAAGCGTTGGGTTGAAGGTTTTTTTGGAGTGAAAGTAACAGGTATGAACAGTCATCGTCCTCCAAGAAAGTTGAAACGTATGGGTACAACAGCAGGTTATCCAGTTCGCTATAAGCGAATGATTGTAACCTTACGTCCCGGCGATTCTATTCCATTATTTTAATAATTGCTAAGTTATTCTCTAATTATCTTATTATTATGGCCATTCGTTCGTATAGAGCTTACACACCAGGTACAAGAAATAGATCAGTTTCTAAGTTCGATGAAATTATTCAAATTAGGCCCGAAAAAAGATTAACCTCAGGACAACATCGTTGCAAGGGGCGTAACAATCGAGGAATTATCACTAGTCGACATAGAGGTGGTGGTCACAAACGTCTTTATAGGCATATAGATTTTCGACGTAATAAACAAGGAATTAGTGGCATAGTAAAAACTATTGAGTATGATCCTAATAGAAAAGCGAGAATTTGTTTAACTCATTATTCTGATGGTGAAAAGAGATATATACTTCACCCTCGTGGAATAGAAATTGGTGATCAAATTTCCTCAGGTTCAGAAGCACCTATTGTTCCAGGCAACTGTTTGCCTTTAACTAATATGCCATTAGGGACCATGATTCATAATGTAGAATTGCAACCTGGCAAAGGTGGACAAATTGCTAGAGCAGCTGGGACAGTTGCACAAATTGTAGCAAAAGAAGGAAGATTAGCTACTCTTCGTATGCCCTCAGGTGAATTTCGTTTAGTATCTCAAGAATGTTTAGCTACAGTTGGGCAAGTTGGGAATGTGGATTCTAATAATCAAAGTTTAGGTAAGGCAGGTTCTAAGCGATGGTTAGGTAGACGTCCTAAAGTTAGAGGTGTAGTTATGAATGCAGCAGATCACCCTCATGGAGGTGGTGAAGGTCGCGCTCCGATTGGTCGTAAAAGACCATTAACTCCTTGGGGACGTCCTACACTTGGTAGAAGAACTAGGCCACGTCATAAATATAGCGAGTCCTTAATCCTACGTCGTAGGAAACATGCATAATATATAGTCAATCATCATAGCGCATAGCGCATTATAGGATAATAAATTTGCAATGGCACGTTCACTAAAAAAAGGTCCTTTTGTCGCGGATCATTTGCTGAAGAAAGTTGAGAGTCTAAATGCCCAAGGAGAAAAAAGAGTAATTGTCACTTGGTCTCGTGCATCTACTATTGTTCCTGGAATGATTGGTCACACTATTGCTGTTCATAATGGCAGAGAGCATCTTCCTATCTATATTACAGATCTAATGGTGGGACACAGATTGGGAGAATTTGCTCCTACTCGTACATTTCGAGGACATGCGAAAAGTGATAAGAAATCTCGTCGTTAATAGGAGGTAGCCCATGACTGAAACAACTAATACTAATCTGCAAGTACGAGCTATCGCGAAAACTGTTCGTATGTCCCCCCATAAAGTTCGCAAAGTAGTTGATCAAATTCGTGGTCGATCATATGAACAAGCACTTATGTTATTAGAATTCATGCCTTATCGAGCTTGTTATCCCATTTTACAAGTTGTATGTTCTGCAGCAGCTAATGCCAATCATAATTTAGGTTTAAGCAAAGCTAATTTAGTGATCAGTGAGATTATGGTAGATAAGGGGCCTGTATTCAAAAGATTTCGTCCTAGAGCACAAGGGCGTGGTTATCCAATACGTAAGCCTACTTGTTCAATTACTGTGGTTGTCAAAAACCGCATTTAAGTTAAAGTTTTCATTATTTGGATAGATTATTACAAAATTTAGTTAATTATTTAGAAAAAAGGAAATGATGCATGGGACAAAAGATTCATCCACTTGGTTTTCGTCTTGGTGTTACACAGAATCACTTGTCTAATTGGTGTGCACAGCCCAAACGATACTCGGAATTCATCCAGGAAGATGAGAGAATGCGTAAGTGTATTAAAGAGTATGTACGTAAACATGTACGTACTTTTGAAAGTTATGGAGGCATTGCGCGTATTGAAATTCAGCGCAAGACTGACGAAATCAAAGTAGAAATACATACAGGATTTCCTAATTTGTTTGTAGAAAGACTTGGTCCTCGTCTGAAGGAGATTAGACGTGATATGCAAAATACACTGATTCACTCTAAACATCTTAAATTTATTACTGCCTTAGCAGAAATAGAAAAACCTTATGCAGAAGCAACTATTTTAGCAGAATACATTGCTGTACAATTAGAAAGACGTGTCGCATTTAGAAAAACAATCAAGAGAGCAATTCAACTTGCTAAAGATAAAGGAAATGTTAAGGGTATTAAGATACAAATTGCAGGAAGACTGAATGGAGCTGAAATTGCGCGTAGTGAATGGGCTCGTGAAGGTCGGGTACCCTTGCAAACTTTAAGAGCAAAAATCGATTATTGTCATTATCCGGCACATACTATATATGGAGTATTAGGTATTAGAGTATGGATCTTTAAAGATGAATAATGTTTTTTTGTACTATAGAAATTCTTAAAATAAAGGAATCTATGATGAAATAGTTTAATTATTTCAAAAAATCTTATTTCCCAAATATTTCTTATATTTTTTGAAAATAGATGTTTTTAGAATTTTATTTGACATCATGTAAGTCTTTCTTTTCGACAAGTTGTCAAATCAATTTTCTATTATTTAATATCAACATTGTTTTGAATCCTATCACATATTAATTTTACAATAGGCTGTTATGCTTAGTGTGCGACTCGTTGAGATTGGTCATGCAAATCCCATAGACTACTCTCTCTCACAAATAAATAGTGAGAAAGTTTATGACTTCTTTTTTGAAATTACGCAAAGAAATTACTAGAGAGTAATTTGTAATAGATTTCCCATAAAAATACCTTGATTTTTTTGTGTAGCGGAAATTTCCACAATATGCGATATAGTTTTAAGCATATTGCTATATTTGTAGCGCATGGTCAGAAATACATCTAATTCTTATTGAGGCAGTTGGAAATCAGCAAGAAATTTTTGAAAATATTAATAATGAATTTCTTAGAAATGATAAGTTTAAGACTAATCAACACTAAGTAACGTATTAGTTTTAGAAATATAAAGAACTTTGCTGCAGAAAGAGGACCTAAACGCATCATAGAAGTCATGAGAACGATGTAACCTATGATTTTTCATTTCTATTGTGTATGAGATGAATTTATTAGGTAGGATTGCGAAAGAAGCCAGCTCAAAATTGTTTCTATTGCTTAGAATATCAAGAGAAACAATTTGAAAACATTTTTTAATGAATATTTTCAAATTCAATGGGCAGATATTCGCATGTGAAATTCAAGAAAAAGATTTTGACAAAAAATCATGATAATTGGTTGATATTTTTCTATTAATTCATGAAAAAATTCTTATGAAGATAAAATATATTAGAAGAAAATATATCAACATAAAAAACATTTTTCAAAATCATTCTATTCAAACCAATAGTTTCCAAAAATTGGTTTCACGAGAAGCCGGATGAAAAGAAATTTTCATGTCCAGTTTTGTAGTAGAGATGTAAAAAATATCATCGACTATAACCCTAGAAGAACTAAATTTCGTAAGCAACACCGAGGAAGAATGAAAGGATTTGCTACACGTGGTAACCGCGTGTGTTTTGGTAGATTTGGTCTTCAAGCATTAGAACCATCTTGGATTACATCACGTCAGATTGAAGCGGGACGTCGTGCTATGACTCGATATGCCAGACGTGGAGGAAAATTGTGGATTAGAATTTTTCCTGATAAACCAATTACAATGCGTCCTGCAGAAACTCGAATGGGATCTGGAAAAGGTGCCCCAGAATATTGGGTAGCTGTTGTGAAACCAGGCAGAATATTATATGAAATGAGTGGTGTATCAGAAAACGTTGCACGTTCAGCTATGCGAATAGCATCTTATAAGATGCCCATTAAGACTCAATTTGTAGTAGCTAATACTTTACAGAATAAATAAATTTTTTTAAAGTGCAGTTTGCGATATATGCAAGATATATCAAAAACATACGATATTCTATAGAGTATATATTTTTAGTAATTTTGTTGAAAATAAATGTTTTTTTTGAAGTATTTGATTCTTAGAGAAAAAAGATTTGTATAAGTGTCCAATAGATTTTTTATACCTATACAAATCTTTTTTCTATTGTCATTATTTATCTCATATTATTTATTATGCCCCCAGAAATTTTCTTATCTGGGGGCTATCTTTGAAAAGGAGACTACTAAAATCATGATTCAACCTCAATCATATTTGAATGTAGCGGATAATAGTGGAGCTCGTCGCCTTATGTGTATTCGCGTATTAGGCTCTAGTAATCGTAAGTATGCGAATATTGGTGATATGATTATTGCAGTAGTAAAAGAAGCTGTACCTAATATGCCATTAAAGAAATCAGAAGTTGTTAGAGCTGTTATAGTTCGAACATGTAAAGGTTTGAAACGTGATAATGGCATGATACTTCGTTTTGATGATAATGCAGCAGTAGTTGTAAACCAAGAAGGGAATCCAAGGGGAACACGAGTTTTTGGGCCAGTTGCTAGAGAATTAAGAGAATTTAATTTTACAAAAATAGTCTCTTTAGCACCTGAAGTTCTATGATATTCTCCAACAGATCTTGCACTTTTATGCTAAATATTTTATTATATATATCAATATAATTTTAATTTAAGTCAATGTGTTTTCTTATTAGTCTTGTCTAATTTTTCTAAAGCACTGCTATTTTCATACTTAAACGTACTCAATATTTCATTATATATGTGACTATACCATATATGAAAAGAAAATTAGTGACAATCAATTAATATTTTTTTCTCAAATAAATATTAATTATTTTTTATTGTCCTATATTACAGATAGGTAGAGTCTAACATATTTCTATTCTTTACAGTGCACAAAAAAATAAGGAGTCACCGTGAGCAACGATACTATAGCTAATATGATTACGTGTATACGTAATGCTAATTTAAGAAAAACCAAAACTGTCGAAGTATTAGCAACTAATACAACTCGAAGTATTGGCAAAATATTATTACAAGAAGGATTTATAGAAGAACTTAGAGAACGTCAAGAAGGTATCAGACGTTTATTAGTTATTACATTAAGATATCAAGGTCGTAGGCGTAAACCTTATATTACTACAGTTAGACGTATTAGCAAACCTGGTCTTAGAGTCTACTCCAATCACAAAGATATCCCGAGAGTTTTAGGAGGAATGGGAATTGTCATTTTATCCACTTCTCAAGGTATTTTGATTGATCGAGAGGCACGTGAAAAACAAATCGGGGGAGAAATATTGTGCTATGTTTGGTAATCCTTATGCCATTTACATACTCAGTTTTTTCAACTCATAGGAGTATTTCTTAGAAGTTTAAGAAAACTCATAATAAGTTACTCTTATGAGCTCGGTTTTATACAAACATAGCCAGTTATAAATAGAGGAAATCCATGAGGAAGCAGAATTTAATCGAAATGGAAGGAGTAGTTACAGAGTCTCTTCCAAATGCTATGTTTCGAGTCTGCTTAGATAATGGTTGCCAAGTACTGGCTCATATTTCGGGCAAGATTCGTAAAAATTATATACGCATCTTATTGGGAGATAGGGTTAAAGTTGAATTAAGCCCATATGACTTGACCAAAGGACGTATTACCTATAGGCTTCGTACAAGATCTCCTAATGGATAACTTTGCTAAAAATCATATTTTTTTATGTATTATTCTTTTTAGAATTTATAAAAATCTTAATGAAAGTTTATTCAATCAAAATTACTACATAACTCGAATACTAAAAAGTATAGAGAATCCTGAATTATTTGATACTAAGGTATATATTTGATATTCATTTTCTTCTTATAATAGAAAAAATAGAAAATTTTGTGGAGATTATAAAAATATGAAAGTACGAGCTTCAGTTCGCAAGATTTGTGAAAATTGTCGTTTGATTCGCAGGCGAGGTAGAGTTATGGTGGTTTGTTCAAATCCTAAACACAAACAACGTCAAGGATAATATATTCATGATTCCATTTTCTATCTTCTCCTATCCTAATTTCCTTACTATTCGATCATCTTGTCTTTGAAACTTGCAGATCATTGTGTATGTATTCTGAACAATCATTTCTTAGGAAGAATTTCTAGAGTTATCTACAAATATAGATTATCTACACTTCTTTTATGAATCATGAATTAATAAAAATTGATTATCAAGTACAATTCATTAACTATTATGGCAAAACCTTCTAAAAAAATTAGTCTTCGTAAAGGAAAAAAACGAGCTCCTAAAGGAGTTATTCATGTTCAAGCAAGCTTTAATAATACAATTGTCACTGTCACTGATATTAGAGGACAAACAATGTCTTGGTCTTCTGCTGGATCCTGTGGATTTAAAGGCGCTAAGAAGAGTACACCTTTTGCAGCCCAGACTGCTGCTGAAAATGCTATTTCTTTATTAATTGATCAAGGTATGAGACAAGCTGAAGTTATGATTAGTGGTCCTGGACCAGGACGAGATACAGCCTTAAGAGCTATCCGTAACAGTGGTATTGCATTAAGTTTTGTTCGAGACGTAACCCCTATGCCACATAATGGTTGTAGACCTTCTAGTCAACGTCGCGTATAAAACATATATCTATTATATAAACAGAGAAACGAGAATATGGAAAAAAATAGTAGCACCATACGTATTTCTCCGGAATGGAAATGTGTAGATGATGAACAGGGAAAAAATCGCCGTTTACATTATAGCCGTTTTGCTTTATCTCCATTATTAGTTGATCAAGCTATGACTATAGGAGTAGCGATGCGGCGAGCCTTGTTATCAGAAGTTGAAGGCCTTGGTATTACATCAGCCAAAATTGTAGGAACTTTGCATGAATATTCTACTTTAGAAGGAGTGCGTGAATCTATCGATGAGATTCTAATGAATCTTAAACAAATAGTTTTAAAAGGTAGAGTAACAAACAAGCAAAATGCTTCTTTATTTGCACAAGGTCCAGGTGTAGTAACTGCTGGACATATTAATTTACCATCTTGTATCAGTGTTGTAGATCCTGATCAGTACATAGCCACGCTAAGTAAGTATACTCAATTGTGTATCGAATTAGTCATTAGCCAAGGCAAAGGAAATTACATAAATGATAATGTCAAGCCCGAAGAAGGTTTTTTTCGTATCGATGCTAGATTTACTCCAGTTCAAAAAGCAAATTTCAGTATTTATTCTTTAGGAGAAGCAAAAGAAAGACAGCAGTTATTATTATTAGAAATATGGACTAATAGAAGCTTAACTCCAGAAGAAGCATTATATCAAGCTCATAATAGTATACTTAATTTATTTTATACCATTACACCGCCCATTCCATCTAAAAGCGTATTGAAAACTCATCATTCGAATTCTATAGATCATAATGTAGTATATAAAAATATTCATACTTCCGATCAATCAGGTCATGTATTAAATACTACTATTGATACAGTATTATCACTGGATAGACCTATGGAAGATATAATGAATACAACTAATATATCTATTGATCAATTAGAATTATCTCCTAGAATATATAATTGTTTAAAAAGAGCTAATATACATACATTATCAGATTTAGTATCTTATACTCAAGAAGATCTTCTTAAGATTAAAAACTTTGGCAGAAAATCAGTTGAACAAGTTGTTATGGTTTTGCAAGAACGTTTCGGATTAGAACTGTCTGGAAACAAATAAAAAAGAGAACCATTTGTTGTAGCTGAAATATATTTCAGCTACAACAAATGGTTCTCTTTTTTGTTTGTATTATAATTTACAAACTGAGGTGTTGATCACCAGTCTGTAAAAAAAAATCAAAAAAAAATTCTTAGAAAAGTCCTAAGGTTAGAGATTGATCAATAGGTAAAGCTGCTCCAATACCTAGCCAAACAGCTACAACAGTTCCAATAAGAAATACAGTGCTAGCTACTGGACGACGGAATGGATTTTGAAATTTATTTACATTTTCTAAGAAAGGAACAGTTAAAAGACCTGCAGGCACAGCAGCCATTAACAAAACTCCTAATAATTTATTAGGAACTGTACGTAATATTTGGAATACAGGGAAAAAATACCATTCAGGTAAAATTTCTAGAGGAGTAGCAAAAGGATTAGCAGGTTCTCCAATCATAGAAGGTTCTAAAACTGCTAGTCCAACATTGCAAGCAATTGTTCCAAGAATACATACTGGGAACATATATAATAAATCATTAGGCCAAGCTGGTTCTCCATAGTAGTGATGTCCCATACCTTTCGCTAGTTTTGCTCGTAGTACAGGATCAGTCAAATCAGGTTTCTTGATGACTCCCATAATCTAAACTCCTTTTTATGTAAAAAAACTGTGTCGATACTATAAACAAGTAAACTGTTCAGAACGATACAGCAAACTAATCCATGATATAGGTATATTCAATACTTGCTTCATGGCAATACGCCCCTCGAATGTAATGTATAGAAAAAATATCACAATCTTTTCTTAATACATTATATATGGCAACTCCATATACTTGTTTATAGTGGACCAGAAATACCTTGTTTCCTAATCATAAGGAAATGCATTAACATAACGACAGCTGTTAGAAGTGGTAATACAAATGTATGCAAGCTATAAAAACGAGTTAATGTAGATTGTCCCACGCTTACACTTCCACGCAGTAATTCAACTAAAGGTGCTCCAATTACCGGAATAGCGTCAGGTACTCCCGTAACGATCTTAACAGCCCAATACCCAACTTGGTCCCAAGGTAGAGAGTAACCAGTTACACCAAAAGAAACAGTTAATACTGCTAAAATAACTCCTGTAACCCAAGTAAGTTCACGGGGTTTTTTGAAGCCTCCAGTTAAATACACACGGAATATGTGTAAAATCATAGTCATTACCATCATACTAGCAGACCATCTATGTACTGATCGAACTAACCAACCAAAGTTAACTTCGGTCATAATGTATTGAACAGAAGCAAAAGCCTCGGTTACAGTAGGACGATAGTAAAAGGTCATAGCAAAGCCTGTCGCTACTTGAATGATAAAACAGGTAAAAGTGATTCCTCCTAAGCAATAGAAGATATTGACATGAGGTGGGACATATTTGTCGGTAACGTCATCAGCAATTGCCTGAATTTCCAAACGTTCTTCAAACCAATCGTATACCTTACCCATAATGCAGACATTCTCCATTTACATAATTACGCAGTTGAACTTCCATAAGAAAAAGAGAAAAATCTTTTTTTCTACCTATATACTATACTAATTAATATCATTTAAGAATATTGTCGTGTTTCTACTTTAATTAATATGAATAAGAAGACCAGGAAAATTTGTTGAGTAATTATACCCCCTGAATTTTCCTAGTCTTCTCGTCAGAAAAGAATTTTCTTAAACTGTAATGAGAATTATCAGTTTGTGAGAAATTGAAGCATTACCGTACTTATTGCCAACTTACTGGGATACCATCTAAAACTACAGAAGCATTGTATAATTCTAGAATTATAACCAAAAATACAGCAAATAATCCGATAAATACACCCATAAGTACAGTAGTACCCCAGCCTGGAGCTACTTTACCATATTCGGAATTAAGTGGCTTTAATATGTCACCAACAGCGGTTCTTCTGCCCTTGGTAGAATCTTTAATGATCTGTGTTGCCATAAATCTTATTACTCATTGGTTGAGATTTGTTGACTTTGTGTACTATCATAGTGGAAACCAAACATTCTCATTCTTGAGGAATTACCTGAAAATGGAAACAGCAACCTTGGTAGTTATCTTTATATCTTGTCTGCTTGTAAGTTTTACTGGTTATGCCCTGTATACAGCTTTTGGACAGCCTTCAAAAGAACTTCGCGATCCATTTGAGGAACACGAAGATTAATTTTCTAGGCCTTTCCCAAACTTCACAGGAATACGGGGAGGGCCACCCTATCATTCATATTGAAAAATAAGATGATCCTTGTATTACTATACAAATAGATAAATAGGATACAAAAAAATTACAAGGTTAAGTCTAATATAGGCCTATTTCTTCCCTTTTACAGGCACCTTTGGTGGCTCTCTAAAGAAGATTGCAAAGAAGATAATGCCTAGAGTACTGACCAACAGAAAAGTGTAAACCAGGGCTTCCATAAATATGATTTGTAGTAAAATGTGTGAAAATAGCTTTCGTACTAATCGATTTTTTGAATCTTTTTATAGACTCATTGATACATACTAGTACACATGAATACAACTGAGTACAGATATATATATCTATACAGCTTGTCTCTTGGTGCTTGGGTCTCCAAGTTTTTGGAAAAGACCGAATTCTACTTGTGCTTCAAGATCAGGATCAATTCCAGAGAATACGTCTCTAAATAGAGTTCTAGCACCATGCCAGATATGGCCAAAGTAGAATAAGAATGCTAAATTAGCATGTCCAAAGGTGAACCATCCTCTTGGGCTACTACGGAATACCCCATCAGATTTAAGAGTAGCACGGTCAAATTCAATAATTTCACCTAATTGTGCACGTCTTGCATATTTTTTCACAGTAGTAGGATCACTAAAACTTACACCGTCTAGTTCTCCACCGTAAAATTGTACAGTTACACCTACTTGTTCAATACTGTATTTAGATTCTGCTCTACGGAAAGGCACGTCTGCACGAACTACTCCGTCTTTATCTAGTAGAACAACAGGGAAGGTTTCAAAGAAAGTTGGCATACGACGAACAAATAGTTCATTACCTTCTTTATCTTTAAATACAGCATGACCTAGCCAGCCTACTGCAATACCGTCTCCATTATCCATAGCACCTGCACGGAATAATCCTCCTTTAGCAGGGTTATTTCCAATGTAATCGTAGAATGCTAGTTTCTCAGGAATCTTAGACCAAGCTTCAGATAGACTTAACCCTTCAGCTTGACTAGCACGAACACGTCTTTCAATTTCTTCTTGGAAATAGTTTTGATCCCATTGATAACGAGTAGGCCCAAATAGTTCGATAGGAGTTGCTGCACTACCATACCACATAGTTCCAGATACTACAAAAGCTGACCAAAACACTGCTGCAATACTGCTAGATAGTACGGTTTCAATGTTCCCCATACGCAATCCTTTATAAAGACGCTGAGGAGGACGAACACTTAGGTGGAATAATCCTGCTAGAATTCCTAAAATACCTGCTGCAATATGGTGTGACGCAATACCACCTGCGTTAAAAGGATCGAATCCTTCTGCACCCCAAGCTGGAGCTACAGGTTGTACACTTCCACTAATTCCATATGGATCAGAAACCCAGATACCAGGACCAAATAAACCAGTTACGTGAAACGCACCAAAAGCAAAGCAAAGTACTCCAGATAGGAAAAGGTGAATTCCAAAGATTTTAGGTAAATCTAAGGAAGGTTTGCCAGTTCTCTCATCACGGAATAGTTCAAGATCCCAGTAAACCCAGTGCCAAATTGCTGCTAGGAATAATAGTCCAGAAAGAACAATATGAACAGCTGCTACACCTTCGTAACTCCATAGACCAGCATCATTAACAGTTTCTCCAGTGATACTCCAGCCACCCCATGATTTAGTAACTCCCAATCGAGTCATGAAAGGAATTACGAACATGCCTTGTCTCCACATTGGATCAAGAACAGGATCAGAAGGGTCAAAAACTGCTAGTTCATACAAAGCCATAGAACCAGCCCATCCAGAAACTAGAGCAGTGTGCATGATATGCACAGCAATCAAACGACCGGGATCATTTAAAACAACTGTATGTACACGATACCAAGGCAAACCCATGGGTAACACCTCTTTCTCAGAGAGAATTAGACATTCTGTGACTCTCTTGCACTAAGATGACCTATTGCGTTTGCTATTTATTTTCAACATCCCAGGCACTATTTCCCTATAGTGATCTTTTTCTAAACGCAATTTTTTTATGGTCTCTTGTTGTTGATATAACCGTATTTATTGTAACATTTTTTGTTTATCATCACAACATAGAAAATGGTTTGAATTCAAAAATTTCTAGTGTAAAATACAACAAAGAAGAGGAAAAGAAATCTATTTCGTAGTCTAATTTATTTAAGTACATAGACTGCTAAAAAAAATTTACAAAAAAATATTCTATTTTTTTACAAAAAAACACTTTATAGTAGAAAAACATACTATAAAAAGTAGAGAAAAAGCTTTTGTTCAAATGTTTGTCGAAATTTTGAAAAAAATTTTTTTTTCTAACTCAAAAAAAACATTTCTATATCTTATACAAAAAACATATTGGAATATGTAACATCTAATTAAGGACACTATAGTACTATAGTGTATATAGGGGAGTATATACAATTTAATTACTAAATTAACATTATGCCTATTGGTGTTCCAAGGGTCCCTTTTCGTCTTCCTGGAGAAGAAGAGGCAGTTTGGGTAGACGTGTATAATCGATTGTATCGTGAAAGATTACTTTTTTTAGGTCAGAATGTAGATGATGAGATTGCTAATCAGTTGATTGGTATTATGATGTATTTGAATGGAGAAGATGAAAGTAAGGATATGTTTATGTACATAAATTCTCCTGGTGGAGCAGTCTTGGCTGGAATTGCAGTATATGATGCTATGCAATTTGTAGTACCAGATGTGCATACTATCTGTATGGGCCTGGCAGCTTCTATGGGTTCTTTTATCTTAACTGGAGGAGAAATTACTAAACGCCTAGCTCTACCTCATGCTAGAGTAATGATTCACCAACCAGCTAGTTCTTATTATGATGGGCAAGCAGGTGAATGCATGATGGAAGCTGAAGAAGTTTTGAAATTACGAGATTCTATTACAAGAGTGTATGTTCAGCGTACTGGTAAGCCAGCATGGGTAATTTCTGAAGATATGGAAAGAGATGTTTTTATGTCTGCAAAAGAAGCCCAAGCATATGGCATTGTAGATTTAGTAGCAGCAGATAATGATGCTACTCCAGATGTTTTATAATAATGATAGAAAATCTCTATACTTCTCTTTTAGTTACCTTGGTTGAGTAGATCATCTTTGCTAACGTTATTTTTTTTTCGTTCAAAACAGAATGTGGTTAAGATTCATCTCAACTGAACATTTCTGTTGAAAAAATTCATGCCTACCATTCAACAACTTATTAGACATAGCAGACAACCTGCAGAAAATAGAACCAAGTCTCCAGCCCTTCGAGCTTGTCCTCAAAGAAGAGGAGTATGTACTAGAGTGTATGTGTGATTTGTTCAGATCTAAACTAGTCAAAATCTAGAATCGATATGACAGAAGAATCTAGTAATTTTTATAGTATGGATCTGCCACTTATTTTTTTTTAGGTGGAATTCATAAATTTCCTTGGTGTAAATCCAATCATCTTAGTGCAAGATAGAATGCACTTTCTCCACGGTAGTGACTGGTCATCAATCCGTGAAGCGAGAAAGACGAACAAATAGAGTATTAATAGACAATATGTGTTGTTCATTGCAAGAACGGATTCATAAGGTTAGCTGCTCAGCGAACTCTCGTAATAAAACACTTTTGATATTTTCTAAGTATCTATGTAAGAAATAAGGTACTTAGAATACAACATAAGAAAGCGAAAGATTGAATCTTGTACAGGTTTTCAATTGCACTCTTATTTAATTCCTATAAGGAACAAAATTAGCTTCATTGTAAAGAGAGAATCTTACCGTCATAAGAAAATTTATGGAAACAAAGTAATGTATAAATGCTCTCAGCACAAGGCATTTCCCCTTGTTTTCTGAGGAGTTACCTGAACTAAGGCCTTTATACAAAGGAAGGTTACAGAAGCAAATGCCATTATGATCCTTTTCCCTACATTAGACCTATATTTTTAGATAACATAATTTATCATAAAGAAAAATTGTATTCTGTACGAGGATATGGAAAATTTTCTTAGTAGTATAATATTATGTTCTAAATATTTTTATTATATAAAAAACTTAGAATGACAAGAGTTAAACGTGGATACGTAGCCAGAAAACGCCGTAATCGTATTCTTGAATGTGCCTCAGGATTTCGTCGTGCGCATTCAAGGTTATTTAGACCTGCAAAACAGCAGGTTATGAAAGCATTGGTTTCATCTAAAAGAGATAGAAGTAGAAGGAAAAGAGATTTTAGAAAATTATGGATTACTCGTATTAATGCTGCAGTACGTCAAAAAGGACTTTCTTATAGTCGATTTATTAACAAACTCTATACATCTAAAATTTCCATTAATCGTAAAATGATTGCACAAATAGCAGTTTTAGATAAAGATGGTTTTAACGGGTTATTGAATAGTGTTTAGCAAAAATATTTCTATATATTTTTTTTGCATATGACCAACGAATGATTTTCAGAATGTAAAAAGCTCTTGCTAGGTCTTAAAATCTAACAAGAGCTATTAGAAATCTTTTTATCAGGAAAATTCATTGCATATTGCTTATTCCTAAGCCTACCGAAAAAATGATGTATTTGATAAATGCAATAAGGGGTCATCCATTTCTTGGAACCCCTAAATAAAATAATATGAGTGGGCAAAAAGAGATTTTCAATGGATGAAAATTTTTTTGAAATTCAATTTGCTATCTCTTTGCCTGTTTTGAAAAGAAGAAATATATAATATAAATTGACTACCTTTTTTCACAATTTACACAACGATTAACTCTCATTATTTAAAAAAGGTAACAACGCTAATATGCGAGCTGCTTTAATAGCTCTTGTCATAGCACGTTGTTGTTTTGATGTTAATCGATTAACACGTCTAGATAAAATTTTTCCTTGTTCACTAATAAACTTACGCAATAAACCGACATTTTTGTAATCAATGCTTTCTCCTGGTTTTATAGGTGTTTTTTTACGGCGTCTAGACGATCTTTTTGGTCTACTAACGAATTTTTTCATAGTGGTCTCCCATTTGATTTATCTTCTATTATTTTTTAATTTCTTTATGAAGTGTGTGTGTGTTACAATGAGGACAGAATTTTTTTAACTCCAATCTATTCGGAGTATTACGACGATTTTTTTTTGTGGTATATCTTGAAACACCAGGAAAACGTTTATTTCTATTTTGTGGGCAAACTGTACATTCTAAAGTAACAATAATTCTTACGTCTTTACTTTTGGCCATAAATTGATTACCTCAGGTATCATAAAGGTATAGAATATGTAGATTATAACTTTACAATTATAATGTTATGATGAATAAAAGGAATTATGGAAGAAATTTGTTTAACAAAATGTTCAAAATGAAAAGTCTTTTCTTTCTTAATGCAATACATTAAATATTGAATATATTATGAAGTCATAATAACATCTTCAATAAAATATTGAAGAAAATACATGTATTGATAACTGGGAATACATATATTTAATTTATTAGGAAATCCGAAAAACTCCTAATTAGAAAGACAGATATCATCAAATAAAGTATATTTTATCTATTTTTCCGACTCCTCTAATGGAGTCGGTTGAACACTGATTTTGATTAAGTATATTTCTTAAACAAGCTTTGAAGTTGGCGGATTTCTCCTGTCAAATTCTTTATGAATTCATAGATAGCTTTGGAAGATTGGTGCATTAGACAAATAGTCAAATGACTAATAAATAATATGTAATAAACATCAATATCACTCGTAGAATATCATGAAATTTTATCAAATCACATGATATTTCCAGATATATAATCCCCTGTAATAAATCACAATGAATTTTCAAAATGTTTACTGATTTGATATCTAGGTTCAATGAATCCAAGATAAATATCTTCTTTAAACTAATTTGTTGATGCAACAAACAAATCTTCTTTTGCAATTTATAAGATAACTATATTGTTAGTATTCTTATACAAATGGAAGTACCAATGCATCTGGGAAAAAACGATTAATCTCTATTAATAAGCCAGCTAATATTCCAAACCATAATGTAGCCAAGACAGGGGCTGTAGACAGGTAGGTTTTGAAATCTTGCATAACAGAATCTCCTATTTCTTAATATATGCATCTTTTGCTTAAATAAGCCTATTAGTTATATTTTATGCTATCTTCATGTTATAACTACATAACAAGTATACACTAACTAAAGGTCATATTTCCTCACAAGCATAGAGTACATCCAAGTAATTTCATACCATATCTAAGAAAATGAAAAATTGCCTTTGTATATCTTATTCTTGGCAGTTTCCTATTTTCTTTAGTATAAATTACTCATTACACCATATTAATTTTACTTAATTATGTGTATGAAAGAGAAGTCATGTATACATTTTTTCATCAAAAGATAATTCTAAGAAATAATTGAAAAAATGATTTCTATTTTTTTTATTTTGCAGAGTTCAACTATATTGTTTCTAACAATCTTAATTTAGTATAAAGAAGATCGTTACTAGAATCTTTAATTCTAAAAGATTTAATTAGTTAAAAGAAAGGATCTATTTTCTTCAAGAAATACATATCTTGTCATTTCTCAAACAACATGAAATATACTAGCTAATTTTTAGCGATATAACATATAATTTATCTTGTCAACAGGGGATGTAGCGCAGCTTGGTAGCGCATTTGTTTTGGGTACAAAATGCCGCAGGTTCGAATCCTGTCATCCCCACCTTCATTGTTGGTTAGAATCCTTTGAACGTTTATTTGCAGATGAAGTTTAGTCTTTTCGTCAAGTTCAAAAAAGCATATTTTTTTCCTTTCTTACATTATTTTTCTGAATACTCAAGTATGCGCTCTTAGTTCAGTGGTAGAACGCAGGTCTCCAAAACCTGATGTCGTAGGTTCAAGTCCTACAGGGCGTGTGACTAATGAAATAATGAAAAGAATGGAAATAATACGATCGAAAAATATTATTCCTCGAACATAACGGTTTTTAAAATTGCATGTCTATCTGCAAAAAAAATCCTTTCTTTTCCCCTATATATGTTTCACTGAATATGCAATTGTAAATAATAAAAACTTTAATTCTTCTGCTTCCTAGATCTATGATTCTATGGCTGCTCAAACTGAGCAGCCATAGAATCATAGATCTAGCTGATCACCGCGTCGATACTGAAGGTATGCAGTAACAAATAATCCAGCCATGGTGATAGGAATCATGCCTAGCACGATTCCAGACAATAAAGGCTCAACCATAAATAGTGACTCCTTGTTTTTCTGTGAATTCTTATTGTATAAAATCCTTAAACCAAGTAACACCTTTTTATCATATAGAAAATGACTCTATTTGAGAATTATTCAACTGATATGATACGTTTATTCTGGTGTTACCATTATGCAACCTTCTAAATCAGTTGAATCTTGGTAAGACCAACAAAAAGTACTATTGTGAATAGCAAAGTCGCTAATAATAGACCAAAGTAGCTAATAATAGTCAGCATAAGAGAATCCTAATAACAATATCAGGTTTAGTATACTTACACATTCCAAAATTCTCTACGTAAAAAAAGCAATTCTTTTTCCAGAAGGTGATAATTAATAGAATCTAATTTTTATAAACATAAAAATTCTAGTTTAACTAGAATTTTTAACAGAGAAAGACGTCTTTTCTATTTTATATAAGAAAAAATCATCTAAATTCCTGAATCAATAGAATAAGGTATATTCAATAAAGAAGTTTTGTGTATTTGATAACCATGAGAAATATGTTGTGGGATTTTTTTTGGTATATTTTCTTGTAGAAAATTGTAGTAACATATTATTACAAATATTTATTATGTGATATGATCTAATCATTTTTTAGTAACAATATTTTGAAAGTTTTGTTTTTTTGAAAAAAATCATTGTTATAAGGAGATATATAATGGAAATAAAGTCGGAATTTCTTTGGGTAGAACCCATAGCAGGTTCTAGAAGAATTAGTAACTTTATATGGGCTTCTATTGTTTTATTAGGTGCATTAGGATTTATTTTAGTAGGTTTATCTAGTTATCTTGGACAAGACGTAGTTCCTTTTTTGCGATCTCAATCCATTTCTTTTACACCTCAAGGTTTAGTAATGTCTTTTTATGGCATAGGCGGTTTTTTCTTAAGTGTATATCTTTGGTGCGCGATTATTTGGGGTGTAGGTAGTGGATACAATGAATTTGATCGTCGTGAAGGTGTTATTTCTATTTTTCGATGGGGATTTCCTGGGAAAAATCGTCGAATTCGTATTCGTTGCTTAGTTGAAGATGTACAAGCTATACGTTTAGAAGTAAATGAAAACTTAGGTTCTCGTCGTATGATTTCTATTAGATTAAAAGGTCAACAAGATATTCCATTAACTCAAATGGGGGAATCCTTAACCTTAAGTGAAATGGAAGAAAAAGCTGCACAGTTAGCACGTTTTCTTCGTGTGCCAATAGAAGGTTTGTAATAGAATATCAGAAATATTTCTGATATTCTATTAAAGACATAGGTACTTCCCCTTTGGAATATTAATTTATGATTGATCTTTGAAAATGCTTGTACAACTTCTAATTGATATACAATTTACTAAATTTGCTGAGTTTACTATCTTGTAAAAAGAGTTTTACACATAGACTTTTTTTTTACCAATAAGACTTTGGTATTTAAATTCTTTATATAATGAAAACATAAATGAATATTGCTTATGCAATTCTATCATTCACAAATATGTCGATGGCTTTTAAGTACTCCATATCGTGCCCTAAATAAAGCATATCAAGCAAGCAAAAGAGTTCGTAATATTCAGAAAGATTATTTATCTTATAAAAATTCAATCGGAACTTCTTCAAGACGTTCCTGGTATAATGTAGCTGTCTATATAGATAGTGTATTAAATCAATCTGCTTCGCAAATTTATTGGGGAATATTAGAATTTAAAATAACTAAATATTTATGTAATCTGATTCAAAAATTTTTCCAGGATAAAATGATGGATGTATTAGATACCGAATCAAAAATTTTATCACAAGAAAAATTCTCAAAATTAGAAAAACAAAATACTTGCAATATTGAAGATAGAGAAGCAAAAGAGTTTCAGATTTTACAATCACTGGATTCCAAAAGGTTCAGTACCGAAAATCCTAAATCTTCTTTTTATGAAAGCAAAGAAAACGAGAATTGGTATCTTCCAAACATTTCAGAAGAAGAATCTATTATTGATAACATCTATTTCTATCCTGTAAATTCGACAAACTATAAAAGAGAATTAGCAAAATTAAATAGAAAACTTGCATGGATTGAAGCTGTTTTGGCTGATTTAGACTTCTTAAAAAATGAATCTTGGGCATTTTATACGTTAATGTCTCAGTATAATCCCAAAGTGGGAGCTCCTTCGTTTTATCTTGCGCCTTTGGGGTTGAAAGCTAAAGATATACCTTATGAATCTTTAGGACTTGTACCTAGATCTATTACTCGTACTCTTTCTAGATTTCAAACAGAATTAGAAGGACGTTCTGCATCATTGGTACTCCCAGAATTTCGTTTAGCTAAGTACCAAGCAGTTGCTTCTTTGCAATATATGCTTTTTCTTGTATTATGTCCTTGGTTAATCTCTAATACATGTAAAATAGTCTTTTTGGAATCTTGGATTGAACATTGGTGGAACACTACTCAATCCCAAGTATTTTTAAGTTTTTCACAAGAAGAAAAAGCATTAAGAAGACTTCAAGAAGTAGAAGAATTACTTTGGCTAGATATTATAATGGCTGATTCTTCAGCGAAACAACCTCAAGATCTTTCTGCACAAATTCATCAAAAGACTATTGATTTAGTAGAAACATATAACCAAGAAAGTATTCATACAATTTTAAATTTATTTGGAAATTTAATCTCCCTTGCAGTAATTATATCTTTATTAATTTGGGGAAAAAAAAGATTAGCTATATTAAATTCATGGATACAAGAAGTTTTCTATAGTTTAAGTGATACTATGAAAGCTTTTTTTATTCTTTTGTTAACAGATCTGTGTATTGGGTTTCATTCTCCTCATGGATGGGAGATTTTTATAGGTTTTGTATTAGAACATCTTGGGTTTTCACACAACAAACATGTTATTTCATGTTTTGTGTCTACTTTCCCTGTAATATTAGATACAGTCTTTAAATATTGGATTTTTCGTCATTTAAATCGTATTTCCCCTTCAATTGTAGTGAGTTATCATACAATGAATGAATAATATTCTTCATGATGAATTTTCTTATAATTTTCATTAATTCTCTATATATGTAGTAAGAATAACTATGTAGAGAATTAGTGATCCTATTTATGATGATTAGTAAAAAAATAAGTGAGATTCTATAGAATTTTTTTAGCAAGCAAAAGGGCGGAGGCATGATTTGAACATGCGACCTCAAGGTTATGAGCCTCGCGAGCTGGCCAGACTGCTCCACTCCGCCTTATATTTATTATAATATATTTAGTATTGATCGTCAAGCTGTTAAATATTTTCACAAAATACTAATAACATAATAAGAAATTGTCTTATCTATATATATTTTTTAACAATGTTTTTTTTCTTAATAAATACTATTGATTCTTCATACGTAGTTTTGATATACGAAAAGAATATAAGAGAATTTTTCTCAAGAAAACAAAAGAAATAAAATCTATTCGGAATATAATAAAGAGGATCCTTTTTATACACATAGAAATTGTATTAGTTTATTTCCCTATGAAATAGTGTTCTTCAAGACATGTCAGTACAAAATTTTAATTAAAAATAAACTAGAGTATTACTTTTATAAAGGAATAAGAATCTTTTGCTTTTGAAATCAAGGTATTATGCTTCTAATTTTACTAGACATATATAAGAGAAATATTATATAAGATAAATATTAATTTATTTCAAGCTGTTAATCTAATGAATTGTTGATTTGCTGAAGAGCAACTATAATATAGTTAAGTAATTTCACTATGCTTTTCCTACCAGTGGAATTCTTCTATAGAATTCTTCTAATGATTTTTGTTTTCAAAGTAAGTAAAGGTATATTTTCATCAGATCTTTGTGATAATGACGTTTGATATTGTAAATATTTCAAAGATTTTCTAAGTTTAAGAACCATGTAAAAGCTCGTACCATATTTATTTACTACTGATACATAAAACAATTTACTAATATTCTTCAAGTTAGGACTTGCCTAATTAACAAGACTCAGGTAGAAAGAGAAGTGCCAAAAGGCAAGAAGAAAAGAGAAGCGAACCAGTTCTGGATGCAATATAATATATAGCAAATCTTTATCTCTAGATTCTATAGGGATAGAACTCGATTTGATATTATTTCTTATAAATCCTATTATTTATAGATATTTGCAGAAATTTCCTATAGATGCATGGATATGCGGAAATAGGCAGAATAATGGTGCTTCATAATGACCTACATAGTTGGATGGGAGAACATTTATGACTATAGCCATTGGAAAGTCCTCCAAACAGCCTCAAGGTCTGTTTGACAGCATGGATGACTGGCTAAGAAGAGACCGTTTTGTATTTGTGGGTTGGTCTGGTCTTTTGTTATTTCCTTGTGCATACTTTGCATTGGGTGGTTGGTTCACAGGAACTACCTTTGTAACTTCCTGGTATACCCACGGTCTAGCTAGTTCTTATCTAGAAGGTTGCAATTTCCTAACTGCTGCTGTTTCCACTCCTGCTAACAGTTTGGCACATTCTTTATTGTTGCTATGGGGACCTGAAGCTCAAGGAGACTTCACCCGTTGGTGCCAACTAGGTGGTTTGTGGACTTTTGTAGCATTTCATGGTGCTTTTGCTTTAATCGGATTTATGTTGCGTCAGTTTGAAATTGCTAGATCTGTAGGATTACGTCCTTACAACGCAATTGCATTTACTGGCCCAATCTCTATTTTCGTATCCGTATTCTTAATCTATCCTTTAGGACAAGCAGGATGGTTTTTTGCACCTAGTTTTGGTGTAGCAGCTATCTTCAGATTTATCTTGTTCTTCCAAGGATTCCACAACTGGACTCTAAACCCATTCCACATGATGGGAGTAGCTGGTGTGTTAGGTGCTGCATTGCTTTGTGCAATTCATGGTGCTACAGTAGAGAATACTCTATTTGAAGATGGAGATGGTGCAAACACTTTCCGTGCATTCAACCCAACTCAATCTGAAGAAACTTACTCCATGGTTACTGCGAACCGTTTCTGGTCTCAAATTTTTGGGGTTGCTTTCTCCAACAAACGATGGCTACACTTCTTTATGTTGTTTGTGCCTGTAACTGGATTGTGGATGAGTGCTGTTGGAGTAGTAGGTCTTGCTGTAAATTTACGAGCATATGACTTTGTTTCCCAAGAAATTCGTGCAGCAGAAGACCCTGAGTTTGAAACTTTCTATACTAAGAATATCCTTCTAAATGAAGGTATCCGTGCTTGGATGGCGGCTCAAGATCAGCCTCATGAAAACCTTGTATTCCCCGAGGAGGTTCTACCACGTGGAAACGCTCTTTAATGGAACTTTGGCTGTAGGTGGTCGTGATCAAGAGACCACCGGTTTTGCTTGGTGGTCTGGTAATGCTCGACTAATCAATCTATCTGGTAAGCTATTAGGTGCTCACGTAGCTCATGCAGGATTGATCGTCTTCTGGGCAGGAGCTATGAACCTGTTCGAAGTAGCTCACTTCGTGCCAGAGAAACCCATGTATGAACAGGGTCTAATCTTATTACCTCACTTGGCTACCCTAGGTTGGGGTGTAGGGCCAGGTGGAGAAGTAATTGATACCTTCCCTTACTTTGTATCTGGAGTTCTTCATCTTATTTCTTCTGCAGTATTAGGATTCGGTGGTGTATATCATGCATTAATTGGTCCAGAAACTTTAGAAGAATCATTCCCTTTCTTTGGCTATGTATGGAAAGACAAAAACAAAATGACTACCATCTTAGGTATTCACTTGATTATCTTAGGCTTAGGTGCTTTCCTACTAGTTTTCAAAGCTTTGTGGTTTGGTGGTGTGTATGATACTTGGGCACCTGGTGGTGGAGATGTTCGTAAGATTACCAATCCAACTCTTGATCCTAGCGTTGTTTTTGGATATCTATTGAAATCTCCATTTGGTGGAGACGGTTGGATTGTTAGTGTAGATAACTTAGAAGACATTATTGGTGGGCATATTTGGATAGGTTTCATCTGTGTCTTTGGAGGCATTTGGCATATCTTAACTAAACCATGGGCTTGGGCTCGCCGTGCATTTGTATGGTCTGGTGAGGCTTACCTTTCTTATAGCTTGGGAGCTATTGCAACAATGGGATTCATTGCTTGCGGCTTCGTATGGTTTAACAATACTGCTTATCCAAGTGAATTTTATGGTCCTACCGGTCCTGAAGCTTCTCAAGCTCAAGCTTTCACATTCTTGGTGAGAGACCAACGTCTAGGTGCTAATATCGGATCTGCTCAAGGACCTACAGGTCTAGGGAAATACTTGATGAGATCTCCTACTGGAGAAATTATTTTTGGTGGAGAAACAATGCGTTTTTGGGACCTTAGAGCTCCATGGTTAGAGCCTCTAAGAGGACCTAACGGTCTTGATTTAGCTAAATTGAAAAAAGATATTCAACCTTGGCAAGAAAGACGTTCTGCTGAATATATGACTCATGCTCCTTTAGGTTCTTTGAACTCCGTAGGTGGTGTAGCTACAGAAATTAATGCAGTGAACTATGTATCTCCTCGTAGTTGGCTTTCTACTTCTCACTTTGTTTTAGGTTTCTTTTTCTTTGTTGCCCATCTTTGGCATGCAGGAAGAGCACGTGCTGCTGCAGCTGGTTTCGAAAAAGGAATTGATAGAGAAACAGAACCAGTTCTATTTATGAATCCTTTAAACTAAGTGATCGAATAAATAGATTACTATTCTTAGGATCTCTTAACAAAGTTTGTCGTTTGTATTGTATCTGAATGCGGGGCGCTTTGCGCCCTTGCATCCCCCCTTGTTTTTTAATAAAGAATCAATCTAAAAAGAACATTTTTGCGTAAAACTGATAAATTCATTGTATAAATTTTTAATAGAAGAAATATTCTTCAATGAAAAATTATACAATATAAGCAGTATTGGAATGTCTATATTATATTCAAGTTAATTCATCGTCCTTTTTGAAGATATTATAAATTGATGTTTTTCATAGATTTTTCTCATCAGAGTATACGCAAAATAGACTTATATTAAATGGATTTTTTTCAAAATAGAATTGACTATTTTTGTTGATAAAATAAATTTGGCAGGGGAGAAATGGCACGTATTTTTTTTATTCCGAAGGGAGCTCTCATCGCAAATAAGCTATTGATTGTAAATTATCACAAAACTTGTTGACATGAGAATCAAGAGTTCATATTATTAGTGATGAGATAACAAAATAAGAGAGAATAAGCATATTGCTGAATTTTAGAATATGACATTAACGCTTTTGTGTTTTATTATTTCACATGCGTTCATGGAATTCTCTCGCAAGAAAAGAAAACTTGTACTTTAAGGATATTAGATCTTGATATATCAGTTTCTAGGGAATTTCTTGTATTCAAATTCTTACATTATTTTCTTCAATAGAATTTCTTAGTAGAGAAAAAAGTGGTTTTTGAAGTAGAAAGTATAACTTAAAGTTTCAAAGAGGTCTGAGGAGTAACATAGTCGTGATGCTCTCCACAATCTAACTGGTTGTTGCTATATATAGCACAACAGTCGTTGTTATGAGATTGAGCAGTATGGCATATCCAATTTGTTAAAACGTTTGGAGTATTATAGCCATGACAATTCTGTTTCAACTAGCTGTATTCGCATTAATTCTTCTTTCCTTTCTTTTGGTGATTGGTGTGCCTGTAGTGCTTGCTTCACCAGATGGTTGGTCAACTAGCAAAAATACAGTTTTTTCCGGGGCTTCTCTATGGATTGGTTTGGTGTTCCTAGTGGGCATCTTGAATTCCTTTATCTCATAGTTTTTTGATAGATCCCGGATCTGTGTTGAAAACATTGGCTTCGGGGAACACTACCATTTCTATTTGGTAGTGTTCACATTTTGTTAAGCTAAGCATGTTTCCATTAATCTTTTTTTTTCTATTTCTATACTGTTAATAGTCTTTTTTCTTTTTAGGAAAAGAAAAAAAACAGGTCAGAATCAGAAAAAGAATATATCATAATTCCTTGGATACATAATTGATATTTCTATTTTTTAGAAATATTCCTATTTCCAAAATCTTAAAATACTCCCTATTTCGCTTCTAAAAAACAATCAGAAATTTTTATAATTTTTCTTTATTATTTATTATGAATGGGCTTGTAGCTCAATGGATCAGAGCATATGGTTCCGAACTATAAGGCTAAGGGTTCGAATCCCTTCTTGCCCATTACAGAGTGTTTTTGATCATTATAAAAAAAACATATTGGCAGAATAAATGCCAATTTTTAGAAAGATTGTTTTTATAAACATTATAAAGACTGCAATTCTATTTGTTCTTATATATGCAATATATTTTTCTTTGATTATTATAATGTATGGGCTTTTAGTTACTTGTGAATGGGTATCTATAATACGTTGAGCTTTAATCTAACAGAGCAAGTTTTCTTGTTCTATTTTTTAGAAGAGTTATAAACAGGGGAATCTTTATTCGATTGAATAGAATGTTTTGGATATTTATATCAATTGTGTAGGGTAACATGCTTTTCTTAACACTTCATAAAAAATTTTTGTAATGAAAACTCTTTTGGATATCCTGTGATTCATTAGGGGAAGTCTATCTATTTGATATTTTTCTTCTTCGAGCTATTAATTTTGCTTACTTGCATCGAATGGTTTTAAATACAACATTTTCTTTTGTTGGGTTTAAAATTCAAGATAGTTTTTTTTGTATTTCTTCTTGCATGAAGATTTCTTTAATACTTTGTTCACATTAAAAAGTAAAGTCCTGACATTCTTATATTATGCCATTATACTACCAAAGGTGGTGACTAGATATGTAGATACTAAATCCCTTGTGACTTTAGCTCCTTTTCTGCTGATATCTTGGATATTTTTTTACACTTCGAACTGAATTATTTGACAATTTCTTCATCGAAAATGAAGGTTTTTATTCAAGAAAGGTGTATTGCATTCCCTTACTTTTTCTATTTTACAGAAAAAGTAAGTTAGTTTGGAATAAGTTTATGTTGCAAATAATATATATAACACACTGAATATATTACAATCGGTTCTGCTTATTCTCAATAAGTATTTACTGTGCTGCTATTAAAACAAGGAGGATTCTAGCTATGTCATTAGTTGATTGGTTTGAAGAAAAACGTAGGCTTAAACTACTTACTACGCCAAAGCCAAAATATCCCGAATCCGATCCTAGCGAAGGATTATGGACGCAATGTGATAATTGTGAAAGCATGCTATATGTACGATTTTTAAAACAAAATCAACGTATTTGTGAAGAATGTGGCTATCATTTAGAAATGAATAGTACCGAAAGAATTGAACTGCTGATTGATCCTGGTACTTGGGAACCTATGGACGAAGATATGCTTCCTTGTGATGTATTAGATTTTTTCGATCAACAATCATATAGAGATCGGATTGAAGAAAATCAAATACGTACAGGATTAACAGATGCTGTTCAAACTGGTGTAGGAGAACTGAATGGTACTCCTATTGCATTAGGAGTTATGGATTTCCAATTTATGGGAGGCAGCATGGGATCAGTAGTTGGTGAAAAACTTACCCGATTAATTGAACATGCTACGCAACATAAATTACCACTTGTTATTGTATGTGCTTCTGGAGGAGCACGTATGCAAGAAGGCACACTAAGTTTAATGCAAATGGCAAAAATTGCTTCTGTTTTACAAATTCATCAAATTCAACATAAATTACTTTATATATCTATTCTTACTTATCCAACAACAGGAGGTGTTACTGCTAGTTTTGGTATGTTAGGTGATATCATTATTGCTGAACCGAAAGCATATATTGCTTTTGCTGGGAAACGTGTTATTGAACAAACTTTACGCCAAGAAGTACCTGACGGATTTCAAGTAGCTGAATCATTATTAGATCATGGATTATTAGATTTAATTGTTCCTAGAGCCATTTTGAAAGGTGTGTTAGGAGAATTGTTTGAACTTTATAAATCCGCTCCTTGTAAAAATACAAAAGAAATTCCAATAACATGTTGATAGTATATTAATGATATATTTTTTGTATAGTAATACAGAATAGATTGTGTATTACATAAACTTGTTATATAATCGTCTGTTAGACGTTATCAGTGCAGAAAGCGTTTATTTTATAGAACGATTGTTTTTCTATTCTCAATTCGATTCGACATAGATCGTATCTCTTATAAAAAGTCACATAAATACTAGTATGACTTGACAACTTGTTTTTTTAACAATAGTTACGAGATACAGAGAAGACTCTTAGGTCCACTAATTTATTTAGTAAATTAGACATAGATTCATATCTTAGATATTCAAGAATTTACTTTGTGAGAAATTATCTCCAAGGTATATATTACATGAGGGAACACATCCATGACCGCTTCCTATCTACCTTCTATTTTGGTTCCTTTGGTAGGTTTAGTATTTCCAGCTGTAGCTTTTGCTTCTTTCTTCTTGTACATTGAACAAGATGAAATCGTCTAAGGAACTCTAGTTCAGGAACCCTTGTTTACTAAAAATAAAGTGTTAGTTTTGAGATCTCCTCTCCTGGATTGGAAGGAACGAGGAGATCTTTGGTGTATGAATGTATGCAAATCAATTGCATAATTGATTTCTTTCTACAAAAATCATCTGTTGATATTTTTCTGTACTAGAAAGATACTTTGCATATCTTTTTCTATTGTATAAAAAGAAGAAGATAGTTTTTTCTTTTTAATAAGTATCGCAAGTCAGTTTATATCTTTTTTATCGAATTACGTGTGAGTGTATATTCACACCGTATTTTTTGTAAAATACTATTAACTTACAATCGGACAAAGTGCCTTGCTGTGCGAAAGGTATCTTGGTTATACTTACTTAGCATGTTTTGCAAATACTCTTAGTATAATACCACCTGATAAGACAAAATAGAAAAGAGCCTAAACAGCTTACATTCTTTATTAACTTTATACTTTGTCTTATCTTTACACACGGAGCTAACCATGTCTGGGAATACGGGAGAGCGCCCCTTTGCAGATATTATTACCAGTATTCGTTACTGGGTTATCCATAGCATTACAATCCCTTCGCTATTTATAGCGGGTTGGTTGTTCGTTAGCACAGGTCTTGCTTATGACGTATTCGGAAGTCCTCGTCCTAACGAATACTTTACAGAGAGTCGTCAAGAAGTTCCTTTAATTACTGGACGTTTCAACTCTCTAGAGCAACTAGACGAATTTACCAGATCGCTATAGGAGATATTAAATGACTATCGATAGAACTTATCCCATCTTTACGGTTAGATGGCTGGCTGTTCATGGGCTAGCTGTGCCTACAGTTTTTTTCTTGGGCTCTATCTCAGCAATGCAGTTCATTCAAAGGTAAGCTCTTTATAAAGCGCACAATTATGACACAACCAAACCCGAACAAGCAAAACGTCGAGTTAAACCGTACTAGTTTATTTTGGGGACTGCTACTAATTTTTGTACTTGCAGTACTCTTTTCTAGCTACTTCTTTAACTAGTAATAATAGTTGGTTATTGCCTCATTTGGAAAATTCGTATTTAGTTATTTTATTGCTTGTGGCTGTAATGATCTTTAGCCAAGACCTCCAATGCAGATGTGAAGGGAGTAGAACAGATGTCTAACGTTGGAACTACAGGAAGAATTCCGTTGTGGTTTATAGGGACAGTAGTAGGCATTGTTGCCGTTACTCTATTGGGCCTTTTCTTTTACGGCTCTTATGTTGGTTTAGGTTCTTCCCTATAATTGAGAGTAGAATCCTAACCAGGGAATTGAGTAACGAGCTAAAATGAAATGTATTGATCTTGTGTCTACTCAATAAAAGGGACTTCTTCAAGAATATTCCCCAAAGGGAAAATTTTTCCTTTGGGGAATTTCTTTTGCTATTTGCATTTCAAAGCAAATAGTATAGTCAATAAATTTATCGGTGCATTAATTCCATCAATAATCTACTAACCTCTCTCTCCGATTGAGACGTTTGCATAAATGAACGTGATATATGAAACATTTTTTCATTAGATGTTAACTTAGACACTAACGGATACCATCTGGTTGATTTCCAAATTTTACGATGTCGTAAAATTTTTAAAAGTAGAAAAAAATCATCATGATCTAGAAAGTTTCTAGGCATCGAGGATAAAGGTTTTTGAATATTATGATGCATATTTTTTCTTTCTAGATTCACTTCTATTTTTTTTGAAATTTCCCAAAGGTTGTTGTCTATTTCTTCTAAAGATTTCAATATATATTTTTTTTCTTTTTCGTATTTATTTAGAAAAAAATGTGTTGCATGAATTGATTTCAAGCTTCTATTGATTTCATTACAAGAATTGAATATATCACTTTGATATTGAGATATTTTTTGATCTTTTTGTCTTTTTTCTGCTTTTATGGTATTTGGCAAAGCATAATACTGATCATGCACAGAGAAATTCTGATTCAAATATCTATGCTGTTTTGCTAGATAGAAATGAACATGAGCTGCATGATCAAAATATTCTTTTACCTGTTGTGACATAAGATTACAGGTAGATGCTACTTGAGCATCTCCCCAGTATTCTGCTGTTTGTGCCAAAACAGGAATGAAATAACAGTGTTCAAAACTCTCAATATTTAAGCACTCCATTATTACACGTTCTAAATGGAGAGGCTTTAGATCTAAGCTCATTGATTAGGACTCATACGATCTATAGAAAAGATAATCGAGCGCTTCCTGTGGTTTTTCCACATCAATAGTTGATTTACTTAGAAATTCATCTCAGCAAGTTGTACTTTTTCAAATTGTTTTTTCTTCAGAACTAGGAAAATCTGTGCCAAAATTACAGATGCAAAGAATACAAGAAGTCCTTGAATTCTTAATGGATCTTGCAGTACTATGGAGGTTTCTCCTTGTCCAAAACCGCCTACGTTTGGATTATTAGTCAATGGTTGATCAACTTTAACGGATTCTCCTTCGGAAACAATTAATTCTGGTCCTGGAGGAATAACATCAATTACTTCTTTACCGTCTGCTGTAATAATGGTTATATCATAACCACCTTTTTTGATATTAGTACGAACAATTTTCTTAATTGTTCCTGAAGCAGAAGCACTAAAAACTGTATTATTACTCTTGCTGCCATCAGGATAAAGTTGTCCACGTCCTCTATTCCCACCTAAATAGATTGGATATTTTAAGAAAGCCGCTTCTTTGTTAGTAGCTGGATCGGGAGATAATATAGGGAATACCATTTCGCTATATTTATTTCCAGGTACAGGACCTACTACCAAAATATTTTTCTGATCGGGTCTGTAAGGTTGAAAGTAAAGATTATTAATCTTTTCTTTCATTTCTGGAGGAATACGATCTTCAGGTGCCAATTCAAAGCCTTCCGGTAAGATTACCACAGCGCCTACATTGATATTACCTTTTTTACCATTAGCTAATACCTGTTTAATTTGGGTATCGTAGGGAATCTTAACTACTGCTTCAAAAACAGTATTGGGAAGAACTGCTTGTGGCACTTCGATATCCACCGGTTTTTTTGCCAAATGGCAATTAGCACATACAATGCGTCCAGTCGCTTCTCGAGGATTTTCATAGTTTTGCTGTGCAAATATCGGAAATGCTTCCGAATTTAATGGCAAAGCCATTGGCAAAGCCATTACTATGATTGAGATTGATAGCCCCACCCATCTTCGTATCCATTTACAAGCATCTCTTTTTTGCATGGTCTGATTTTTCTTCAAAAATTTATAGGTAGAAGCAGCTAGTTTCCTTGCTGCTATCCATAACTCTGATACTATAGTAACTGTAAATTGGAAAAAACCAAAGTGTTTTTTTCCAATTCTTTTATAGAAATAAACACATAGACATCAATGATGTTTATATTTTCCTAGGGATTTGATTTTACAATCCTTTTTATTATAAAAAGTTCTTTCGAAGATTGTATAGAGATACCATCGATAAAAAGAGTTGTAATAAAAAATCAGGTTGACATACAACACTCTCTGTGTAATAATATATATTAACAAGCTTATAAGCAGCTTGAGTCATATTTTATCACTTTATTAACCAATAATTACCATGACTGCTACTTTAGAAAGACGCGAAAGCGCAAGCCTATGGGGTCGTTTCTCTGACTTTATTACCAGCACCGAAAACCGTCTTTACATCGGATGGTTCGGCGTATTGATGGTACCTCTTCTTCTAACTGCAACTTCTGTATTCATCATTGGTTTCATCGCAGCTCCTCCAGTAGATATCGATGGTATCCGTGAGCCTGTTTCTGGTTCTCTTCTATACGGAAACAACATCATTTCTGGTGCTATCGTTCCTACTTCTGCAGCAATCGGTATGCACTTCTACCCTATCTGGGAAGCTGCTTCCGTTGATGAATGGTTATACAATGGTGGTCCTTACCAACTAATCGTTCTTCACTTCCTTTTAGGTGTAGCTTGCTACATGGGTCGTGAATGGGAACTTAGCTTCCGTTTAGGTATGCGTCCTTGGATCGCTGTTGCATACTCTGCTCCTGTTGCAGCTGCTTCCGCAGTATTCCTAGTTTACCCAATCGGACAAGGAAGTTTCTCTGACGGTATGCCTTTAGGTATCTCTGGTACTTTCAACTTCATGATCGTATTCCAAGCTGAGCACAACATCCTTATGCACCCATTCCATATGCTAGGTGTGGCTGGTGTTTTCGGCGGCTCTCTATTCAGTGCAATGCATGGTTCCTTGGTTACCTCCAGCTTGATCCGTGAAACCACCGAAAACGAATCTGCTAACGCTGGTTACAAGTTTGGTCAAGAAGTAGAAACTTACAACATTGTTGCAGCTCACGGCTATTTTGGACGTCTAATCTTCCAATATGCTAGTTTCAACAACTCTCGTTCTCTACACTTCTTCTTGGCTGCTTGGCCTGTAGTAGGTATTTGGTTCACTGCTTTAGGTGTTAGTACTATGGCATTCAACCTAAACGGTTTCAACTTCAACCAATCCGTAGTTGATAGCCAAGGTCGTGTAATCAACACTTGGGCTGATATCATCAACCGTGCTAACCTAGGTATGGAAGTTATGCACGAGCGTAACGCTCACAACTTCCCTCTAGACTTAGCATCTGTTGAAGCTCCTTTCGTTGGCTAAACAATCTTGTTTTAGAGGCAAGCTGCATATATAACAACTGTGCGCAGGAATCCTGCGCACGGTTGTACTTTGCTGTCTTTTCTCTTTTTTTCTATGTTGTATGGCCAAAAATTTTCATTGATCAAAACCGACCCATTTTTTATAAAAAATAAAAAAAAGCCAAGTTTCTATCATTCCATTTGCTTCGCTTTTTTTTATTACTTGTCTGCTAAAGAGGTAGGTTAAATTCCTAGCTTTGACTTATTGCTTTAATGGTCCATTAAGCACCTTAAAGATGTGTCATAATATATTTAGGAGTCTGTCCTGGGTCACTTCTGTATCATAGTTGTTCTAGTTACAGACTTAATAAAGTGGGTAGCAATTCTAAAATATTACCCTCTCAGAAGCTGATTCATGATTTTGGGCAGGTGTTTCCTTTGTCTCGTCTGAAGAGAGGAGAATCTCAATGACTATTCGTTCACCGGAACCAGAAGTCAAGATTGTGGTAGACAATGATCCTGTAAAAACCTCTTTTGAAAAATGGGCTAAGCCAGGTCATTTCTCTCGTGCGCTAGCAAAAGGTCCTACTACAACCACTTGGATTTGGAACCTGCATGCTGATGTTCACGATTTTGATAGCCACACTAGTGATCTAGAAGAAATTTCTCGTAAGGTTTTTAGTGCACACTTTGGTCAATTAGCTGTCATATTCATTTGGTTAAGCGGAATGTATTTTCATGGTGCACGCTTTTCCAATTATGAAGCATGGTTAAGTGATCCAACCCACATCAAACCTAGTGCTCAAGTTGTTTGGCCAATTGTAGGTCAAGAAATTTTGAACGGCGACGTAGGTGGTGGATTCCAGGGAGTTCAAATTACCTCTGGTTTATTCCAAATGTGGCGTTCTTCTGGAATTACTAGTGAACTAGAGTTATATTCCACTGCAATTGGTGGTTTGTTAATGGCAGGCTTAATGTTTATCGCTGGTTGGTTCCATTATCATAAAGCTGCACCTAAATTGGCTTGGTTCCAAGATGCAGAATCTATGATGAACCACCATTTAGGCGGTATATTAGGCTTAGGATCTTTGGGTTGGGCTGGACACCAAATTCATGTATCTTTGCCTATCAACCAATTGTTAGATGCAGGAGTTGACCCTAAAGAAATTCCTTTGCCTCACGAATTTATATTTAACAGAGACTTATTAGCTCAGTTATATCCTAGCTTTTCCAAAGGTGTAACTCCTTTCTTTACCTTAAACTGGGCAGAGTATTCTGATTTCTTAACTTTCCGTGGCGGTCTAAATCCAGTTACAGGAGGTTTATGGTTAACTGATACAGTTCACCACCACGTAGCAATTGCAGTCCTTTTCCTAGTAGCAGGACATATGTATAGAACTAACTGGGGAATTGGTCATAGCATGAAAGAAATGTTAGAAGCTCACAAAGGGCCTATGACTGGTGAAGGTCACAAAGGACTTTATGAAATTTTGACCACTTCTTGGCATGCTCAATTAGCATTAAATTTAGCTACTTTTGGATCTTTAACAATTATCGTAGCACATCATATGTATGCTATGCCTCCTTATCCATATTTAGCAACTGATTATGGTACTCAGTTATCCCTATTCACACACCACATGTGGATTGGTGGATTCTGTGTTGTAGGAGCTGGTGCTCATGCTGCTATCTATTTGGTAAGAGATTATGATCCAACTACTCAGTATAACAATCTACTAGATCGTGTTCTACGTCATAGAGATGCAATTATTTCTCATCTTAACTGGGTATGTATCTTCCTAGGATTCCATAGTTTTGGTTTGTATATTCATAACGATACTATGAGTGCCTTAGGTCGTCCTCAAGATATGTTCTCTGACACAGCTATTCAACTTCAGCCTGTGTTTGCTCAATGGGTTCAAAATACTAACGCTGCAGCACCTGGTTTCACAGCACCTAATGCAGCTGCCGCTAGCAGTATCACTTGGGGTGGTAGTGAATTAGTAGCAGTAGGTGGGAAAGTAGCAATGTCTCCTATTCCATTAGGAACAGCTGATTTCCTAGTGCACCATATTCATGCATTTACTATTCACGTTACTGTTTTGATTCTTTTGAAAGGTGTATTGTTTGCTCGTAGTTCTCGACTAATCCCAGATAAAGCTAATTTAGGCTTCCGTTTCCCTTGTGATGGTCCAGGACGTGGTGGTACTTGCCAAGTTTCTGCTTGGGACCATGTATTCTTGGGTCTATTCTGGATGTATAACTCCATTTCTGTAGTAATTTTCCATTTTAGCTGGAAGATGCAATCAGATGTATGGGGAACCGTAAATGCTCAAGGAGTATCTCATATTACTGGAGGGAACTTTGCTCAAAGTGCAACTACCATTAATGGATGGTTGCGTGATTTCTTATGGGCACAAGCATCTCAAGTAATTCAATCTTATGGATCTGCTTTATCTGCATATGGTTTAGTTTTCTTAGGTGCTCACTTTGTATGGGCATTTAGCTTGATGTTCTTGTTTAGTGGCCGTGGTTATTGGCAAGAACTAATTGAATCCATTCTATGGGCTCATAATAAGCTTAAAGTTGCTCCTGCTATCCAGCCTCGAGCTCTTAGTATTACTCAAGGGCGTGCTGTAGGAGTAGCTCATTACCTTCTGGGTGGGATTGCCACAACATGGGCATTCTTCCTAGCAAGAATTATTTCAGTAGGATAATGGCTAGGAGGGTTTTAAAGCATTATGGCATCAAGATTTCCAAAATTTAGCCAGGGCCTATCCCAAGACCCAACCACTCGCCGTATTTGGTTTGGAATTGCTACTGCACACGACTTCGAAAGTCATGATGATATCACCGAAGAACGGCTTTATCAGAAGATTTTTGCTTCTCATTTTGGTCAGTTAGCAATTATCTTCTTGTGGACCTCTGGGAATTTGTTTCACGTAGCATGGCAGGGCAATTTTGAAGCGTGGTCTCAAGATCCTTTGCATGTTCGTCCTATCGCACATGCAATTTGGGATCCTCATTTTGGACAACCAGCAGTAGAAGCTTATACTCGAGGAGGCGCTTCTGGTCCTGTAAATATTTCCTATTCCGGTGTATACCAATGGTGGTATACTCAAGGTCTACGTTCTAACCAAGATCTTTACACAGGAGCACTTTTTCTATTAGGACTAGCTGCTGTTTCTTTAGTAGGTGGATGGTTACATCTACAACCTAAGTGGAAGCCTAGTGTTTCTTGGTTCAAAAATGCTGAGTCTCGTTTAAACCACCATTTAGCAGGTTTATTTGGAACCAGTTCTTTGGCTTGGTCTGGACATATCGTACACGTAGCTATTCCTGAATCTAGAGGACAGCATGTAGGATGGGATAATTTCTTAACTACTGCGCCACATCCACAAGGTTTAGCACCTTTCTTTGCTGGCCAATGGGGTGTTTATGCACAAAATCCAGATTCTAGCAGCCATATCTTTGGTACTTCAGAAGGAGCTGGTACTGCTATCTTAACTTTCTTAGGCGGTTTCCATCCACAGACACAAAGTCTTTGGTTAAGCGATATAGCTCATCACCATCTAGCAATTGCTGTAATATTCATCGTTGCTGGACATATGTATCGTACCAATTTTGGAATTGGACATAGTATGAAAGAGATTATGGAAGCACATATTGCTCCAAGCGGTCGTATGGGCGGCGGTCACCAAGGCCTATTTGACACAGTGAATAATTCTCTTCATTTCCAATTAGGACTAGCATTAGCGTGTTTAGGTGTTATCACTTCTTTGGTAGCTCAACACAGCTATTCTTTACCTTCTTATGCATTCATAGCTCAAGATTTTACTACTCAAGCAGCACTTTATACTCACCATCAGTATATTGCTGGCTTCATTATGACAGGAGCTTTTGCTCATGGTGCAATTTTCTTCATCAGAGATTACAATCCAGAGCAAAACAAAGGAAATGTATTGGCTAGAATGTTGGAACACAAAGAAGCTATCATTTCTCACCTAAGTTGGGCTAGCTTATTCTTGGGCTTCCATACACTTGGTCTATACGTACATAATGATGTTGTATTAGCTTTTGGTACTCCAGAAAAACAAATCCTAATTGAACCTGTTTTTGCTCAGTGGATTCAATCTACTCACGGTAAGGCTTTATATGGATTTGATGTATTACTTTCTTCCAGTTCTAGCATTACTATTACTGCAGGAAAAAGTCTATGGTTACCAGGGTGGTTAGATGCTATTAATAACAATAGTAATTCCTTATTCTTGACTATTGGCCCAGGGGATTTCTTAGTGCACCATGCAATTGCTCTAGGTTTGCATACAACAACCTTGATTCTTGTTAAAGGTGCTTTAGATGCTCGTGGATCTAAATTAATGCCTGACAAAAAAGAATTTGGATTTAGTTTCCCTTGTGATGGTCCAGGTAGAGGTGGAACTTGCGATATTTCTGCTTATGATGCTGTTTATCTAGCTGTTTTCTGGATGTTAAATACTATTGGATGGGTAACCTTCTACTGGCATTGGAAACACTTAGCTTTATGGCAAGGTAATGCAGCGCAATTTAATGAATCTTCTACTTACTTAATGGGCTGGCTTAGAGATTATCTATGGTTAAACTCATCTCAGTTAATTAATGGATACAACCCATTCGGTATGAACAGTTTGTCTGTATGGGCTTGGATGTTCTTATTTGGACACCTTGTTTGGGCTACAGGTTTCATGTTCTTGATCTCTTGGCGTGGTTACTGGCAAGAATTGATCGAAACATTAGCTTGGGCTCATGAACGTACTCCATTAGCTAATCTTGTACGTTGGAAAGATAAGCCAGTAGCTCTTTCTATTGTGCAAGCTAGATTAGTAGGATTAGCTCATTTCTCTGTAGGTTATGTATTTACCTATGCTGCTTTCCTAATTGCATCTACCTCAGGTAAATTCGGTTAAGGATATGGGAATATCATAACTGCTTACTATTTTGTAAAAATCTATTTTTGAGGTCTTAAGAAAATAGTAAGTTTTTCAGTCTATCCCACCTCTCGATAAGAGAAGGTGGGATAGCCTGAAATCACTATATAAGCTTTTATTTTATATTTTTATTTTTAAAGTTACATATGGCTAAAAAAAGTATGATTGAAAGGGATAAGAAACGTCAGAGATTAGCATCTAAATACTATGAGCGTCGTCAGGAATTAAAAGAACAAATTAAGACAGTTTCATCAATTGATGAAAAATGTCAATTACATAGAGAATTGCAGTCTTTGCCACGAAATAGTGCGCCTAATAGAATTACTCGTCGTTGTTTTGTAACGGGAAGACCAAAAGCAGTTTATCGTGACTTTGGATTATCAAGACATGTATTGCGTGAAATGGCACATGCTTGTTTATTACCTGGTGTAACTAAATCAAGTTGGTAAAACAAATATGGGAGTAGACTACTCCCATATTTGTTGGGGTTCGAATAGAATTTATCCTATCTGATATCTACAAGAATTATAGATATATTGAAAGTTGGATTTGGTAAAATTCTAATCTACTTATAAGAAGGAATATATACATATAACTTCTTATTGTTGACAACTTGCAAACATAGATTATAATACCTTTTAGAATAAATTTGTAAAACAGGGAACATCAAACTAAAATTAGTTCATCTTGATTTTTTTTTGAAATTAAATGAAAAAGAATAACTTCTATTTCCCTTTTACACTAGCACATAGATAAATGCATTATTTCTATTTTTTTTAGTTCATGATGATTATAATCATCATGTTTTATAAAGAGAATCGATCTTCTGTGTATATCTTTTCAAGAAAAATATATGGATAATTAGTTGATTTTTTGTAAGAATTAGAATAGGATTCTCCTATTCTAAGCTTAGCTGTTTCTGTATGAGAATTGTCTAATTCTCTTAGAGAATACGAAATTTGTTGTTATCAAAAGCTGCAAAGAAATACATTATATGTATTATGTATTTTTTAGAGACAGTTTAAGTTATAAATGTTTTTCTTTAATTGGTAGAACTGTGTTCTACATGGTATGATAAGATAAACGTTTATTTACATTGCTTTTTGGTGTTACTATCACACCCAAGAGACATCATGAGTTACTAATTGCTAAAATGTTTGTACATTTAGGCATACACGGGGAGACTTGTAGAATACACAGCCTCCTTGGTCTTATTTGAAGGAGAAAAGTAATGAACCCTTTGATCTCTGCTGCTTCCGTGATCGCTGCTGGGTTGGCTGTAGGTCTAGCTTCCATTGGTCCTGGTATTGGACAAGGAACTGCTGCTGGACAAGCTGTAGAAGGTATTGCAAGACAACCAGAAGCCGAAGGTAAGATCCGAGGCACTTTGTTACTTAGTTTGGCTTTCATGGAAGCTTTGACTATCTATGGACTAGTAGTAGCTTTGGCTCTTCTATTTGCAAATCCTTTTGTATAGTTCTATACACAAAGCTTTTAGCTTGTCTAGCAAATAGTTTTTGCTATGACTATGTTTCATAGAAAGACTGGAGTTGATTTTTGACTTGAAGTAGACAGGCCTAGGAAAAGACAAGTTCTTTGGGGGAAAGATGCCGATTGTATGCTTTTCATTTTGATCATAAGAGAATCTATGTTCAAACAAGAATACTCTAAATTACAAATGAGAAATAATGCATATCGGCATCATTTCGTATATTGTTTTATACATATTTTTCTTATATTCAGGAGATTAATCTAGTTCAAAAATTAATTAGAATATTTGCTATTACATAATACGTATAAGAAGATGTACTAGCCCCAAGAACTTAAATCATGAGGTAATATAGATTTCCTGACATTTTACTTAAACCTCATATAAGTAGCATTATGTAGAAAATGGACCTTATTGGAGAAACAGGGTATGAACAGCGCAATTGACTTGATTGCTTCGTTGGATTCTTGGGCTCTGGCAAACGAGGGGCTAAGCCTTAATACAAATTTGCTAGATACTAATTTGATCAATTTAGCAGTAGTGATCGGTGTATTAGTTTACTTTGGTAAGGGAGTGTGTGCGGGATGAATATTTGAATGACATGGTTGGAAAAAATCCAACTACACTCTGACTATAAAGTGTATGCTCCTCACGAATAACTTACAAAGATTTTTCTTTGTATGGACAAAAGCATTTCGTTGAATATTAAGTTAAAGAAACTATTAACTTAATATCATGAGGAAAAATCTATTAGGTTAAGGCTCTATTGCTTGAAGTCTAAGTATTGCTGGAGCTTTCTTTGCTCAATAAGGTAATTACAAATCTTAACCTTATTGGAGATTTTTTCGGTACAGAACACTCGTATCGAGATTCCAAGGCAATTCATTGAATGAATTCATCAGTCAGAATCTTCCAGAATATATTCAAGAAATACACTTGATAACAATATACTAAATAGACAACCTTAAGATTTTTTATAGTCATTCGAAGAAAACAACCGTGCTGATCAAAAAAAAAGGTCAGGAGAACCTTGAAATCGCATTTGCAATGAAAGGTACGTTCAAACATTTGTGTATAAAGCATTTAGTATACAAAAAACATGTCTTTTTTGTCTTTTCTATAAGTTGCAAGAAAAATAATATATAAATTTTTCTGATCGAACTTTAATTACACATGGGTGAACGAGAGAGCCGGGTGAATCGAGAAAATTCATGTCCGGTTTGGGAAGAGATAGTTAAGCTAATGCATTAGCATAGATTAACAATCTACTTCATTAACTAATATCTTAAATAATCGCAAAGAAACTATATTAAGCACCATTCGCGATGCAGAAGAACGTTACCAAGAAGCGACTGAAAAGCTAAATCAAGCTCGAGCTCGTTTAGAACAAGCAAAACAAAAAGCAGAAGAAATCCGTGTTAATAGCATATTGCAAATTGAGAGAGAAAAAGAAGAATTAATCAAGGCTGCTGATGAGGATTCTAAACGTTTAGAAGATTCTAAAAATATGACTATTCGTTTTGAAGAACAAAAAGCCATTGTACAAGTACGACAACAAGTCTCTCGATTAGCAGTTGAAAGAGCTTTAGAAGTTATTAATAGTCGTTTGAATATGGATTTACATGCTAGAATGATTGATTATCATATTGGCTTATTTAAAGCTATGGAAACTTCTGCTGAATAGAAAAAAGAACATATATAGGGTGCTATACTTTCAAGATTACACACCACGTCCATGGTAAATATTCGACCCGATGAAATCAGTAGCATTATCCGCAAACAGATTGAGCAATATAATCAAGAAGTTAAAGTTGTTAACATAGGTACTGTTCTTCAAGTAGGAGATGGTATTGCTCGTATTTATGGCCTAGACAAAGTCATGGCAGGGGAGCTACTAGAATTTGAAGATGGTACAGTTGGAATTGCTCTAAACCTAGAGGCAGATAATGTTGGTGCTGTACTTATGGGAGAAGGATTGAGTATCCAAGAAGGTAGTTCAGTTAAAGCAACTGGAAAAATCGCTCAAATTCCTGTTAGTGATGGCTATCTGGGACGTGTAGTTAATGCACTTGGTCGTCCGATTGATGGCAAAGGAGATATTGCAGCTTCTGAATATCGTTTAATTGAATCTCCTGCTCCTGGTATTATCTCTAGACGTTCTGTTTATGAACCAATGCAAACAGGACTTATTGCTATTGATGCTATGATTCCAATTGGTCGTGGTCAACGAGAATTGATCATTGGAGACCGTCAAACTGGGAAAACAGCAGTAGCTACAGATACAATTCTAAATCAAAAAGGACAAAATGTTGTCTGTGTCTATGTAGCTATTGGACAAAAGGCTTCTTCTGTAGCTCAAGTTGTAAACACCTTCGAAGAACGTGGTGCAATGGAATATACTGTAATCGTAGCCGAAACAGCTAACTCACCTGCTACTTTGCAATACCTTGCTCCTTATACTGGTGCAACAATTGCTGAATACTTTATGTATAAAGGACGTCACACATTAGTAGTATATGATGATTTGTCTAAACAAGCTCAAGCTTATCGTCAAATGTCTTTACTTCTAAGACGCCCACCTGGACGCGAAGCTTATCCTGGAGACGTTTTCTACTTACATTCTCGTCTATTAGAAAGAGCTGCAAAATTAAGTAATCAATTAGGCGAAGGTAGTATGACTGCTTTGCCTATTGTTGAAACTCAAGCTGGTGACGTCTCTGCTTATATCCCAACAAATGTAATTTCTATTACAGACGGACAAATTTTCTTATCAGCTGATTTATTTAATGCTGGTATTCGTCCTGCTATTAATGTTGGTATTTCAGTATCTCGTGTAGGATCTGCAGCGCAGATTAAAGCAATGAAACAAGTTGCAGGTAAATTGAAACTAGAGTTAGCTCAATTTGCAGAATTAGAAGCTTTTTCACAATTTGCTTCTGATCTTGATAAAGCTACTCAAAACCAATTAGCTAGAGGACAACGTTTACGTGAGTTGCTTAAACAGCCTCAAGCTGCACCTTTAGCTGTAGAAGAACAAGTAGCAACTATCTTTACTGGAGTTAATGGCTATTTAGATGTAATTGAAGTTTCACAAGTTAGAAGATTCTTGGCTGAATTACGTCATTATATCGTGACTAATAAACCTGAGTTTGGTAAAATTATTCGTGAAAAGAAAACTTTTACAGATGAAGCTCAAGCTATTTTGAAGCAAGCTATTCAAGAACATACAGAAGCTTTCTTATTACAGGAAGAATCTGGAGCTGCTGCTCGTTAATTTAAGATAAAGTAGTTATATGACTAAATATATTACCTTTCAAACAAAGTGCATATATTTAGTCATATGATCATTTTTTTCTATTTTGATATGCAAGAATACTTTTTATAACAAAAAGACAGTTTTAATTAATACTTTAAACTGCGTCCAATAGGAATCGAACCTATATTGGAGGTTTAGAAGACCTCTGTCCTATCCGTTAGACGATGGACGCTTCGCTTACATATAGGTTTAGTAAGGAGAAAATAAGTAGTGCGATAATATTACACAATCTATTGGAAAACTCTATATTGTATAGTCTATTGTTGCGTTCAAATGCATTGAATGTAGTCTATAATTTTCTCAAGGAAAATTTGAATCGATAATAAGAAGACTTTTGAATATTTTCTAATAGAAAAGAAATATAGAAAGGAATAAATAGCAAGGGTGTTGAAAAATGAGAATATAGCGGGTAGCGGGAATCGAACCCGCACCATTAGCTTGGAAGGCTATAAGTTATAGTCGATATGAGTTAGTATATAACTCTAAATCTCTAATTCAGAACCGGACATGAAATTTTCGTTTCATCCAGCTCCTCTAGAAGGCAAATCCTTTTTGATTGACATCATAATTTTCTTGAAAGAATCATGACGAGGGAAAATCAAGGGAGCTTCTAGCATCTACGTCAGTTTACTCTTGAATATAAATCAAGCTATACATCTTAGATGATCCTATTGAAAGAAAAAACTTTTTTTCATTGTCCTTTCATTTCAATTAATTCGTTCCTTTTCTCTGATATTTTGAGTCTGTAGGATGGTTCACTCACCAGACTTATAGAAATATGCATATTTCCTTGGTGAATCAAGTAAACATGTTTTAAGTCTGATTTTTCAAAGATAGAATTATCTTTGCTAGTTTAGTAACGATGAATTAGAACCTTAATTATTTAACCATAGACTTCGAGGCCTTAGAATTAGCTTTTTATAGTAAGCCATTCAACTAAAATCTCGCTTTAGGTAATATCATTCATTTTCAATAATTTCTGCGAATCACCTAGAGATAATCTAGAACTATTGCATTAATAGTAAAGGGGAATTCCTTTGCCAGAGAAAAAGTTGTCAGAAAAAAAATCTGACTAGCTAATTGACCCCATAATTAGCAATATATGGGAAGCTAAACGAATCGCACTTCTACCACTAAACTATACCCGCTTACGTAACATAATATCATAAGATTGGGTTTATATGCAAGGGATTTCTCATATTAATAGAATTTATTCTTAAGCAAATTTGCCTAAGAAAAGAAATAGGATCTCCTATTTCTTTAAAAATTCTTATGATTTCTTTGTATTTTTATAATATCATTTTTTCTATAATAATAGTTGGTACACAAGAATGATCTTTTTTGTCTTGTCAAAGCAATTTTCTTCATGTATCATATTCATAAAGAGTAATATTTTTTTCAAACATCTTTATATAATATTTTGATTATCATCATAATATTTACTCATAATTCTTATATCTCTTTATATACAGAGATATTCTAAAAACATTTATCAGAATTCAATTGATATTTTCTATTTATTTATGGACACACAATTAGCAGAAGAAACACAACGTCCAGTATTCCCATTTACTGCAATTGTAGGTCAAGAAGAAATGAAGTTAGCACTTCTTTTGAATGTTATTGACCCTAAAATTGGCGGTGTGATGATTATGGGAGATCGAGGGACTGGGAAATCTACTACTGTAAGGGCACTTGTAGATCTTTTACCAGAAATTGAAGTGGTAGTTGATGATCCATTTAATTCAGATCCTCGTGATCCTGAATTAATGAGTGAGGAAGTCAGAGAAAAAATTAGACGCGACCAAGAGATTCGTGTTGTAAACACTAAAATTTCTATGGTTGATCTTCCCCTTGGAGCAACTGAAGACAGAGTGTGTGGTACTATTGATATAGAAAAAGCTTTAACAGAAGGAGTTAAAGCTTTTGAACCCGGTCTATTAGCTAAGGCAAATAGAGGTATTCTATATGTCGATGAAGTAAACTTATTGGATGATCATTTAGTGGATGTATTATTAGATGCAGCTGCTTCTGGATGGAATACAGTCGAAAGAGAAGGTATTTCTATTTCACACCCTGCTCGTTTTATCTTAATTGGGTCTGGCAATCCAGAAGAAGGTGAACTTCGTCCTCAACTTTTGGATAGATTTGGAATGCATGCTCAAGTAGGGACTGTTAAAGATGCTGAATTAAGAGTCAAAATTGTAGAACAACGAGCAACTTTTGACCAAGATCCTAGAACATTTAGAGATGCATACAAAATATCTCAAGAAAATTTGCGTCAACAAATACAACAAGCTAGAGAACGTCTACCAAAAGTGCAAATAGATTATGATTTGCGTGTAAATATATCTAAAATTTGTGCAGAACTAAATGTTGATGGTTTAAGAGGAGATATTGTAACCAATCGTGCTGCGAAAGCATTAGCCGCATTGGGAGGACGTGACCAAGTTACACCTAAAGATATATTAACTATTATTCCATTATGTTTACGCCATAGATTACGTAAAGATCCATTAGAATCTATTGATTCAGGTCTATTAGTTAAAGAAAAATTCAGTCAAGTTTTTGGATATACTTCTAAATCTGCATCTTAATGGCTAATTTATATGTATAGAGCGCTTAACTAAGCGCTCTATACGTGAGGGTATAGATTTAAGACAAATTCTATTTTTTTATGATTACTAGTTGCTTTTTATAAAAGAATGTGGTACAAAGAAAAGCAAGAATATAGAATCCACTTGGGGTTGTAGTTCAATTGGTTAGAGCGCCGCCCTGTCACGGCGGAAGTCGCGGGTTCGAATCCCGTCAATCCCGAATTGTACAGTAATCTTTACTTTAGGATATAACCGTTTATCACCAAAATTTTGCTATATTAACAGTTCTTTCTATATCTTCGCGATTTAAAGTTCCTTTTTTAATTAAAGCGAATTCAATATTACTAAGTAAAGAATAATTACTAATAAAAAACTTTAATAAAGAATGATAAATTTCTAAAAGAATACCATAAATTAGTAGTTCTCTCGATTGTAGCTTTTCATTAACTAAAGTATCTCTATGATGTAATAAATCGCAAGAACGCCAATTATCTTCATAATCTGTACTGGTCCATCCTTGATATAAATAAATAGGTGCTTGTAATTGTGATTGTTCTAGTTGAGCGTTAGCTTTTGCCATTTTTCTAAAATCATGAAAATCCTGTAGATCACCATCAAATTTCTCTTCTTGTTTTGCTGATTTTTCATTAATATTAGAATTATGAATTTTAGCATCTGGCCAAAGAATTTGTTTTTTTATCCGTTTTGGGTTTAGTTTTTCACTTTGAAATTTTTCTCCATATGTAATATAAAGTTTTGTAAGAATATTTCTACTAATAAGAAGATCTCTGTCAAAGAATAAAATCGAATAAGCGGGTGTTAAGGCAGGTGGATTCCATATTGGTCGTGCTTCTAATAATAAAATAGATAATTGCAATGCATCATAATCTATTACATATTCAGAAACCCATGGCAAGCCCATACTTTTTAAATTGGAGTCCAACACCATTTCATTAAAAGAATAATGAATTTTCTTTGTACGTTTTTCTTGTCTTTTTATTACTCTCCTTTCATAAGGTAAATGTTGTTCCAAATCATCATCTAATATTTTTGTATCAATATTATTTTGTATATCATCAGAAGATGATTCTAAAATGATATTTTTCCTTTTCTTTTTAATATTATCAAATAACAGATTCCAGCTTAAACTTAAACGTTGTATTCTATAACTCCAATAAATATAACTAGTAAATCGATTGAAAAATTTTAAAGAAGATGCAGCTTTTTCAAATAGATTAATCTTATATTTTCCTCGGAAATTCGATAAAAGATCATATTTATTAACACAAGGGAAAGAATTAATATCTTGCATCGGAAATTCAAGGAGTAGAGATTGTAAAATACTAGAAGCTATTGACAAATCATGTTTTAATTGTTTGTTAAGATATATACTTTTTGTAGGAGAATTTCTTTTATATGAAATCCAGGCATCTCGAGCGGCTGAACCAGCTAAACAGTTTACGATGTGAGTTAATATTGTGAATTCTGTAACAGTTGATTTTTCAAATGTAAATTCCAAGAAAGCATTAGATAAATAGTAAAACCTAGTTTTCCATAAATCGTGTCTAATAGTTAGAGGGAAAATTGGTTTTGGAGCTACCAGTGTACTTTGTACTATAGCTTTACCAATTTTATATTGCAAAGACTGGTGTTCTAAAATTCTATTATTAGCACTTTGTTTAGAAATTTGTCTGTATACAGCCAATCTAATGATATTTGTATCTATAACATTTGTACGATTTGTTGTCTTAATTAATAACATTTCATTAACCAAACCTGCAATGTCTCTCAAATTATATCCTATACTGTTACTTCCTAATTCATAAAAAGAACGTTTGCCTTGTATATATAATTTCTTTTTGTTTAATAAATTAGCAAATATTTTTTGGCGTTGACTAAAAGATAATTTTCGAAGGTTAATAATTAAGTCTAATCGATGTCTTGATACAAATTTAGGATCTAATAAACCAGGATTATGACTAGATCCCACTAAAGTAATATTACTTTGACGTTCTGGTAAAAGATCATTCCCCATTATTTTCAGTAAAATAGTTAAAAGCAATGAAGCATCATATATTTTTCCTGGTTGATTATGTGAATTATGTTTTGCATGAAATTCATGTAGATCTGAAATCCATAATATAGAAGGAGCTAACATTTTAGCTAATTCTAAAATATTCTCTACTAAAAATCCTCTATCTGCTAATTGTTCAATCAATTGAGTATCTTGCTTTAGCTTGTTATATTTAAAATCAGGTGTCGCGTGTCGTATATCTTTTAAAGATATATGAACTAATGGCAAATGTGCTTCTGCAGCAAGATTTTTTACTAAATATGATTTTCCGGTTTCTGGTGCTCCTATTAAAAGCCATCTTTTGCTTGATAAAATGGGTTCTGGTAAATTTTTAGGTATTTTTCTTTTGTTTACTAATGAAAAATGATCTAATTCCAGTTGCGATTTAATAGGTGAAGATTTGATATGAAAAAACAAATCAGTTAACCACTGGAATTGGTTTGATAAAGATTTATTATATTGCATTAAATTAGGATCCCTATAATAAGTATGGGACCATTTTTCCAAATAGGTAAATCCATCATATGCTTTATCTTGACGAAAAGATAAATGGTTTTGATTTATCAACCTATTAGTATCTGATAAACTATATTTGCTTAATAAAGTTTTTTGAGTAATTAGGGAATTCACAACTAAATTCTTTTTGCTTCTTGGCAAATCTTGACTAATAGTCTTTAATAACCAATTTGATAGAAATGTTTTGCCAAGTAAATATGAAAAAATTTTACTTTGTAGCCATATTATCCACCCTCTTGATGCATACATTGTTAATCGCACTTGTTGAGAAGAAGATTCAATACTATTATGAACTAAAATATATAAAAAAGTTTTCCAAGATGGATGTGAAAAAGAACGCATTTTTTCAAATTTACGCCATCCATCTAAATATGTTATACCTGTATACATAGGTAACCAATGATAATATATTATACATAATGTAGTGAACCATCCTATCAAAGCCCATTCGTTTGCATGTAAAGCTTGATAGCCATTTACATTTTCCCACATAGGAACGAATTTTTTTTGTAATTTATAAATTTCTTCTAATATGTATTCATTCCAATTTTGTAATCTTTCTAAGAGATTTTTGTTAGCATCTAAATGAATTTTAGCATATATTTTTTTTGCTTCATTCTGATAATGTAGAAGCATTTTATTTATTTTAGGTTGTAAAAATGCACGTCTTGTATCAATTCCGTGTTGTCTCAGTATTGGAATATCGTTCAAAAGAATTTTTTTGCGAAATGTCCACCATTGCTGTGTAAAAATCCATGAATTATATTTTTTTATGATATTTAATTGATGATTTACATTGTTATTAAATATCTTTCCTGTCTTTTCTTGAATTTCCTTATAATTTTCTTGAAAATTATTTAGTCCAGCCAATGTCTTAGATTTATTATTTTTCGAATCAAATCCTGATATTAACAAAGAATTGTTTGTAGTATTCATTGATCCTTCAATATCTGTCTTTTTGTGTTCAAGTAACGAAAATGGAAGCCACAAGAAGGGGTCATGTGTTGTTTTATGTATTTTTGAAAAATCTATAAACATATTCTTTTCTGGATGTAAAGAAAATAATGAAAGATTTTTATTAAGATTAGTAATTTGCTTATTTTTCTTCTCTTCTATTGTAGCTGGCAAGATATTTTTATATTGAATATCTATTGTATTTGAATTCTTTAATTTATTATCTCTATAGCTATTTTTTGTATATTCTCGATTAAGATGCCAATTGCGGAACCAGTACGAAAAATTATGATGAACAGTTAATGAATTATCACTATTTTTTAAAAGAGATTTCAATAAATAGTTTTGGATATCAAACAAACTCTGATATTCTTTCTTCCATTGCAATATTCCGTCTTTGTGTACAATTGCTTTTATTTTTTCACTAAGCATATCAATGTTACTATGGTCTATTTGGTTCTCTTTGATATCATTGATAATATGTCTATTCCCAAATGTATGATTTATAATATTCTTATATACTATTTTATTATTGAAGTCTCCTTTATATTCTGTTTTCACAAACGGTTCTATCACATTTTGGGCCGGAGCAAAATGCAATTGTTTTACAATATTTAGTAAATTAATTTCATTAAGTACACTCTCTTTTTTATCAATATTATAATCTTGGCAAGAATAGTAATCTTTAAGTTCATCTGGTAAATATCCATATTGTTGATTATTAGTTTTTTCTATTAATATTTTTTTATGTTTCTTAACGATTTTATAATCGATAGAATGCCAACATGAAATTTTATCTCCAATGTGGTTAGTATTTGTAAAAAGAATAATATTAATTAATGGATTAAAGATTTTTCTCTGATTCCAAATCCAATAAGATTTAATAAGATTCTTTATATATTTTTTTTTGAAGAAACTATTATTCCAAATTTTTGAATTTTTCTCTTGAGAATTGATGTTATTATTTTTCTTGTAAAGATTTATCCATTCAATAGTTTTCCATCTCCATATTTTTCTTTGAAAGTCAAGTAAATTAAAGAATGTATGTCTATGTATTTTTTTATAAAGTATTATTACGTTAGTTTTTTCTAAATCTTTTTTGTAATTGTAAATCTTGACAAATCTTTCTTTATCTTTATTTTTTTTCTTTTCTGTTTCATGATTATTTTGAATATATTTTTTCACATTTTCATATTCTTTTGTTGTTTTGTAATTCCCTGTATATTCAAGCTCTTCTTTATGATCTAGACTATCTTTGTGGAAGTCTACGTAATTTAAAACTTTTCTTTGAAAATTCTTTGGTTTGATAAAGAAAAGATAACAATGATTTAATAGGGATTGAAATTTGTTACTAGATTTTGTTTTCAAATAATTAGTAGAAGTTTTTTCCTTAAAAGTAGAATTCCGACGTTCTTGTAACTTTTTCCAGGGAATCTCTTCTTTGTAGCTTACTGAAGTATCTATTATTTCCCATTCATCATTCACTATCGTAATCGGTTTTAATTTTAAATATTTTTCACCTAAGTGAATGTTGTTCAACATCTCAAATATGCGTTTGTTTTCAAGATTTTTCTGATTAAAAGAAAAATTCTTTTTGCTATATATTTTCTTCGATTTTTCCTTATATAATAATAGATTTTTTTGTCCTATCTCTTTATTATTTTCATAAGTTATTGTGTTTTCTTTAGATTCTTTTTCTCTGAAAACAGGTGAAGTGGTGAAAGATTGTCTAATGTTTTTATTTGCTAAGAGTTTATTAGAACATATAATCTTATTGAGTGTTTGCTGTAATTTGTTTACATATAACCATTGAGGTTGTGATGCTTCTTCGTGATATAATTTATCTTTTAAGGATACAATAGGTGTTTTTCCTAGTATGATATATGGTAAATAATTCTTATGTTGTCCAAAATGAATTTGGTTATTTATACGATAAAGAAGTACAGGAAGACTGAAAATAAGGATTGTTTGATATAGAAAAACTGTTTTTTTTCTGAAACTTTCAGTAAGGTCTAGTATTAATATAGAAAAAATGTAAGGGATATTAAAATAATATGTTTTTCTTTGTTCACCATATATTGTGTTTTTTAACCATAAAAACGTATGAGATTGCGAAAAAAGGTTTATTAGTTTATATAATTCGTTATTTTGGCATAAATTTCTTTTTTGTAATTTAGAATTCAATGTTTCAATCTTATAATTAAGATAATGGATTAAAATAATAATAGTATTTAATATATGAGAATTCCATGTTGTAATATTTGTTAAAAAATTAGGGCTTACA
>CANIUD010000199.1:190000-195000 GCA_947470075.1 Closterium sp. Yama58-4
GCTTGGTAGCGTGCCATCTTGGGGTGGTGGAGGTCGTGGGTTCAAATCCCGCTGCTCCGAATCAGGTAGTAAGCTCAGTCCTTGCAAAGATGTTACTGTTATTGCAACCTCTAATATCCTTGCGACTTAATTGATTTATACTACCATTGATTCCTAATCCTCCAAGCAGCAAATTAGTTGAGAGATTTGGTATTTCAAAAAGAGATCGTGCATTCTAAGTGAATTGGTCTTAGACGGAAGATTTTTATCACAATGGAAAGTATGCTCAAAGCAGATTCTCAAGAAGTTATCTTCTTGCTCAAAAATTCATGCGACTTAAGCTCTTTTCCTGGTCCACAAATTTTGCGACAATTAATTTCTCATAGACAAGATGTACACAGAACCCACGTTTTCTCTACACCCCCATGTTCATATACACATAACCTAGATTTTGTGTATACCAACACCTCGCGCACTGTTTGTTTTTTTTAGTATGTATATGGGAGTGTTGAGTCGATTGGATTGATGAGTACTGTTCAGTAACCTTGGGTACTGTACAGTAGGAATTTTAGAATTGTAGTATGCAGAAGATTTCCCTTTGATGTTAGTAAATGTGGGGATATTAATTTTAGGGTCTGCTTGTTCTCTCTAGGAATGTATGATATACTTTGTTTACAAAGTAATGTCCGTCAAAGTACCTAAGGGCGTGTAGCTCAGCGGATTAGAGCACGCGGCTACGAACCGCGGAGTCGGGGGTTCAAGTCCCTCCTCGCCCGTCTATTTCACAATATCAAAATCTTTGGATGATTCAATTTAATTTAGTCTTGCCATGAACTATTTCTCTTGCAGACTTGTGAGTCTTTTTGGCCAACAGAATGCGACTTGCTTAATTAGGAAAACTTGAGTTCGGCACCTAGTCATACTACAAAACTCAATTGGTTATCTATACATTTACGAGTCAACTTATACTCTTAATTAATATAAGTTCCTGTATGTTTTGCTGTTATTTTCTAAAGAAAATGTTTATAGCGTTACAAATTCAAAAATAAAAAACGCGAATCCTATAGAAAAGATATACACATAACATAAAAGCCTCATTAACCTGCGGAGTTTTTTTTTGAAAAATTACCATTTTTTCCCTACATTTTGGCACTACAAAAACGTAATTCTGTAGTATTACGAATTCTTTATATCGTAGCCTACTAACTACAGTTTATAGCTAACAAATGTAGCGGCATCAATAGTTATACCTGCAACGGTTGTTAGTAAACCAATGTAGTGTTCTTGATAGCTTTAACCACTACTTTCTAAAATGAAGTGGTTAAAGCAGCTATTTGATTAAGGTGTGATCTTGGTTGTCTGATTGTTTTTTTACTAAAAAGGTGTCCAACCCTCTACAAATATAAGTCTCAAAACTGTCGCGTTTTTGCAGTGTCAAAAACAAAGGAGATAAAGTACCATTTTCAATGAATGTTTTCACTTCATGAACTTCAATTGGCGTAATTTTACTTAAATCCAAATTGTTAAAATTAAGCGCTACGTGTAAAAGAATAACTCCACGTGAATTTTTTGAAACAAAAGGGTGAATGTCATTTGTAGCCATTCTTGCTCGAAAGTAACAACAAAGGGCTCGATAAAAGGTTGCTCTTCCTGGAACTTTGGAAAAAATACGAAATTTTTGTTGAAAGCTAAGAAGATCATTAGAGAATCGATTATATATATAATAAGTTGCCAGAAGTTTCCATTTGTGGCTGAAAAAGAAGTACTTGATCAAAATAATTAATTGTAAATAGGTATAAACTTGCTTGTAAATAAATGTTGTATTAACCAAAAATCATATTTATTATCTATTGGAAACAGGCGAAACAGTTCTACCCTTGAGAAAGCGGTGGCCGCAGACTCACGCAGTGTGTGAAAGCAGGCACTACGTGGCTTACAAGAAGACATCACAATACTTCATGAATGGCCACTTCAAGCAGAGGAATATTTTTTTTAAATGAAGCACCCTCGATTAGGGAAGGGAAGCCAAAACCATACCAACTCTTAGACAAACAAATAAACAGGTTATTAAATTATGCATCAATAAAATTAAAAAAAACTTTACACCATAGTTTTAGATATTAATATGTGACAGCAATTATTAGCTGGAAACTACTTGCAATGAAGATATATCATATATAGTGTGCTAGTGTGCCTCAGTAGCTCAGTGGTAGAGCTTTCGACTCTTAATCGATTGGTCGTAGGTTCGAAACCTACCTGGGGCATCGTATTGCATCAGTGGTCATGTTTATCGTTTCATAAATTATACATTTATGGTAAATGCAGATCTTGAGAATAAGCTCGATTTTTCTTTAGGAAAGAGTATCCTTCAAAAGGATTCCGAGAAGAGGTCCTACTAGAGAATCTTGACGGGAGGAAATAAACGGTTTTTTTGTAATGATTAAGAATCAATAAACCAAAGAATAGTGAATAGCTAACAGGAGCCAATTAACAGTATACAATATTGAACTCTTAAGAAATCATAGAGTAGTTACAAAAAAAAGATAACTTGAATCCCTATCTTTTTCTTTGACGAATTTCACCATATACGGTGACATATGATCTGTAACTAATTGGCTTCCATTCCATATGGAACCATCTTTTTTTCTTTTCTCAATTTTGTTCACAAAACTCCTAAGTTATTTAATACCTATTCTAGTAGCCTTGTAATACTCGCTGGTAATACTCGGTTGTTTTTCTCTTTCTATCTCCTAGAATATCTTTTACTTTTTCTATGGAATTGTGAAGTAATATCACAATTTAACAAAAATAGTCATCTCATATCTCAAATAGTTGTTTGGATGGGATGCAATCTAGTTCAATTCAATAGTGGAGTTCTTTTTTTTTGAGTCGTAGATAAAGAGGCTTATGGGATTGACACCAAGGGGGTATACTGGATACACTAGTGACAATCATCTTGATTGATGTTTTGGTTTGAAGGGGGTATAGCTCAGTTGGTAGAGCGCCGCCCTTGCAATTGGGTCGTTGCGTTTGCGGGTTGGAAGCTTAGCTTGCTAAGCGGTAATGATAGTATTCTTTATCGAAACCGATGGCTAACTTCTTCCCAGAAATGGGGAGGAGGACTGGAACATGCCATTTATAACTCTGCCTCTTGTCTCAAGGTGTGTGATAAAGAGTGCAGGAAAGGTAAGATGGGCACTTGGTTAGACCTATTACGGGTCGTACATGGCCTACGGTTGGAGTTGGCGGCTCTCCTAGGGTTATCTCACCTGTAGCCCCTAGGGAAGAGAATTGAGCTGGTCCTTGCGAACAGCTTGATATACTATCTCTCTTCATCCCTCCGAGCACAAGTTGCACTTATTCGGAGTTATAAGCCATGGACCGATCCCATCATAACCAACTCGCAGAAACTCCGAGATCACCCCAGCGGGCCTACTCTTGTAGTTAGCCCAGGGTCACAGACCGACCATAGAGCCCATGACCTATGGCCATGAACAGTGAGGGTCGGAGAGGGGCCACTGAAATCTTGTTGCCCCAGTTAATACGAGGGCATAAATTAGAGTGGCCCCTTGGAGAGCACAGTACGATGAGAGTTGTAGGCTGTGTTCGGAGGGGAGTAGTTGCCTGCCGTCGGCGACTCTCCGCTGCCGATGGCAGCTAGTAGAATCTAGGTTGCCATCGAAATCGGCGTGAACGACTACTTACCCTGTGGCGGATGTCAGCGGTTCGAGTCCGCTTACCTCCAGCCGCTAGAGATTTGATTAACCTACGGCCAAAGCTATAAAGCTACACCGTAGATGGATGTCGAACAACCCTTGAGTTCTAGTTTTTTGTAGTACCTATAGATTTGATTTGTTGAGCACTGTTGAAATGATTGAGGTTCAAATGAAGAAGGGCTTATGGTGGATACCTAGGCATCCAGAGACGAAGAAGGGCGTAGAAATCGACGAAATGCTTCGGGGAGCTGAAAACAAGCATTGATCCGGAGATACCCGAATAGGGGAACCTATTTGACTGTCTGCTGAATACATAGGCAGGCAAGAGACAACCTGGCGAACTGAAACATCTTAGTAGCCAGAGGAAAAGAAAGCAAAAGCGATTCCCTGAGTAGTGGCGAGCGAAATGGGAACAGCCTAAACCGCGCAAGCGGGGTTGTGGGAGAGTGACACGAGTTAAGAGTTACTAGGCGAAGCAGCTGAATCCTGCACCTTAGATGGTGATAGTCCAGTAGCCGAAAGTAACTCTAGCTTACGCTCTAACCCGAGTAGCATGGGGCACGTGGAACCCCGTGTGAATCAGCGAGGACCACCTCGTAAGGCTAAATACTCCTGGATGACCGATAGTGAAGTAGTACCGTGAGGGAAAGGTGAAAAGAACCCCCATCGGGGAGTGAAATAGAACATGAAACCGTAAGCCTCCAAGCAGTGGGAGGAGAATGGGATCTCTGACCGCGTGCCTGTTGAAGAATGAGCCGGCGACTTATAGGCAGTGGCCTGGTTAAGGTTTTCCGGAGCCGTAGCGAAAGCGAGTCTTTCTAGGGCGAATGTCACTGTTTATGGACCCGAACCCGGGTGATCTAACCATGGCCAGGGTGAAGCTTGGGTGAAGCCAAGTGGAGGTCCGAACCGACTGATGTTGAAAAATCAGCGGATGAGTTGTGGTTAGGGGTGAAATGCCAATCGAACTCGGAGCTAGCTGGTTCTCCCCGAAATGCGTTGAGGCGCAGCGGTTGACTAGACTACCTAGGGGTAAAGCACTGTTTCGGTGCGGGCTGCGAAAGCGGTACCAAATCGAGGCAAACTCTGAATACTAGGTAAGAACATTGGTCAGCCAGTGAGACGGTGGGGGATAAGCTTCATCGTCGAGAGGGAAACAGCCCAGACCACCAGCTAAGGCCCCTAAATGACCGCTAAGTGGCAAAGGAGGTGAGAGTGCAAAGACAGCCAGGAGGTTTGCCTAGAAGCAGCCACCCTTGAAAGAGTGCGTAATAGCTCACTGATCGAGCGCTCTTGCGCCGAAGA
>CANIUD010000199.1:197500-222500 GCA_947470075.1 Closterium sp. Yama58-4
TATAATTATAAAGAAATTGGATTGATTACATCTTGTTCTAAGACCTAGAGAACTTGTAACAAATAACATACTCGTATGAAAACCAATAGATAAAAATAAAGAATATACGAAATAATAAACTAGGAAAAGAGGATACATATAAAACAAACCTTCTAAGGTATCAGAATGATAGCCATAAAATGTGAGTGAATCGAAATTTCTATGAATCAGATGAATATAAATGAAAAATACGCGAAAAGAGCATTAATTAAGAGCATTAAAATTCCTATGTTATGACAATGATTTCTCAGAACGGAGTCCAATACTCAAAACATTTATTTCACAATCCTATAGTAACGAAATTTTATTTTTTATCCCACTCAAATGATTTTAGATACTATGAATAACTTGCCTATTTTTATTGAAAGTGTGTTTATGTAGCATTAAATGTATGTAAAAACATCAAAAAAAAAAATCCTTTGGGGTTAAGAAAGGAAAGTGCTAATTTTTCGTATTTTTTCTACCTTTTTTTTTCTAAAAATATTCTTCTTTTGGTATTTTTCTCCGCCTTTTCTGAGAAAAAAGATGGAGATTTTTTTCTATTTATCTACATTCTTGAGTATGAAAGTTTACATTCTAATGCCTAAAAACCTTAGGCACAATCTACTAACAGCCATGACTAAAACCTTTATATGTGCAGATATTCTTGCTTTTAGGTCTGATTTTCAAGTTCTAATAATATTAGACACTGCCTCACGAAAAATTATAGAACACTCTATCCTTACAGGACCCTTCACTACTGAGCACGTAAAAAATACACTTATAGCATTTCATAGAAAATGAGTTGCATAAGGATGATATGATCTTCGATCCACAGATTTCTGATTGGGTAACAGTAGAATCCTATTTCGCTAGCAGAGAACCTTTCGTCTTTAAAAATTCTCAAGGATTTTATGAATATTCCCCTGAAGAAAGGGAAATTTCTGACTATGAGGAAGAGGAAGTGTCTGATTCCGACTCCGATAGCTACGATAGCGATGACTATCGATTAGAACCAAAAGGGAAAAAACCAATCGGGAATTGAGTCTAATAGTGACGAAAATAACAGTTCCTAAAAAACGGTTCTTTTATAGATTATACACATAAGATTTCAACAGAGCAATAGCGTATCTGGCGGGAAACGAAAATACTCCTGCCGGGTACTTTGGACCCAAAAACGAAAAATACAGACAGTAGTATCAAAGGCTATAAACATATTTTTATAACATTTATATAGAGAGAGATCTTATATGAACCCTAACAAAACTACAGAATATGACATCGATTTGCAAGCTACTTTGTTTTACTTTACAATCCAATACTTTAAAAGGGTTTTTGTCCATCAACCACAAAACGAGGTTGCAGGAAACTTACTCTATAGCCGCTTCTCCAGCGATCTTATGGATTTTCAGATAAATCATCGTATTTTATCCAAAATCCCCGGGAGGGCAACTTTCTATCGAGTCCTTTCTTGTTATTTGCGAACCCAAATAGTTACTAATGATAAACGCCCCTTTGTCTCGAAAAATTCACGTGGAGTTACTCTCGTAAATATAACACTTAATTTCAATCAATTAGACCTTAGTGAAATAGAACCCGTTAGAACTCATGATATTCCAACCTTTATTGAAAACGGGATTTTCTCAGATTTATTCAAAACGCTAGACAAACGTGAGAGCTTTGAAACGTATTTTTGCAGGGAACTAGAAAACTCATAAAACGATCCCAAAGTAAGTACCCGCCACAATTCAAAATGAAATCCCACTAGAATAATAAAATACCACGCACGCTACATTTACTTGTAATGTAATGTAGCTACAACGCTACAAAAATATTGTTTCGTAGTACTACAAAAGTCTTTATAAAGTAACTTATAAAATTTATCAACGTGGCCAATTCATACAATAAAGGTAAAAAAAAGGATAATTAGAAAAAAATCGATAAAAAAGCGAGATGTATTACTACTTATCCACACGTAAATACTAAATTGTATAACAAATTAGAAATACAGCTATATTTCATTTTCAACTAGATATGGAAGATATTTATTCTATTTACTCAAGACAATTTATACATTATACTAAGTAATGGTATTAAGCTGTATAAGTTGATAAATTAAGAATTGAAGCAGAATTAGGATATTCTTCATAGAATCTATCACCATCCAACTTAAAGCATCATTTTTTTTGATCTATATTTTTATGGCACATTCCGTCAAGATTTATGATACATGTATTGGTTGCACTCAATGTGTACGAGCTTGCCCTACTGATGTATTAGAAATGACTCCTTGGGATGGATGCAAAGCAAGTCAAATTGCATCTGCTCCTAGAACTGAGGATTGTGTAGGATGCAAACGTTGTGAATCTGCTTGTCCAACTGATTTCTTAAGTGTAAGAGTATATCTAGGTGATGAAACTACTCGTAGTATGGGATTAGCTTATTAAACTCTTATATTTCAAAGAAACTGTTCATAAGAAAAAATCTTTGCCATGAAATGAAAATAGAAGTCTTCTATTTTCAAAACTGAATTTATTAAGTCAAATCATTTCTATAAACAATTGCAAAAATTGAAATGATAGCTTTATAGCAAGGTTCTTAAATTTTATAAGAGCCTTGCTGGGCCACAGTTTAATTATATATAAATATTATGAACTTCCCTTGGTTAACTACAATTGTACTTTTCCCCGTATTGGCAGGATTGGTTATACCCTTTTTACCAAATAAAGGAAACAATCTAATTCGTTGGTATGCTCTTGGAATTTGTTTAATAGAATTTCTTTTAATTACATATGTATTTGGATCGCATTATAATTTATATGAGACAGGTATTCAATTAAAAGAAGATTATACATGGATTAATGGTATAGATTTTCATTGGAGATTGGGAGTAGACGGTTTATCTATTGGTTTGGTACTTTTGACAGGTTTTATTACTACGTTAGCTACATTAGCGGCTTGGCCTGTAACTCGTAATCCGAAATTGTTTTACTTTTTAATGCTTGCTATGTATAGTGGTCAGCTGGGATTATTTATATGTCAAGATGTTTTGCTGTTCTTTTTAATGTGGGAACTAGAATTAATTCCTGTTTATCTTTTACTTTCTATGTGGGGTGGAAGAAGACGTTTATATGCAGCAACAAAATTTATCTTATATACAGCTGGTGGCTCTGTCTTTTTACTAGCAGGAACATTAACTTTAAGTTTATGGGGAAATAATGGACCTGTTTTAGATATGGGGATTTTAGCTAATCAGTCTTATCCTTTAGGCTTAGAAATACTTGTTTATTTAGGCTTTTTAATTGCATATGCTGTTAAATTGCCAGTATTCCCATTTCATACTTGGCTGCCAGATACACATGGTGAAGCACATTATAGCACATGTATGTTATTAGCTGGAATTCTCTTGAAAATGGGTGGTTATGGCTTTATTCGTATTAATATGGAAATTTTGCCTCATGCACATGCCATTTTTGCTCCTTGGTTAGTAGCCTTAGGCGCAGGGCAAATAGTATATGCTGCTTTGGTCTCTTTAGCACAACGCAATTTAAAAAGAAGGATTGCGTATTCCTCTGTATCACACATGGGATTTGTGTTAATTGGAGCTGGTTCATTATCTGATTTGGGATTAAGTGGTGCTATGTTACAAATGATATCTCACGGATTAATAGGAGCAGCACTATTTTTCTTAGCAGGTACTAGTTATGATAGAAGTCGTAGTTTATTATTAAATGAATTAGGTGGATGGGCTTCTCCAATGCCAAAAACATTTTTTATGTTTACAACGTTTGCAATGGCTTCCTTAGCTTTACCGGGAATGAGTGGGTTTGTAGCAGAATTAATGGTCTTTTTGGGAGTAGTAACAAGTTCTGCATATTCTCCTTTGTTTAGAATTGTAATTACTTTAGTTGAAGCGATTGGTATTATTTTAACACCAATCTACTTATTATCAATGATACGCCAAATATTTTATGGATATAAATATAGTGTTAGTCAATCTTATGGAGACAGTATAAGTTTGGATGCTAGTCCAAGAGAAATATTTATCATTACATCTCTTTTACTACCTGTTTTAGGCATAGGATTCTATCCTGACTTAGCACTGCCCTTGTGGAGTGAAAAAGTAAAAACAATCGTAACACCTATTACAATGAATCGACCAGCATATAACAATATATATTATACAAATTAATAATAAGAATATAACTTCTTGATACAATTAACTAGATTACTTTCTATAAGAAAAGGTTCTAGTTTTTTATACTTGGCTTTATTTGAGAATATGGTAATTTATCTTTTTTTTCACAAGAATACTATGATGCAAAAAAATAGATTCTTCCGTAAGTATTAATATCTTATCAAATTCTTAAATTTCAATAATACATTTTTCTTTAGGTTGTCGAAATGAATAAAAAGAATCTTTCCAAATATGGAAAAGATTAAACAAATATATTTGTTAATGAGACTGTAATTTTTCAAAATTTGAAAATGTGAAAAATCTCTTTAATATTGATTTTTTTCACATTTTTTTTAGATAATACGATTGTAATATCTTAACATAGAACTATTCTGAAAAGATTTTTTTTTTATAAATAAAAATCTTAATAGAATTTCTGCTCACTATATACTAACATAGTTTATAAAATTTTTATTTATAATATTTTCATAAAATCCAATGAAAATTTTATAAACTATGTTTAGAGGTTACGTTCTTATTGCAGAAAAAAATATATGTTAATGTAAGAGATTTTTCTTATAAAAAACTTATTTAGCAAATAAAACATTAGAAGACAACATTTTTGGAAAAACTGTTTAAATTAATTCTTCTTATTTACAAAAGAAGGATTTCTAGATTTCACCTGCCATGTGGTTTTAATTTATTCCAGTATTTCATTATTTAAACAAATAGCATCAACTACAAATCGCATTAAAGTTTGACGATGTGCGCGTTTTTTAGATGTATGTTTTTTAGGACGCATATTATAAACTATAATTTTATTTCCACGGCGATGATGATAAATACGCCCTTTTACTGTAGCATTTTCTAACCAAGGTTTTCCTATAAATGTATCATCTTGATTACGAATCATTAAAATTCGAGAAAATATGATTTTTCTTTCTTTTGCCAATTTTTCAATTGGTATTTGAAGACGTATGTCATAAAAACGACCTGGCTCTACACGCAGTTGTTCTCCTCCTGCTTCAAGAATTGCATATGTATTCATAGAATTATTTCCAATAAAAAAAAGACATAAAATATCAAAATTAATTTATGTGACATATAATAATATATATCACTATTTTATGTCAATAGTTCACTAATCATATTATCTTAATCAGATTCAATGTGTTTATAACAGATTCTAATGAAAAATAATCTTTTTTAGAAAAGATTCGAATGAATATTCGAAAAAAAATTCTTTATAAAAGATAGAAGAAATATATATATAAACTTTTTTGATAAATGCATAGAGAGAGAGAGAGTTTTCCTATATAGACTAAATACAAAAATTGATATAAAAAGATTGATTAAATGAGTTATTAACTAGTATAGTTATAATGCACAAAAGAAAAATTGTGCATTCTTAACAATCTATGGGAATTTGAGGCTTGGGATGTAAATTATTTGAATAATGCGACTATGCAACTAACATATCAATATGCTTGGCTGGTGCCAATACTTCCTGCTTTGGCTGCTCTAATCATTGGAATTGGATTACTTTCATTTCGTCGTGCCACTCGCACCCTTAGATCGCCCTCTGCTATTGTAAGCATAGGGATGCTAGGTATTGCAATGATGTTATCGTTTGGCATGTTTTGGGAACAAGTTGTACAACATTCTGCTCATATACAACTTTGGTCATGGATTGAAACAAAAACATTCTCAGTAGACATTGGATATATTGTTGATCCACTTAGTTCTATTATGTTAGTTCTTGTAACTACCGTAGGTATTGCAGTAATGATTTATACTGATGGTTATATGTTACATGACAAAGGATATGTAAGATTTTTTGCATACCTTAGTTTATTTACAGCTTCAATGTTAGGATTAGTATTGAGTCCAAATTTAGTACAAGTATATGCTTTTTGGGAATTAGTAGGTATGTGTTCCTATTTACTTGTAGGATTTTGGTTTACTCGTCCTAGTGCTGCTTCAGCCTGCCAAAAAGCGTTTATTACAAATAGAGTAGGAGACTTTGGATTATTATTAGGAATATTAGGATTTTATTGGCTTACCGGTAGCTTTGATTTTGACACAGTAGCAAATAGATTTCATCAACTTTTAATTGATGGTACTATTAATATTAATTTTGCTATAGTATGTGCTATTTTATTATTTTTAGGACCAATTGCCAAATCGGCTCAGTTCCCGTTACATGTATGGTTGCCTGACGCAATGGAAGGTCCTACTCCAATATCAGCATTAATTCACGCAGCAACTATGGTTGCTGCAGGCATCTTTTTAGTAGCTAGATTATTGCCTTTATTCCAAGATTTGCCAATCGTAATGGATGTTATTGCTATTACAGGTGTAACTACTGCATTACTTGGAGCTACTTTAGCTCTTGCACAAAGAGATTTAAAAAGAGGATTAGCATATTCCACTATGTCACAACTGGGGTATATGATGCTTGCTTTAGGTATTGGGTCTTATCAAGCTGGTTTGTTTCATTTAATTACTCATGCATATTCTAAAGCTCTTTTGTTTTTAGGGTCCGGTTCTGTTATTCATGGTATGGAGGGTGTTGTTGGATATAATCCTAATAAAAGTCAAGACATGGGATATATGGGAGGCGTTAGGAAATACATGCCAATCACTGGTACTACTTTTCTAATAGGAACTTTATCCTTGTGTGGTATTCCCCCTTTTGCTTGTTTTTGGTCCAAAGATGAAATTCTTGCTGAAAGTTGGGAAAAAATGCCGATATTAGGGTGGATAGCTTGGATAACTGCGGGGCTGACTGCATTTTATATGTTTAGAATGTACTTTTTAACTTTTGAAGGAGATTTTAGGGGAGGTGTTTATGATGATTATAAAAAGAATATAACTCTTGAGAATCACAATGGTTTATATCCTCATGAATCTAGTATAAATATGGTAGCTCCCTTAGTTGCTTTATGTATTCCTACTATTTTTATAGGTTTACTAGGTGCTCCTTTTCCTTCAGGTACATCTGGATCGGAAGTTTTTGCACAGTGGCTCAATACAACACATATTCCATTACATGAAAGAACTTGGATAGAATTTGCATTAGAATCACTTCCGTCAGTAGGTATCGCAGTGACTGGTGCTTGTGTAGCATGGTTTTTATATGGACCCAATGCTTCACAAAGGAGAAATTTAATAGATTATCTTGATCCTGTAAAAGAAGGAAGTTTAGGTATTATACTTAATAGTATTTATAATTGGTCATTACGTCGTGGTTATATCGATGAAATATATGAAAAAATTTTTGTCTCAGGAACACGAGGTTTTTCACGTTTAACTTTTCTATTAGATCAGTGGATTATTGATGGAATTGTTAACAATACTGGTCTAGTCTCTTTATTTGGAGGAGAAAGTTCCAAATATATAGAAGGAGGTCGTATTACAAGTTATATATTCATTGTAACTTTAGCAACATTATGTTTCTTTTCTATTTTTTTTCTTTTCAATTAAAGCATAATTTCTTTTTATAAATCTATCGTTCATTAGATTTTAGATAGTCAAAATGATTAATTTTTATTAAAAATTAATCATTTTGACATGAATTGAATATTATGAGAACAGGTAACACCGTCAAAAATACAAAAATGAAATAAAGGAATAATTAAATTTCTAATGGAAAAATCATTGTTCAGTAACTCTAGCATATATGTATTTAATAATTTTGAATGATCAAAATATATTGAACAAAAGAGTGTCATGATACTATCACTATACTCATTACATACTGAATTAAATTGTTTAGTACTAATTTTTTTTCTAAAACCAATAGATTCACATAAAAAAATTAGGGAAACTGTTTTTTCTAGTACATAGAAAATATAACAAATGTTAAGAATATGTTCCAATATTATTAACATACTACATATACTAGCTAGTCTATAAAGTTAATATTTTCATAATATATAGTAATTTTAGTAATTACCTATAAATTTCGATATAATATTAATTATCATAAACAAATTCAATCCGTTCAACTGAAGTGATACCATAAAATGTTTTTTTACAAAATATAATTATAGAATTAACGGGGAATCATATAAAAGTTTTATTTAATAATATGCTTTATATTATAGAGTAATATATAATACTTTTAAAACACAAGCACTTCTATTTTAAATAGTCATAAAAAATAGAAAAAAATTGATATTAAAAATCTTTCTTTTTTTTATCAATTTTTTTTACAAACATATTTTGCCAAAAGTTTATAAAAATAGATAATAGATTAAAGAATCAATGAATAGGCAATATTAGATTGTCTTATCAGGACGCGTTATCTAGAGTTTAGTACATATACAATATATTATGGACTGTAGATAACAATGAAGTAATTTTATTTATAAGAAGGTTTCTTATATTATACTGACTTATTTTTTCAAATAAGTCAGTATAATATAATTATTCTGTACTGATCATATGAAGAAACACAATGGTTAAATTTTTTTGCTACTGATTATTTGAAGATCATTCTTTTAATTCTGATAAAAAATCATTTTTCAATTTAACACCTTGTATTCTAGAACAATAATTATAAAAGGAAATCTTTTATTTCAGATTAAAGCCATCTGAAAGTTTCATTTTTTACCATTTTAATAAGTTAAATTGATCTAAACGAGTGGAATTTCTATTTCGATAAATATTTAATACTATTGCCAAACCAATTGCAGCTTCTGCTGCAGCTATTGCTATAATAAAAATAGCAAATGTTTGACCTCTAAGTTCTTCAGTATCTAAATAGGCTGAAAATGAGACTAAATTAACATTTACGCCATTAAGCATTAATTCTAAACACATTAAAGCTTTAATGATGTTACGACTAGTCATCAAACCATAGAGTCCAATACAAAATAAATATGCACCCAAAATTAAGGCATGTTGTAACATAAATGTTTACTCCTTGAAAATTTACCGATTATTTATTTTATTAGTAATTAATCTACTGAACGATTACTAATATCAATTTCTGTCGTATTTTTTTCAACAAAAATAGATCCATCTTTGCGAGCAATAGTTATAGCTCCAGCTAAAGCTAGTAATAACACAACAGATAACAATTCAAAAGGTAGAAGGAGATCTGTTAATATATGTGCCCCTATAATATCAATGCTGTTGGCACCCACTTTATTGAATTCTTCTTCGGTTACTTTAGATAAAACGTTTGTACTTATCCAGGTAGTATTTAGAATCATATTGGTTAAACAAGCGAATAAACCTAAGAATAAAAAACCTGATATCCAATCTCCATTTTTCCATTCTTTAATAGTTCCAGTCTCTGGTTTATTAACAAGCATAACAGCAAAAACAATCAATACATTTACAGCACCTACATAAATTAATACTTGAGCTGCTGCTAAGAAATCAGCATTTAAAATAAGATACCACAAAGCTACACATACAAAAACAAAACCTAATAACAAAGCAGAATATATAATTTTTCTTAAAAAAACAATTCCTAAAGCACCTAATATAATTCCTATATCAAGCAAAGCAATAAGAGGAAGATTAGTGGTTTCTGTTATATCAACCATACTCATTAGAGTAACTCCTATACATAATTTATCAAAATACTACGTATGCGATTACATAACATATTTTTGAATGATCTACAAAAAAATCATTATGTGAAACTATGCGCATAGTTCAAAAATTTTTTTTAAGACTAATTATTCTTGAGGATAATCCGTCACATTTCTTAAAGAATCATTAGGATTATTAATTAATCCCTTAGGAAGATAATTTAAACCTACAACAGGTTGAATACTTAAATCTTGAGTTACAGGATATGGTAAACGCCCCAATGCAACTTGATCATAATTTAATTCATGTCGATCATATGCAGATAATTCATATTCTTCTGTCATAGATAAACAATTCGTTGGACAAAATTCGACACAATTACCACAAAATATACAAACTCCAAAATCAATACTATAACTTTTTAACTGTTTTTTTTTCATTGATTTTTGGAATTCCCAATCAACTACAGGTAAATTAATTGGACATACACGTACACAAACTTCACAAGCAATGCATTTATCAAATTCAAAATGAATTCGTCCTCTGAAACGTTCGGAAGGAATTAGTTTTTCATATGGATATTGAATGGTAATAGGACTACGGTTCATATGATCCAGAGTTACTAAAAATCCTTGACCGATATAACGAGCAGCTCTTAATGCTTCTTGCGTATAATTTTGAAAACCACTGATAAAAGATGACATACTTTATATTATAAATATAATTATACTCCTTTTAATTGTTCTTTATTAAAAAGTTTTTTATATAAAAAACTTTTTAATAAAGAACAATTAAATTATATCAGAGTAATCTGAAATGAAGCTGTAAGTAATAAATTTCCTAAGGCTACAGGAAGAAGAAATTTCCAACCTAAATCTAATAATTGATCCATACGTACTCTAGGTAAAGTCCAACGAGTCAGAATGGTAATAAATACGAAGATATATGCCTTTGTAATTGTAATAGCTAATCCAAAAAAAACATTCAAAAAACTTATTAATGTTTCATTAGATAAGAATGTAAAATATTCGTTGATAATAGGAATTGAAAAATCCCATCCGCCTAAATAAAGAACTGAAACAAATAAAGCTGATACTAATAAATTAATATAAGAACCAACATAGAAAAGACCAAATTTAATACCACAATATTCTGTTTGATATCCCGCTACTAATTCTTCTTCAGCTTCAGGCAAATCGAAAGGCAATCGCTCACACTCAGCTAAAGCAGCTATTAAAAAAACAAAAAATCCAATCGGTTGACGCCAGACATTCCATCCTAAAATTCCAAATTTCGATTGTTCTTCTACAATATCAACAGTACTTAAACTATGAGATAATTATAGTCGATAAGAAGAGAATGATTCTTATCTCTAATACAAAACTGTACATGAAGCAAAAACTTCATACAGCTCCTCGATAACTAAATGAAATTATTAGATTTTTTTCCAATACTCGTAAATTTGTTATTATTAACAAATTTATAATCATACATAAGAAAAAAAGATGGTAATGATAGTTAAAAATGGCCATTATAGTTATCGTGATTCTATTTGTTTAAAATAATTATATTTTGAACTTCAGAATCTATCTTAATCTTTCCAATACACAATTATGTAAAATAATAAATCATTGATCACAAATAATTATATAATAAATAAGAAAGATTTTTTTCGTTCCAAACAATCATGATTGAGTAATTAGATAAATACTTAAAGTCGATTTTTTAGAGAAACACAGACTATATAACTCTACCATACAAGCTCTCTATTATTACATAAGAATATATATTTAGATATTTATCTAATTTGTATCTATATTTAACGACTTTTTGCATAGAGCATACAACCTATCTTAATAACACTTACTCTTATTGTATAGTTTCTTATTTTGATGAAACTTTTTCACATTTGCTTTTAGGATTAAATAATGGATTATCTTCCTTAATTTTTATTTTATGAACAATAATCACTCTTGTGTTGAGAGGATGGGATTCGAATAATATACTACCCATAAAAACTATAGTTATATCTCACCCATATGATTGTTTAGTCATGAGTATAATAGCTACAAATAGGCTTGGAATACTCATCAATTCTTAAAAAAAATATTAAGAATTAAATACGAACCACACGCAGAGCAATAGATAAAACACATAAAGCTAAAGGTATCTCATAACTAATAGATTGAGCCGCTGCTCTTAATCCACCTAAAAAAGAATATTTATTATTAGATCCATAACCTGCAATTAATAATCCTAAAGGTGCTACACTAGAAACAACAATCCAAAAAAATATTCCTAGGCCTATATCAGCTACTATTAAATTAGGTCCGAATGGAACAACTAAATAACTTAAAACTACAGGAATTAACACAATAGCAGGACCAAGTGTAAAAAGTAATGGATCAGCTTTAGCAGGAATAATATCTTCTTTCAATACTAATTTTAAACCATCAGCCAATGCTTGTATTACACCTAGTGGACCTGCATACTCAGGACCAACACGCTGTTGTGCAGCTGCAGATATTTTTCTTTCTAACCATACAATAACCAATACACCTAAAGTTGAGCCAATAATGACTGAAAGGATAGGAATACAAATCCATAGAAATTCAGAAAATTCTTTAGGTATACCAATTTGACACAATAAATCAATAACTCTCTCATCCAGGGCTCTAGTAGATGCCATTTAACGATCAACCTCCCCCATAATAATATCAATACTACCAAGTATAGTCATAATGTCCGCCAGTTTCATTCCTTTTACTAATTGAGGAAGAATTTGTAAATTAATAAATCCTGGTGGTCTAATTTTCCATCGCCATGGGAATAAGCTATCATCTCCAATTAAATAAACACCAAGTTCCCCTTTAGGAGCTTCAACTCTGACATAATGTTCTTGTTTAGGTAATTTAAAAGTTGGAGATGGTTTTTTACTAATAAATTGATATTCAAAATCATTCCACGAAGAACTTCCTTTACTTAATAAACCTATTCTACGAGCTTCCAAATTTTCATAAGGTCCTCCAGGAATAGTTTTTAGTGCTTGTTGAATAATTCTAGTGGATTCTCTCATTTCACCCATACGTACTAAATAACGTGCTAAGCAATCTCCTTCGGTTTGCCATTCAACTTGCCAATCAAATTCATCATAACACTCATAGTGATCTACTTTTCGCAGATCCCACTGAACTCCTGAAGCACGTAACATAGGACCAGAAAGGCCCCAATTAATAGCTTCTTCTCTGCCAATAATCCCTACACCTTGAACTCTTTTAAGAAAAATAGGATTTCTAGTAATTAATCTTTCATATTCATTGATCTTAGGTAAGAAATAATCACAGAAATCTAAACATTTATCTACCCATCCATAAGGTAAATCGACTGCCACTCCACCGATACGAAAATAATTGTGCATCATTCTCATACCAGTCGCTGCTTCAAAAAGATCATAAATCATTTCCCTTTCTCTGAAAATATAAAAAAAGGGAGTTTGTGCTCCAATATCAGCCATAAAAGGACCTAGCCATAATAAATGCGAAGCTATTCTGCTTAATTCTAACATTATAACTCGTATATAACTAGCTCTTTTTGGTACTTGAATATTAGCTAATCTTTCTGGTGCATTTACCGTTACTGCTTCTGTAAACATAGTAGCCAGATAATCCCATCGAGTTACATATGGAAGATATTGCAACGTAGTTCTATTTTCTGCAATTTTTTCCATTCCTCGATGTAAATATCCTAAAATGGGTTCACAATCTACTACATTTTCACCATCCAGAGTCACAATAAGCCTCAAAACTCCGTGCATTGATGGATGGTGTGGCCCCATACTTATTATCATGGGATCTGTTTTAGTCGTAAGCATGGTCATAAATCCATCTCTCCTCTTGGTTTCTCCCAGCGTCTAACCATAAATTCATCATATTGGAAAACATATTTTATGCTTATTCAAATATAAGTACCTTGAATAAATATAAATATATTGAATATATATATCCAATTACGAATATTTGAAAATCCTCGCCTCTATCCTGAAATAATATGCATTTTTTAAGAATATTATTCTTTAATTTCTAAACTAAAAAGATCATTATTAGAATAGTTAAACTAGTAAATCAATACTAGTTAATTTAGTATTTCATTAACTGGCAGTTTGTCTTTTTGTTCCTCGAATTCCTAAGTTATTAATTAAATTTTGATATCTTACAGTATCTTGGCGATACAAATAAGTTAATAAACGTTTACGTTTGCCTAAGATTTTTCTTAATCCTCTTTGAGAAGAAAAATCTTTATTATGCATTTTCAAATGAGAACTTAAGCGAGCTACTTTTTCTGTCAAGATACATATTTGGGCTTCAGTCGAACCTGGATTATCAATATAAGATTGGTTTAATAGTGTTTTTGTAATCATAAAATTAGATTCTCCTAATCATCTAATGATTTTTGTCTTTATTATAACATTATAACACGCTATGTGAAGCTATACATTTTCATTGTTTGTGACAATTCTTGCAATGATAATCGAAAGAAAATTTAATAATGATTGTTTTTTTTCAAAAAAAATATATATAACATTACAAAAAAGATAAACTTTATTTACAGTCTAACAACATACAGTTTGAGACAAGAATTATGTATTAAAATAAAATTGTATGTTATTAGACTGCAAAATGAATAAAATTATTTCAAAGAATTCCCATTTCTCATCAAACCTTTTCTTATTTAATGAATGTGTTGAATGGATAGTATTAAGTATTTTTAATAAAAAACTACAAAAAGTTACGTATTCTTAACAAACTAAAACGACTTTGATTTGCTGTACCTAACCAAAATCTATTCATACAAGCAAGATCTTCTATTCTATGACTAGGCCATAAAAATCTCATAATAACATCTTTGTTAGTTATAAATTCTTTGCTTATTTTATGATCTTTTGTCCCCCTAGCCTGATTGATTTTATTTATTACATTCTTATTATCTTTTTTAAGGAATTGATTTCCTTTTTCATATTGGTCTTTGCTTTGTTCTAAATCTAAAGTTTCTAATATTCTTAATTCACGTAAGCTTTGTGGTAAAAGCAATTCTTCTGGTAATAAAGGATATCTATTGGTAACAAGACTTTGTGAAAAATTATGAGATGATCCATACTTTATTAAAGAATCTTTTTGTTCTTTTTCATTAAATCTTAAGAAAGAACTTAATATATTATACATAAAAAGTTCATCATCTAAAACTTTATATCTCCAATTTTCTAATATACTAATAAATAATATATCTTCAGGTTGAAAACTTTGATAAAAAATTTCCAAATCTTTTCGCATTTGATCTGGTATTTCTATCATATGTTTTTTCTCTATCATAGATTCTTTTAATACATTTCGTTGTTTAGCAGCTTTCATTAAATTACGAAATCTATTTTTTAATTCTTTTGATTTCCATTTATTTTGACGAGATGCAGGATAACTAAGCCTATCAGGAATACTGCTAAGTTCAATGTTAGAATTAATACGTTCTATTTCCTTCTGAATAATAGGTAATTCTTTTAATAAATTATCTTCTATTCGTAAGTCTTGAATATCTTTTGTTAAATTATCTAGCAGTCCATTAGTACTTAAACTGGAAAAATTCTCTACATCAGCATCATTCGCATAATTTGTATAATTATGAGCAAGTCGATAAAATTTAGATAATTTTGTAAACTTCTCTGCTTTCTCCAATAAAGGTGTATGGTAAGATAAATAATTAGATATTTCTTGTTTTTCTCGAAAAATATTATATTTGTCTGTTGCTATAGATAACGGAAAATCTTTGGACTCTTTCCAATATTTCTTTACAGATTGAGACCAATATTGTGGAATAACATATCGCCAAATTTTTAAAGAAGGTCTATACCCAGGGAGTTTTTGTAACCATGCTTCCCATTCTATATATTGTAAATTTTCAGGTATCTGATTTTCCAAAATACCTTGTTTATCTAAATAATTGTGAATATTCTTATTTAACAATTCATCTTCATTCCATGTTTTGATTAAATCTGTTAAGATAGGTCTATTCATTGCATTTTCTTGCCATATCTTATGTAATACATAAGCTTGGGACAAGTTTGTTTTATTATCTATTTCATTGGAATTTTTTATGATTTGATTCACATATTTATTAGATTCATTAGAAGATTTCTTTCCAAATTTTCTTATCTCTACTAAAGATCCGTTAAATAAATCTGAAAGGAATGTATTTATATAAATAAGAAATTTACGAATAGTTAAGACAAATTCTTGTACTAATTCGAATAATTTGTCACCAGTTTTGATAATATCCCTAGATAGTAATGTTTTCTTTTGATGAAAATTATACGTAATATTTTTCTGTATATGAATTATTGATCTTTTTAAATGGAATAAATTTTGTTGCAAATAAATTATACTATTCTGAAAATTAGATTTTCTTAGTTTTTTGCTTTGATGGTTTAACTTCTTAGTATCAATTTTTTGCAATTTAGATTCGATTCTTTTTTCTCTATTTTCTTGTACTAGAAGGTTTTTATTAGTATTTATTCTTTTAATATCTTTGCTTTCTTCTTTCTTATTCGTATGATTGTCGCTTAAACTTATATTTTTTTCAAAAGATTTATCGTTAAGTTTATTTTTTTTATTGACAATTTTTTCTTTATTAATTATATCAATACTGGAAGATCTAATATTTTTCTTGTTTTCCAGATACTGTGACATATCTTCATCAGAGATGTTTTCTCTAGTTATAATAGACAATGCATTATCTTCTTTCTGAGGTTTTGTTTGTAAGAAACTGAATAAGTTATTGTTTAAATTAGCTATACCATGAACTAATTGTTCCTGGTATTTGTTGATCCATTGAAATTGTTCGACACAAGCATTATATTTTTTATAAATTTTATGACGCAAAATTAAATTAATTCTTTGAAGAATAGGTTGTATAAAAGGAGCTTGTTGTTTTATTTTACCAAATGGTTCAAAAGTTTCGTCTCCCCATATAGTTAAATAACTATAATTATCTATTTCATGAGGAGATAAATTAGAAAGATTAACATTCTTTTCTCTGGAATTAGTCTCTTGAGAAATAGATGATTGAGAATATTTTAAGCGGAAAGGACGTATTATTTTAACTTGTTTGCCTTTAAGCTCCAAGATATTAGGTAACTTGACACCAACATACAAGTCATTGCCATCATAGTCACAATCAACATAAACTTCTTGTGCTAAATTTGTCCAATCTTTTTGCCATTCGGTCGATTGCAATAAAATTTGTCGACTAATATTCTTAAGAATAATTAGTATTGGTAATTTTATATATCTTCTTATATATGCTTGTCCACATAATGCAATTCCTCTAACAAAATGAGCAATAGGGAAATTCCATCTAGTTTTTAAAATATGAACACTTTGTTGATTTTCATTTTTCTTTTTAAATAGTAACGTGGTATTTTCTTCAGTAGTGACTACAGTATCTAAATTTAAAGAAGTAATAGCGCGTAAAAATATAGGAGCATGAGGTTGATTTTGGTACGCATTCCATGATAAAGCTTTACGACGTCGTGCACGCATAGAGCCTGGTAATAAGTGACGAACAAAATTTGCTAATACAGAACTAAATTTCTTAGCCCCAGGTTTTTGTAAATCTGTTCTGCTTATTTTTGAGTTCCATGAGGGCATCAATTTGTACATATTTATAAAACGTGTACTGTTATCAAGGCCATCATCTTCTTGTTGACTTCCTAAAAAATTAGTCGCATTGCTTATCTCTTTATTCGATTTTACTAATTTTTGTATTTTATATAAAATATTATTCCATGATTGAATATTGTCATTTTTTAATGATTCAATTTTATCGATCGACCAATTTTCTTTATTAAAATCTTCTAATTCAATGTTTTGAACTTCTTTATCTATTAAAATCTTTTCTTTTTGCCATTCAATTTTTGGTAAATTATCATACTTGGCTAAGTTTGTAGTAAAAAACAATTTCAAAGGATTTTTAGTATATATATTTAATATATTCGTTTTATCTGAGGATAGAAATCCACTTCTTTCTTTTAAATTTGCGTCTGTTAATAATAATGGAGATTTATTATTAATATTCAATTTATTTTCTCTCGTATCTAAACCCAAACGAGGATCATATTCTTTGCTTAAAATATTGCCATTGTAACTAATAGATCCAAGTTTTTTTTCTACTATACCCTCTAAAAATCCTCCTTGTTTTAAGGATATTAATCGATTTTGTATACTTTTTTGTATTTGTACTTTACGTGTTTCTTTATCTTGAATCCATTGATCAAAGATTTTTTCTTGGTCTTCTTCAGAGATACTTGGTATGTCCAATAATTTATTTAAATCTCTTGAAACTATCGATAGACTTTGGGGAGCGTTATGATACAATTTTTGTTTTCCATCTTTTTTATAAATTTCAAAAAAATATTGAGAAAAATACATTTTATTAAATGCTCGAATATTTTCCTCAGTTGAATTTGTTTTATTATTTTTCAAAAAACGCAATGGCCGTTTCCATGTATCATAACTGTAAAAAATATCTGGCCATGGTTTTTCTTGCCATGATTCCTTATTAAAACTAAAGTTTTTAATTGATGGAACAGGGGAGCGTCCCAAACAAACTAAACAAATAATAAAAAATACAGGAAAAAAAGCTTGGTGTATTACACGTTTTACTAGACGATATATAGTTGGTGTATCTTTCTCTAGTCTTTCAACTAAATATAAAGTTGAAAATAAAAACAAAGTATAGCCTCCTAATATGCCTAATAATATTCCACCAACAAATGTAATAAGATTGCTGTAACGAAATAGAAAAACACCGATTAACCTAGAAAAAACAGCATTTGGGAAAACAATAGGATTTAGTAATTGAATAAATAAAGTTTCTAAAAATGCAGTTTGTATACGTATTTTTGATAAATTATTTGTACCTAATAATTGGTCATTATATGTGTCTGTTTCTAGTAATCTAATTTTATGCCAATAAAAAAACAAGACAGGGAGAAACAATAAATTAAAGGTATGTGGTTTTAACCATAGGACATAAAGAGATGGAGAGTATACAGATAATAAGATGATTACTTGTGCAACAATTAAACCACTTATTCCAGCTATTAGTATGGATTGAGCTGATTCTAGCTGAAATTTTATAGGTTTACTTCCTTTAGTCGTTATAAGAAAGTTACGGACACATAATAATTTAGAGGGTCCAAGAGGTAAAGTGGCTAAAAAGCCATAATAACTTCCTAATAACAGTAAAAACATATAAGTATTATTCATAAAATATAAATTTTTGATCAAAAATAGATAGAATCGGTTTCATTAAGAGTACAGTAGAAACTATAGTTTCATTTATGAACAAAAGTTTTTTATGTTGAATGTAGTCAGTTTTTAGTTTTTATTTATTAACTCTAATATAAAGAGTTAATATGCTTATAGGAAAGAAACAACTTCTAGAGGTACTGTTCTGTAGTACCTCTAGAAGTTCAAGAAAAAGAAATTCGTATCTTTGTGCTCAAGAATTTCCTTTGCTTCTGTGTCTTTTAAGCGTTTAACTTATCTCTTTTAACTAATCCAGTCCAACCCAATTCTTCTAGACTAAGGTTCCGTCTCAGTGGACGTGTTACTAGTTCTAATATATCTCTTGCATTGGTAAATCCATGGATCTGCGCAAAGGTAAACTCTACTGACCATTTTGTACTAATGCCTCTAGCTTCTAATGGATTCGCATGTGCCATTCCAGTAATAGCTAAATCAGGCTGAAGTTCACGCATCCTTTGCACCTGGTTGTAATTGTCGGGTTTTTCAACAATTCTTGGAACTGGTACTCCCATGTCTTGACATGTTTTTTGCAATAGTGCCAATTCTGCTGCTTGATAGCGTTTATCCATGTATGGAATACCAAATTCATATACTATCATACCACAGCGAATCAAGAAACGAGCAAGAGATACTTCTAATAAGTTATCCCCCATAAAAAAGACAGATTTTCCGCGTACAAGTTCAAGATAGTCCTTTAACCCATCCCAGATTTGTTTCTCTCTTTCTTCTAATCCAACAGGTTGAATACTAAATACTGAACAAATTTTTTCGATCCAAGCTCGTGTACCATCTGGACCAATAGGAAATGGAGCACCAATCAATTTGCATTTTTTGCGACGCATAAGCGTGGTGGCAGTTCGGCTCAAAAATGGATTTACCCCACAAACATAAACTCCTTCTCCTAAAGCAGGTAGTTCAGTGTATCTCTGAGCAGGTAGCCAGCCAGAAACATGAATGGATTGTTTCTTTAACTCTAATGTAAGTTGTGACACAACATTAGAAGGTAATGATCCAAAGAGAACTAGTGGAGGATGTTTAATAGAATTCTGTGATTCCTGAGATTCTTTTTCTTTCCCTTTTAAAGGTAAGAAAGACAATAAGCCTTGTACTGCTTGATCTTGTGCAGGAGCAGTATTTGTAGTTGCACTATTGTCAGGACATCTATGTGCCATTGCTGCTAATACTGTGTCTTCACCTTGGGTAAAAGCATAATCTAATCCATTAGCCCTAGCTACAACAATTGGTATACCAATTTCTGCTTCTAGTCTTGGGGCCATTCCCTCCAAATCCATTTTGATAATTTCTGTGGTACATGTACCGATCCAAACAATAACCGAAGGGTTTCTATCTTTTTTGATTTGTAAACAAAGACGCTTTAATTCTTGATAGTCATTTAATTGGGCGGAAATATCTCCCTCTTCTAGTTCTGCCATAGCATATCTGGGTTCTGCAAAGATCATTACTCCCAGAGCATTTTGAAGAAAATATCCACAAGTTTTTGTACCTACTACTAAAAAAAAACTATCTTCAATCTTTTGATAAAGCCAAGCTACGCAGCTAATAGGGCAAAAAGTATGATAATTGCCTGTTTCACACTCGAAGGTCAGTGTATCAGATGTTCTACTTGATGGCATAAAGAATGTCTCCTTCCTATATTAATACATACTGATCACAAGACTTTAAACTTGTGACCAATATTTGGACTTAAACTATAAGTGATGATGCACTAGTTTTCTTGGTTGTTCTTACATATCTATGTAGCAATATTATGATTTCTATGAAGAAAAGAAAACTGAGGTAAAGAGGCATCATCTCTCTACACCATAAGAAAATCTAGGGTGTTTTCTTCAAGATTAGTCTCAGATGAAGTAGAGGATGTAGGATTCAAGTAGAAATCAGAAAGTAGACTGAATAATTCTCTATCAGGTACTTCTCTAGGTACCACTCCTTCTGGCTGAGATAGAATCTGATCTGCAATATTCAAATAGAAGTCACATACGTAATTAAGTGAAGGTTCGGATTCGGCCATTTCAAATAGAGTTTTCCCTTTTACTCGAGAAACACGAATATCCTCAATCAAAGGTAATACTTCTAATACAGGCATAGGACAAGCTTCTACATATTTATCAATTAGATCTCTTTTAGAGGTACGATTTCCTACTAAACCTGCAAGACGCAGTGGATGTGTACGAGCTTTTTCTCGGACAGATGCTGCAATCCTATTAGCTGCGAACAAAGCATCAAATCCATTGTCTGTAATAATGATACAATAGTCTGCATAATTCAATGGTGCTGCAAAACCACCACAAACTACGTCTCCTAATACATCAAATAAGATTACATCGTATTCGTAGAAAGCATTCAATTCTTTTAAAAGCTTAACTGTTTCACCTACTACATATCCTCCACAGCCTGCGCCTGCAGGTGGTCCTCCTGCTTCGACACAATCTACACCTCCGTATCCTTTGTAAATAACGTCTTCAGGCCAAACGTCTTCGTAATGGTAATCTTTTGATTGTAGGGTATCTATAATGGTTGGTATCAGAAAGCCCGTCAATGTAAATGTGCTATCATGTTTCGGATCACATCCAATCTGCAACACTCGTTTGCCACGTCTTGCCAGGGCAATAGAAATGTTACAGCTGGTGGTAGACTTACCGATCCCACCCTTGCCGTAGACTGCTATTTTCACGCAAAGACCTCCTTTTAGTTAGTATGCTACTTCAATAAACTTATTTTTCTATTTGTGTAATATTAGAAAAAAAATGATGTAAATTGATAATTGGTTTTCTTTTCCAATCAAGTTAATAAAGAGAATATATTCTCTTTCTTGAATAGAAAATCATTCTTACAACCTATGGTTTATTATAACATAGCTCTAGAGGCTTCGCTAGAGAAGTGGTAGAATTATTCAACAGAATATTTGATTTTTCATATTTTTCTTATTGGTCGTTTTTATAGGATCGCGTTAATGGAAAAGACTAAGCAATATAAATAACTTCTTTTTTCTATTGCTTTTTTTTTTTTTTTGATACCTATGACCTCGCGGGACGATGTTCATCGGGATCACCGCTTGGTCCTTTAGGGGGGGGGAGAGAAAATTTCATACTATAATAGAAAATTAACTGAACCATCCATAACTATGCAAACCTTTTCCTAATAAATTCACACCTAAATAACACATCCATACTACAAAAAATCCTAATGAAGCTACTAATGCTGGTTTTTTCCCATTCCAGCCCCTAGTCATACGAGTATGTAAATATATAGCAAAGATTAACCAAGTAATTAATGCCCAAGTTTCTTTAGGATCCCAACTCCAATAAGATCCCCAAGCTTCGTTAGCCCATACAGCACCAGAAAGAATGCCTATAGTTAACAAAGGAAATCCCATTCCAATAATTCTATAACTCCAATAATCTATCTGATTTATTAAAGATATTCTGTAGAATTCAAAATAGACTAATTCCGAAGATTGAGAACTTTTAAAAGAAATATTGTTGTTATTCAAAGAAACTGCTTCACCTCTAGTTTCAGATGGACTTAGTGTTAATAGAGTTACTGCTAATAAAGAACCAAATAAGAGCGCTCCATAACTTAATATCATCATACTCACATGCATCATCAGCCAATTGGATTGTAAAGCTGGCACGAGCACTGTAGATTGTTGCATTTCTTTAGGAAGTCCTAAAGTTGCAAATGTATAAGTGATCATGACACTGGGTGCTATTATTGCGTCAAGCCAATCGTTTTGAATTTTTTTTTCCAACCAAAGATATGCTAATGCTAAACTCCAGGCTAGGAATAAAGAAGATTCATATAAATTACTTAATGGAAGATGATCGGATACTAACCATCGAATTAGCAATAAACCAGTAAGACAAAGAAAACCAACAGTCATTGCTTTTTTTGAAATAAAACGAATTTCATTTCTACTGTATATTGTTAAATTCGCCCAAGAGAAAAGGCTTATTAAAAGAAAAATAATAAAGCAAAATTCAATAAAAATTTTTTCTAATATACTAGGTGTCATAGGAATTTTTTATACTTTTTATAAAAATAGATTTTTTTTTCTAGCATAGAAACTTATTATAACGTTTAACAAGTGGTAATGCCATAGATTAGTGATGTAATATTTTAGCTAGTCATAAAAAAATATTTGCTATGTAATAAAAACATAGTCATCGGATGATAAGGTTTTATCTATAAGTGAGCATAGAATTATAGTTGTAAAATGCCGCCACTCGGACTCGAACCGAGATGCGTGAGCATTGGTTCCTAAGACCAACGTGTCTACCAATTTCACCATGGCGGCTTTCGATAAGATTATATCATCTTATTCTAAATAATGTCAATACTATAGTAATCATTTTTAGAAATATATTTTTTCTTTTCAAGTGGGGTATCTTTCAATCATTATTTTACTCAAGGGAATCATTTATTTATTATCCTTTTTTTTACCTTTATTGTATGAATTGGCCACGTTGATAAATTTTATAAGTTACTTTATAAAGACTTTTGTAGTACTACGAAACAATATTTTTGTAGCGTTGTAGCTACATTACATTACAAGTAAATGTAGCGTGCGTGGTATTTTATTATTCTAGTGGGATTTCATTTTGAATTGTGGCGGGTACTTACTTTGGGATCGTTTTATGAGTTTTCTAGTTCCCTGCAAAAATACGTTTCAAAGCTCTCACGTTTGTCTAGCGTTTTGAATAAATCTGAGAAAATCCCGTTTTCAATAAAGGTTGGAATATCATGAGTTCTAACGGGTTCTATTTCACTAAGGTCTAATTGATTGAAATTAAGTGTTATATTTACGAGAGTAACTCCACGTGAATTTTTCGAGACAAAGGGGCGTTTATCATTAGTAACTATTTGGGTTCGCAAATAACAAGAAAGGACTCGATAGAAAGTTGCCCTCCCGGGGATTTTGGATAAAATACGATGATTTATCTGAAAATCCATAAGATCGCTGGAGAAGCGGCTATAGAGTAAGTTTCCTGCAACCTCGTTTTGTGGTTGATGGACAAAAACCCTTTTAAAGTATTGGATTGTAAAGTAAAACAAAGTAGCTTGCAAATCGATGTCATATTCTGTAGTTTTGTTAGGGTTCATATAAGATCTCTCTCTATATAAATGTTATAAAAATATGTTTATAGCCTTTGATACTACTGTCTGTATTTTTCGTTTTTGGGTCCAAAGTACCCGGCAGGAGTATTTTCGTTTCCCGCCAGATACGCTATTGCTCTGTTGAAATCTTATGTGTATAATCTATAAAAGAACCGTTTTTTAGGAACTGTTATTTTCGTCACTATTAGACTCAATTCCCGATTGGTTTTTTCCCTTTTGGTTCTAATCGATAGTCATCGCTATCGTAGCTATCGGAGTCGGAATCAGACACTTCCTCTTCCTCATAGTCAGAAATTTCCCTTTCTTCAGGGGAATATTCATAAAATCCTTGAGAATTTTTAAAGACGAAAGGTTCTCTGCTAGCGAAATAGGATTCTACTGTTACCCAATCAGAAATCTGTGGATCGAAGATCATATCATCCTTATGCAACTCATTTTCTATGAAATGCTATAAGTGTATTTTTTACGTGCTCAGTAGTGAAGGGTCCTGTAAGGATAGAGTGTTCTATAATTTTTCGTGAGGCAGTGTCTAATATTATTAGAACTTGAAAATCAGACCTAAAAGCAAGAATATCTGCACATATAAAGGTTTTAGTCATGGCTGTTAGTAGATTGTGCCTAAGGTTTTTAGGCATTAGAATGTAAACTTTCATACTCAAGAATGTAGATAAATAGAAAAAAATCTCCATCTTTTTTCTCAGAAAAGGCGGAGAAAAATACCAAAAGAAGAATATTTTTAGAAAAAAAAAGGTAGAAAAAATAC
>CANIUD010000199.1:227500-230000 GCA_947470075.1 Closterium sp. Yama58-4
AGGGCGGCGCTCTACCAACTGAGCTATACCCCCTTCAAACCAAAACATCAATCAAGATGATTGTCACTAGTGTATCCAGTATACCCCCTTGGTGTCAATCCCATAAGCCTCTTTATCTACGACTCAAAAAAAAAGAACTCCACTATTGAATTGAACTAGATTGCATCCCATCCAAACAACTATTTGAGATATGAGATGACTATTTTTGTTAAATTGTGATATTACTTCACAATTCCATAGAAAAAGTAAAAGATATTCTAGGAGATAGAAAGAGAAAAACAACCGAGTATTACCAGCGAGTATTACAAGGCTACTAGAATAGGTATTAAATAACTTAGGAGTTTTGTGAACAAAATTGAGAAAAGAAAAAAAGATGGTTCCATATGGAATGGAAGCCAATTAGTTACAGATCATATGTCACCGTATATGGTGAAATTCGTCAAAGAAAAAGATAGGGATTCAAGTTATCTTTTTTTTGTAACTACTCTATGATTTCTTAAGAGTTCAATATTGTATACTGTTAATTGGCTCCTGTTAGCTATTCACTATTCTTTGGTTTATTGATTCTTAATCATTACAAAAAAACCGTTTATTTCCTCCCGTCAAGATTCTCTAGTAGGACCTCTTCTCGGAATCCTTTTGAAGGATACTCTTTCCTAAAGAAAAATCGAGCTTATTCTCAAGATCTGCATTTACCATAAATGTATAATTTATGAAACGATAAACATGACCACTGATGCAATACGATGCCCCAGGTAGGTTTCGAACCTACGACCAATCGATTAAGAGTCGAAAGCTCTACCACTGAGCTACTGAGGCACACTAGCACACTATATATGATATATCTTCATTGCAAGTAGTTTCCAGCTAATAATTGCTGTCACATATTAATATCTAAAACTATGGTGTAAAGTTTTTTTTAATTTTATTGATGCATAATTTAATAACCTGTTTATTTGTTTGTCTAAGAGTTGGTATGGTTTTGGCTTCCCTTCCCTAATCGAGGGTGCTTCATTTAAAAAAAATATTCCTCTGCTTGAAGTGGCCATTCATGAAGTATTGTGATGTCTTCTTGTAAGCCACGTAGTGCCTGCTTTCACACACTGCGTGAGTCTGCGGCCACCGCTTTCTCAAGGGTAGAACTGTTTCGCCTGTTTCCAATAGATAATAAATATGATTTTTGGTTAATACAACATTTATTTACAAGCAAGTTTATACCTATTTACAATTAATTATTTTGATCAAGTACTTCTTTTTCAGCCACAAATGGAAACTTCTGGCAACTTATTATATATATAATCGATTCTCTAATGATCTTCTTAGCTTTCAACAAAAATTTCGTATTTTTTCCAAAGTTCCAGGAAGAGCAACCTTTTATCGAGCCCTTTGTTGTTACTTTCGAGCAAGAATGGCTACAAATGACATTCACCCTTTTGTTTCAAAAAATTCACGTGGAGTTATTCTTTTACACGTAGCGCTTAATTTTAACAATTTGGATTTAAGTAAAATTACGCCAATTGAAGTTCATGAAGTGAAAACATTCATTGAAAATGGTACTTTATCTCCTTTGTTTTTGACACTGCAAAAACGCGACAGTTTTGAGACTTATATTTGTAGAGGGTTGGACACCTTTTTAGTAAAAAAACAATCAGACAACCAAGATCACACCTTAATCAAATAGCTGCTTTAACCACTTCATTTTAGAAAGTAGTGGTTAAAGCTATCAAGAACACTACATTGGTTTACTAACAACCGTTGCAGGTATAACTATTGATGCCGCTACATTTGTTAGCTATAAACTGTAGTTAGTAGGCTACGATATAAAGAATTCGTAATACTACAGAATTACGTTTTTGTAGTGCCAAAATGTAGGGAAAAAATGGTAATTTTTCAAAAAAAAACTCCGCAGGTTAATGAGGCTTTTATGTTATGTGTATATCTTTTCTATAGGATTCGCGTTTTTTATTTTTGAATTTGTAACGCTATAAACATTTTCTTTAGAAAATAACAGCAAAACATACAGGAACTTATATTAATTAAGAGTATAAGTTGACTCGTAAATGTATAGATAACCAATTGAGTTTTGTAGTATGACTAGGTGCCGAACTCAAGTTTTCCTAATTAAGCAAGTCGCATTCTGTTGGCCAAAAAGACTCACAAGTCTGCAAGAGAAATAGTTCATGGCAAGACTAAATTAAATTGAATCATCCAAAGATTTTGATATTGTGAAATAGACGGGCGAGGAGGGACTTGAACCCCCGACTCCGCGGTTCGTAGCCGCGTGCTCTAATCCGCTGAGCTACACGCCCTTAGGTACTTTGACGGACATTACTTTGTAAACAAAGTATATCATACATTCCTAGAGAGAACAAGCAGACCCTAAAATTAATATCCCCACATTTACTAACATCAAAGGGAAATCTTCTGCATACTACAATTCTAAAATTCCTACTGTACAGTACCCAAGGTTACTGAACAGTACTCATCAATCCAATCGACT
>CANIUD010000199.1:235000-276220 GCA_947470075.1 Closterium sp. Yama58-4
AAGTTATCAAATTGTTGCTAAGTTAATACGATATTATCTTTCAAGACTTAAAGGATATCGATTAATTTGTAAAATAGCTTTGATATTAGCAATTTAGTTTATGGAAAATATATAAATCACAAGAAATACTAAAGCGCCGAATCTTTATTTGACAATAGTCAAATTTCTTAGTTTTTTTTAGGAATTTAAAGACTAAAAAAACGCAGGTCTAAGTAAGTATCTTATAATAATGTGAATCCTATAAACTAAATGTGTTGAAAAGAATCACCAGTTTGCTGACTAAAGAGAAAAAAAATCTATAAGTCAGGAGAGCAATCATTCAAAAAAATTTCTCCTTTTAACGCATTATCATAACAAAGAAAAAGAGATATTTATATATATTTATATATATAAATAATATTTTCAGGATTGCATTGTGTGTTCAAAAGAAATACAGAGTAGGAGAATGTTAGTGTGATTAACTCAATGCATGTTTTCTCTAGTATAGAGATAAACAAAAAAATTGAAAATTATGAATGGCATAATTCAAAATTATATCCATTCTTTTTTCAAGAAAAATTATACATAATGGTATCACAAAAAAACTTAAGACATGAAGATACCTATAATAATTTTTCAAAAACTAGAAATAGTTTTTACAAAACAAAACGTCATATTAATGCAATTCGTCTAGAAGGATATCTTAAAGAAAATTCTTTCTCTTTTGAACAATTCGATAAAAATCTATTATCAAAAGAGAGAAAAAAGTCTTTAAACGAAAAAATCTTTGAATTCATACCAAAGATACTAGATTTTGAAGAATCACAGGATAATTCTATTGTTCAAAATAAGTTATTGAAAAAAAAATGGAATACATACAGTTCTATACATTCAGGATTATCTTCTCTTGAAGATAAATGGCAATCTTATGATTCTGTTTTTGAAGGGAAAGTCCCTTCTGTTATACATCCTGAAATATTAGTTCGTATTTTACGTACTCAAATAGAAGATGTATCCTTAATCCACTTATTTAGACAAATATTACATAAAAAGATTTGTGAATTAGACAAAAAAAATTTTTTGAACAAAAATTTTGTCTGCAGTATATTAGGAAAAATGTTATTGAACTGGTATACATTAGAATACGATAAATTCTTTGTCTTCCATATATCACATTTTCTATTGCGAAAGAGTTCTTTAGATAAATTTTCAATGAATGATTTAAGTAGTGTAAAAAAAATGAGAATATGGAATTCTAATGTATCTAAAAAAAAAGAAGCAAGTTGTAACAAAAAATTATCTTCAATTTTTTGTGAAGAACTCTCTTCATATTATGAGAAAAATTCCATTACTTATAAATACATACGTGCAAAAAATATTTGCTTTTTCAATCTACAAAATTTATCAAAAAAGAAATCTGTTATAGAACACAGATATCTTAATTTCTTGCAATATCGTATAGGTTTTATATGTAATTCAAATAAACTCAAAAGTGTTTTAGTAGAAAGTCCTAGTTTTTTTTTAGGTTTTCTATTACAGTTCAAAATCAAAAACACATTTATTCGTATACATATATATACTGATCACTTAAAATGTTTATTTACTAGAAAATGCCTAGTAATTTTCAATCCATTAGTATGGCTTATCCGAATATTAGCCACATATCGTTTTTGTACTTCTTTTGGGTATCCAATTAGTAAATCAGCATGGTCAACGTGCTCTGACATTACAATTATAGATCGCTTTAAACGAATCAGAAATAGTCTGCTTAAGTATTATAGTGGATCTATTAATCAAAAAGACTTATCACGCATCAACCATATCTTACATTACTCATGTGCAAAGACGTTAGCATGTAAACATAAGACTAACCTTAGAAAAATATGGAAAAAATATGGAAAACAACTTGTAAACCATTATCAAGGTGAAAAAACTAGAAAAGTACTTCTATCAGAGACAAATCTTATCAGTTATTCAAAAATGAATATAAGATGGTGGAATTCTTACTTGAAAAAACCTGACCCTATGAGTACTTTGTTAGAAAACATTTATCGTTTACAAAAAAAAATAGAAACATAAATTATAAAGTTAATCAACAGAAAAGTCCTACTCCTATATCTTTTCTTTAAGAACTACACAAAGAGAGCCGTGTGCAATGAAAGTTGCAAGCACGGTTTGGGAAGAGGTTGTTTTAGAGAATAATAATCTCAAAGATTAACCGACTTTCATCCGACTAGTTCCGGGTTCGAGTCCCGGGCAACCCATCTTCTAAAATCCTATAAATTATCCTCATTGTAAAAACATAGTTATCTGATTTTTTGAAAAATTAATTTAAGATAACTATGTTTTTACAATGAGAAGAATTCGCTTTTTTGATAACTTTTGATAGACAATTTAATTTTTGTAGATACTGACCGCAGATCTTATACGATCAAATCTTTGAGTATAACTTGACAGTATCAGGAGATGTGATGTATAATTTATTATAGCCAGGATAGCTCAGTCGGTAGAGCAGTGGACTGAAAATCCTCGTGTCACCAGTTCAATCCTGGTTCCTGGCATATTATTATTCATAATTCATAGAATGAATAAATATTGTTGTTATAAATTCTTTTTATATATTCGAGTTGATAATAGAATAAATCCCCAAAGATATTTAAATGTCTTTGGGGATTTATTCTGTCTATTATTAAAAAAAGAGTTCTTTTTTAATATGCATCTTGAAGCTCATAAAAATCAGGAGTAATATAATCTTTACGAAGTGGCCAACCTAGCCAACTATCTGGCATCAATATTCTTTTTAAATGAGGATGACTATCATATACAATTCCTAACATATCGTAAGATTCTCTTTCTTGGAAATCGGCACTTTTCCAAATCCAAAATGCAGATGGAACCCTAGGATTTTCTCTAGAAACAAATAATTTAATACAAACTTCTTCCGGCTGATCTGCACAATCTTGCACTTTAGTTAAATAATACACACTTGCCAATGGGCCTCCTGGGGCAACATCATAAGCACATTGTAAACGCAAATAATTAAAGCCATACACATATAATGCAACTGCAACCGAAGGCCAATCCTCAGGTCTAACTTCTACCATTTCTACTCCCTGATAATCAAACCCAAGAGGTCTATGAGCGAGTCCATGAGTAGCTAGCCAAGCAGATAATCGACCTTGCATTTGAGAAGCATTCTTTAAATAAGAATCCGCCATATTACCTTTCCTGTTATTTCAAAAATATAAATTATTTCATTTTCTTGATATTGTTTTTTCTTACCTATCTACCAGTTGATTAGAAGAAGTTTCAAAAGAACTTTCTAAGATACGTTCTAAAGGAAGTTCTAAAGAAGTATCAATTTCATTCCCAGGAGTACGACGAAGGGTCTTTTGATCATAATTACCAGTATGAATTGCAGGAACTGGTTCTAATTTATGCAATAAACTAAAACAGCGTTGACTTTGTTTAAAAGTAGCTTTCTCATGTGCAGTTTCCTGTCCGACTTTTTTACGCAATTTAGTTACAGCATCAAAAATAGCTTCTGGTTTGGGTGGACAACCAGGTAAATAGACATCCACTGGAATTAATTTATCTACTCCTCTGACAGTACTATAAGAATCGGTACTAAACATTCCACCCGTAATAGTACAAGCTCCCATAGCAATAACATATTTAGGTTCAGGCATTTGTTCATACAACCTTACTAAAGAAGGTGCCATTTTCATTGTAACAGTACCTGCTGTAATTATTAAATCTGATTGGCGCGGACTTGATCTAGGAACTAAACCATACCTATCAAAATCAAAACGTGAACCAAGTAAAGAAGCAAATTCAATAAAACAACAACTTGTTCCATAAAGCAAAGGCCACAAACTGGATAATCTAATCCAATTAGAAAAATCATGAAAAGTCGTAAGAATCACAGAATCAGATATATCTTCTCCATTAGATGAGAACCCCATTGGATTCGTAACGAAATTATCTGTGGAATCTTCAGCAGAGTTAAAATAATTAATATTTTTGGAATTTATGACCATTCTAGTGCTCCTTTACGCCATGCATAAATTAAACCAACGATTAGAATTACAACAAAAACTAAAACTTCCACAAAAGCTAAAACTCCTAAATCATCAAAACTCATAGCCCATGGATACAAAAAAACTGTTTCAACATCAAAAACAACAAAAACTAAAGCAAACATATAATAGCGAATCTGAAATTGTATCCAAGATTCACCCATTGGTTCTATACCAGATTCATATGTAGTACGTTTTTCCGGAGTTTTAGTAGTAGAAGGTGCTATAAGGCCAGATAGCGTAATCGCCAAAACAGGAATTAAGCTAGCTATTAGCAAGAAAACCCAAAAGTATTCATATTTTGGTATTGTAGACATAGTAAAATTTGAAAGTATAAAGAGTAAATTTTGTTCTAAAAAAATCTTATTTTATTTATTTCTCAAGAAAATAGAAGTAAACGAATTATGAGAAATATACCGTATATGGTATATATTCTGTGAAGTTAATAAGATTTACAAATTTATTATACAACCAATCTAGTGTAGATAACTATCTAATTAAACAGAATTTTATGATAAGAATTCTGTTTTTATTTAAACAAGTAAAAACAAAGTACCATTGAAAAACCTCGAATAAATATCACTTGGGGCTATACGGATTTGAACCGTAGACATTCTCGGTGTAAACGAGGTGCTCTACCGCTGAGCTATAGCCCCAAGATATATTATACATCGAGGATAATATTGTTGTCAATACATAAAAAATATATCTCTTGACCAAGAGGCTGTGGAAAGGTAAAATAGATACTGATGCCTACTTAACTCAGCGGTTAGAGTATCGCTTTCATACGGCGAGAGTCATTGGTTCAATTCCAATAGTAGGCAAACTTTGTTTCAAATTTTTATTATTTAATAAACTTCACTCAATGGCTACGGCAATTATTTAACTATTTATATTGAGTAATACCTTGGTGAATTTGTCAATTCACCAAGGTATTACTCAATATAAATTTCACACAGGGAGTTAATTATAAGCTGAAGCAGGATTTGCATTAACAGCTTCTAATCTTGCCTTTGCTCTTTGAAAAGCTAAATTAGCTTCGATCGTCTGTTTACGACCTGTTGCTTGATTTAAGTTTTCTTGAGTTAATTCAAAAGTTTTTTGAGCTTCTTCACGATCAATATCACTAGCTTTTTCTGCTTCGTTAACCAAAATAGTCAATTGATTATTTTCAATCATAGCAAATCCGCCCATCAAAGCCATTGTTGACCATTGACTATTGGTGCGTATTTTCATAATGCCAATGTCTAGTGCAGTTAACAAGGGAGCGTGATTTGGCAAAATACCAATTTGACCACTATTAGTTGATAAAATAATCTCTTGGGCTTCAGAATTCCAAACAATACGATTGGGGGCCATCACACGAAGATTTAATGTCATAATTTTTATGCACTCTCCACTTGTATGGTTGCAGCTTTAGCAGTAGCCTCGTCAATATTACCAACCAGATAGAAGGCTTGTTCTGGCAGATGGTCTAACTCTCCAGATAGAATCATTTGAAAACCTTTAATAGTTTCTGCTAAACTGACATATTTCCCTGGAGATCCTGTAAATACTTCCGCAACAAAGAATGGTTGAGACAAGAAACGTTCAACTTTACGAGCTCTTGCTACAACTAAACGATCTTCTTCAGATAGTTCATCTAATCCAAGAATTGCAATAATATCTTGTAATTCTTTATAACGTTGTAATGTTCTTTTAACACCTTGAGCAGTTTCGTAATGTTCTGAACCTACAATCCATGGTTGTAACATGGTAGAAGTAGAATCCAAAGGATCCACAGCAGGATAAATACCTTTTGCTGCTAAACCACGAGAAAGTACAGTAGTAGCATCTAAGTGAGCAAAGGTAGTAGCTGGAGCAGGGTCAGTTAAATCGTCTGCAGGTACATAAACAGCTTGAATAGAAGTAATAGATCCTTCTTTAGTAGAAGTAATTCTTTCTTGTAAACCTCCCATTTCTGTAGCAAGAGTTGGCTGATATCCTACTGCAGAAGGCATACGTCCTAACAAAGCAGATACTTCAGAACCTGCTTGTACAAAACGGAAAATGTTATCAATGAACAATAAAACGTCTTGTTTGTTAATATCTCTGAAGTATTCAGCCATGGTTAACGCAGTTAAACCTACACGCATTCTAGCTCCAGGAGGTTCATTCATTTGACCATATACTAAAGCTACTTTAGATTCAGAAATATTTTCTTCATTAATAACTTTGGATTCTTTCATTTCCATGTATAGGTCATTTCCTTCACGAGTACGTTCACCTACTCCACCAAATACGGAAACGCCACCATGTGCTTTAGCAATATTATTGATCAATTCCATGATCAATACTGTTTTCCCTACACCAGCACCTCCAAATAGTCCAATTTTTCCTCCTCGACGATATGGAGCTAATAAATCTACAACTTTAATACCAGTTTCAAAAATAGAAAGTTTTGTATCTAATTGAGTAAATGCTGGAGCAGATCTATGAATTGGAAATGTAGTAGTTACATTAACTGGACCAAGTTCATCTACTGGTTCACCAAGTACGTTAAAAATTCTACCTAAAGTTACTTCTCCAACAGGTACACTTAAAGGAGCTCCAGTATCAACTACTTCCATCCCTCTCATTAGACCATCAGTAGCACTCATCGCTACCGCTCTAACTCTATTATCCCCTAGAAGTTGTTGTACCTCGCAAGTTATATTAATTTCTTGACCTGCTGGGTTTTGTCCTTTCACTACCAAAGCATTATAAATATTAGGCATTTGACCAGGAGCAAATGCTGCATCTAGAACAGGACCGATAATTTGGGTAATACGTCCTATGTTCTTGGTAGTAGCTACTGAGACTCCAAGTGCGAGATAGGTAATATTCATGGGAAGCCTTTTGGCGAAATTGTTTATATTTTAACTGATGATTAGGCATCTTGCATCAATTCAATCGATTAATAAATAAGATTTTTTTCTTTATAGACAAATTATATACTAAAAGAACAATTCTATCTTTACTTAAAACGTATCATGATGTAATACTTTAGTCAAGTAATGGTATAAAGTCTTTTCAATTTCTTCTAAATTATATAGCCAAGCTTATCGGAAAAACGTTGTATAAATCAGCTACCACAATGTAGAATGAAGTTGTACTGAACAAATAAGCTAAAATGTGTTGCAATCTTGTAACTTTTATGTTAAATTGTTCACATGGTATTCTAGATATTTCGAGCAGACCTTGTGCTTCCAATAGTTATTAATTGACTTGTAGGGAGAGACTTATGTCACCACAAACAGAGACTAAAGCTGGTGCTGGCTTTAAAGCAGGGGTAAAAGACTATCGTTTAACTTACTATACTCCTGATTATGAAACCAAAGAAACCGACGTTTTAGCTGCATTCCGTATGACTCCTCAGCCAGGAGTTCCTCCAGAAGAAGCTGGTGCAGCGGTAGCAGCTGAATCTTCCACCGGAACATGGACTACTGTTTGGACTGATGGTCTTACTAGCCTAGATCGTTACAAAGGTCGTTGCTATGATATCGAACCTGTACCTGGAGAAGAAAACCAGTACATCGCATACGTAGCATATCCTTTAGATCTATTCGAAGAAGGCTCTGTTACCAACCTATTTACTTCCATCGTAGGTAACGTATTCGGATTTAAAGCTCTTAGAGCTTTACGTCTAGAAGATTTACGTATTCCACCTGCATACGTAAAAACTTTCCAAGGCCCTCCTCATGGTATTCAAGTAGAAAGAGATAAACTAAATAAGTACGGTCGTCCTCTATTAGGGTGTACTATTAAGCCTAAACTAGGTTTATCTGCTAAAAACTATGGTAGAGCTGTATATGAATGTTTACGTGGTGGATTGGATTTCACCAAAGACGATGAAAACGTAACTTCCCAACCTTTCATGCGCTGGAGAGACAGATTCTTGTTTGTAGCTGAAGCAATTTTCAAAGCTCAAGCTGAAACTGGCGAGATCAAAGGACATTACCTAAATGCTACTGCAGGTACTTGTGAAGAAATGATGAAAAGAGCAGCTTATGCTTATGACTTAGGTGTACCAATTATTATGCATGACTACCTAACCGGTGGTTTCACTGCTAACACTAGTTTGGCTCACTATTGTCGCGATCATGGTCTTCTTCTACACATTCACCGTGCTATGCACGCAGTTATTGATAGACAAAAGAATCACGGTATTCACTTCCGTGTATTAGCGAAAGCTCTACGTCTATCTGGTGGTGACCATATTCACTCTGGTACTGTAGTTGGTAAACTAGAAGGTGAACGTCAAGTAACCCTTGGATTCGTAGATCTTCTTCGTGATGACTACATTGAAAAAGATCGTAGCCGTGGTATTTACTTTACTCAAGACTGGGTAGCTCTTCCAGGGGTTCTACCAGTAGCTTCTGGTGGTATTCACGTATGGCATATGCCTGCTTTGACTGAAATCTTTGGAGACGATTCTGTACTTCAATTTGGTGGTGGTACTTTAGGTCACCCATGGGGTAACGCTCCAGGAGCTGTAGCTAACCGTGTTGCTCTAGAAGCATGTGTGCAAGCACGTAACGAAGGTCGTGATCTTGCTCGCGAAGGTAACGACGTAATTCGTGAAGCTGCTAGATGGAGTCCTGAATTAGCTGCTGCTTGTGAAGTATGGAAAGAAATCAAATTCGAATTTGATACTATGGATACTCTATAGTATTTTCTGTTTCACACAAAGTTGCTAACTGTGTAATAATCTTTAAGAAGTATAGAACTATAAATAGTTCTATACTTCTTAAAGATTATTACACAGTTGAATTATATAAGCAGTTATAATAATTTATACAAAAGATCACAAAAGGTATTGAATTATCAATGTCTCTAAAAACAAAAACATATGGAATGAATTTATTGAGAAATCTATATAAGAATCAAGCAATATATGATGAGAAACATAAAGAGTGTCCTTGAGGTTTCTCAAGGACATTCTTTGTCTAATGTAACAAGAAACATCTTGTAGAAAAAAAATAAACATATTTTTTTTACCATAAGATGTTTATAGTATAAAACTATTTATTATGATATATCTGTTTTTTTCATAAAAAGTTTCTTTATTTGAACAAAAGCAAAAATCTAATCTTTTAAACGTCCAGTAATTTTAAGCCAATTCTGTGCTTCAATATAATTGTTAGGTGCTAAAGCAATAGCTTGTTTCCAATAATTAGCAGCTTGATCAAACCAAGCTTCAGATGTTTCAGAATCACCTTGTTCAATGGCTTGTTCTCCTCGGGCAGGATAGGGACAAAAGTAGCCCCCCCTTGAGAACCGTACTTGAAAGTTTCCTAGTTCATACGGCTCAAATATGGAATTAGTTTTTTTCTAAGCAGAAAGTGACGAATAGAATCATACTTCCACATATAATTGATTACATGCTTATATAGAAGCATGTAATATTACTTAGAATAACGTGTTTAAAACATAAGTTTTCTTTTGATAATAATAATTATTATTATAATAATTATTATTATCAAAATATCTAGCTTCCTACTCATCAATATACACGATATAATTTTATTGATAAGTAACTACTCTATTTCTATAAAAATTCTTTTTTATAGAAAAAAATTCTATATATAAGATAAAGATTTCTCTTTAGGATTTAGCTCTACGCCACTGCTTTGTAGAAAATCTTTTTTATTACAGTAAAAAGAAAATAAGCAGAAAAAACATTTATATCGTTTCAGGTCCATTTTCGATATAAGATCTTTATGACGCTTAACTTACTAATTCATTTAGTTTATCCATAGAGACAACTAGTCTCCCATTTGAACTATTGGACTATAGAAAAAATAGGGTTTAGATAACAGCTCTTATACATCAAAAATGATATACATGTTATCCATTTTTTTTATAGTAAGAAAAAAGAGAAAATAATTCTCAAAAATTACAAATTAAGTAGTCGCACGTAATGACAGATCACAGCCATATTGTTCAAAGCTTGAGGTAAAGATGGATTTCTTTCAAGTGCTTGAAAATAATATTCTAAAGCTTTAGCATGCTCTCCATTACTGGTATGAATTAAACCTATATTATACAATATATAACTACGGTCATAAGGATCAATTTCCAAACGCATAGCTTCATAATAATTTAACAAAGCTTCTGCATATTCACCTTCTGATTGAGCTGACATTCGTTACGATCGCCTATAAAAAAAGGCTCCGTTTCAAAACCGTACATGAGATCCACTTCTCATACGGCTTCTCCTAGCTAGCTTACCATGCGAAGAATATGAGTTATTATTCTTCAGTAGATATGAGATATGATATGACTAGCAGGGGCTAGTGCTTGTACATAGACATCTCTAGCCATCCTTCTAAACAGAATTAGTTACGTATATAAGTTCAATTTCAGTAACAATTTAATGTCTATTTGTTTGTTTTCAACACTTTGTTTTATGATAACATGCCCTGACATTTTCCGATGGTTTTATGGATATCCAAAAAATAGATGAGATGGATCCTATTTTCCTAACCATATATGCTTATTGGTGAATAATTAAATAAGAAAGTCTGTATATCAACTATTACGAAAACTTTTTCTTGTCAGTTTCTCTACGTAGCTTGTTACCAAATGTACATATCTATTATAGATGACATAAATTCAACATCAGATATTTATGCGTAGATAATATTTATTTACAGATAAATATGTAATGTAATCTAGAATAGAATTATCCTCTTTGCTTTATGTTAGAAAAGAATCCCCATAGAGGAATGTGTCAACTTATGGATACATAGCGGAGAGTCTTACACTTAGGTTTACTCTCACTCAGTAAGAATTTCACAATTTTTATTTATTAACTGTGTTTCAGTATACACTATAATATACTAAATAACAAATCGCACCATCTCGATAATAAGTAAAAGCTTCTTTTTCTCTTTGTGTAGTAGGAATGATTCTCAATAATAAATCTGCTACAATTGTAAATGTTTTATCAATAAAATTGTCATTCCGTTGCGATCTTGGCATTTTGATTTATATATAATAAATATTGATAACTATGTTTCGTTTAAAAAGGGAATTTGATGAAAAACCTTTTAATATATTATAGACAAATATATTAAATTCAAAATTTTTCAAATCATATACATGAAAAAAAATATATTATCAATTAGATAAATTGATAATATGCTTTTTCATTGATAAGAAATATACAACCAAAAAGCATATTTATGAATTAAATAGATTCATAAAAGACAATAGACAATATATATATTGCCTACTAAAAAATTGTATCCAAAAATTCTAAATAATGAAGAGGACTACTAATAGAATATCTCTTTTATGAGACAAAAAAATCCAAGAAAAAATCCTTGAAATTATTCTTCTTAATATAAATTGTATGAAAAAGTATGCTCTATAATATATTTAATAAAAATATGTAAAATTATACTATAGTAATGCATAGATAAAGAATAAGGATTGTAACTAATTGAATTCATAGACCAACATATTCTTTTCAAAATTTTTATAAAAAAATTTATAAGGGTTGCTATGACAGAATTCCTAATATAGACTACCTTAACGACAAGGAAAGATGGCCGAGTGGTCGAAGGCGTAGCACTGGAAATGCTATGTAGGCTTTTGTCTACCGAGGGTTCGAATCCCTCTCTTTCCGCTTTCACTAGATATAACATCTTTGTTCTTTTCAAAAAACACTTAACTTACTTATCTTCTTTGAAAAAAACAAAGATGTATCTTTAAAAAAGATCTAGATAAATATATGGAACAGACAGTAAGAGGTAGAGGAAATTCTAAAAAAAAGAAAAATATTAAAACAGCATTTCATTGAAAATATTGATGAAAAAAGAATGAATGGGATTCAAGACTTTTTTCTTACATAGAGAAGAAATCTCATAAAAGAGGGAATTTACAAATAAAAAAAAAAAGAAGGAATAGGGTCAAGATATTAATATTAAGCTTGACGTGAGTAATATTCTACTACTAAAAGTTCATTGACTTTTATTCCAACAGATTTGCGATTCACTAGTTGATTTACTGATGCTTTATAAGTTTTGGGATTAAAGCGTAAATGACTAGGTAATTTTGATTGTTTAAAATTACTTAAATTTTTTTCTACTAAAGCTCGAGATCTAACTCGGTCTGGAATGACAATTATATCTTGAGGTTTACAACGATAACTAGCTATATCGACTACACGATCATTAACCATTACATGCCCATGATTCACAAGTTGTCTAGCTGCAGGTATTGTAGGCGCCATACCTAAACGAAAGACAGTATTATCTAAACGCATTTCTAATAATTGTAAAAGAACTTGACCAGTTGATCCTTTCGCTCTTCGAGCAATACGAACGTATCTTAGTAATTGACGTTCTGTAATACCATAATGAAAACGTAACTTTTGTTTTTCTTCTAAACGAATACGATATTCAGATTTATCTTTACGTCCAGATTGGGTATTGGCACGTGTAGTATTAAGTACTGAATAAGAAGTTAAACCTGGCAATGGTGTTTCAAGACGACGTACAATTTTTACACGAGGTCCTCGATAACGAGACATAATTTCTCCTTTTTTTTATAATAAATTTGATGAACATAAAACAAATAAGATTGTTTTGCTGAATGTAATCTAATCTGTGTTATTTATTATTTGTTAAATCTATTTTCTTACTTTGAATCTATCATAAAAAAAAGTAAGAAAATTTTTGGTTTCTAGTCAATAGTACCATATAATTTCATTTCAAAAAATATGATAATGTTTTGATTTCATCAAAAATATATTGATTCATTAAATCAATATATATACAAGAAATTTCTGAGAGGTTCTTTATAATGATTTAAAAATAAAAAAATAAAAATCAATGAAGACTGAACATTTTAGTTAGCCTGCTATCGGAGTCGAACCGATGACCATCGCATTACAAGTGCGACGCTCTGGCCTCTGAGCTAAGCAGGCTTTAGGAATACAATATATATTAATATATGGTATAGTATTACCAATTATTTGACAATTCATATATTTGCGTAATGAACAAACTAATTATACACAAAATAATAGAATTCGCAATTATCTTCTATGAAAATACAAATGACATTTCTTATATTCCTTTTAAGAACTTGAATGTGATGATTTGTATCTACTAAGACAGATTTGAAGTTTTATTCTAAATTGATAAAATCTAGTTGACTATTAACTAAACAGCATTTTTCCCTAGGGAAATAGTAGAGGCAAATAGAAAAAATTTGATCACTTCTATATTTCTAAACATATCACTTGTAATTCGTATAAAAAACGTCATATAATAAGATGCGAAGAAACTATGGGGGCATGGCGGAATTGGTAGACGCAACGGACTTAAGAAATAATTGAGCCTTACTAAGGAAACTTAATAAGTGAAAGCTTTCAGATTCAGAGAAACCTAGGATGATAAATAACAAGGTAACCCTGAGCCAAATCCTAAAAACATATGAAACAATATATGAAAAAATAGAGGAAAGGTGCAGAGACTCGATGGAAGCTATTCTAACGATAGTGAATTTTCTTATTCATAAATATATTCGAAAAATTTCACTAGACGAGAATAAAGGGAGAGTCCATCCTACAAGCTGATAAAAAGCCGCAATGAGAATTGCAGTAGGAAGAAAATCCGTAGATCGTACAGATTGTGAGGGTTCAAGTCCCTCTGCCCCCATATATATACCATATGCTTGATGGTTTTAAAATTAGAATATCTTCAATATGAAGAGATTATATATTAAATACACACAGAATAATTTTATCTACAATTACTAATTTCACTTTACCAGGTAAAAAAAGACAAGGAAAATTCAAATTGTCTTTTCTATTTTTTTTTTTTAAAGAATAGACAGAAGAATTTATTCCAAGACAATATAACCTGATGTGTTCAATGTAATCAAAACTTAAATTTTTTCCAATATATTCATATATAAATTTTCTTAAGACACGTCTTTGAAAAACTAAAGGGAAAGAACGCAGCAATGGAATACTCATACCATGACTATCTATTTTCGGTATATTGTGAGAAACATGAATTTGGACTTTCGCAAGGATAGAATAAGTAAGACGTGTAAGATAAATGTTTTCAGCATATACAATTTCTGACCATTTAGCTAAGGCTTGATCAAATTGAGGATTATAATGCAATCTAATATAAGGTACCAATCGATGACGAATCCGATTCCTACTTATTCGAACGCTACGATTACTAGGATCTGGCCAAGCAGGAAAAGACCAATCATTTAATAATTTTCGAATTTCTGTACGTGTAAGATCTAATATTGGACGAATTAATTGTAAAGAGTTCATATTTTTATAATGAAAAATCTTATGAGAAGATTTTTCATACTTTAAAAGTCTATAAGAGATTCTTTTAGTAAGCATCCAATTTTCCCATGGAATATATCGTAGATAAGTAAGTTCTCTTTTCCAACTCAATGACTGAATACCTTCTAAACCACTCCCTCTAATTAAATTATATATTAATGTTTCAATACGATCACTTGCACTATGAGCTGTTACAACAGCAGTATAACCATGATCAATTGCAATAGTTTGAAGAATTTGATAACGCCAATGTCGTGCAACAGTTTCTTGCATTACTGGTTCTATAGCTACAGCTTGATAGTAATCAATTTGCATACTCGTAGCTAACTTGGCTATATGTTTTGATTGTACTATAGAATTAGGATTCCATCTATGATCACAATGCACGATACCCAATCGCCATGCCCATTTCTTTTCTAAATCATAGAAAATTCTCAAAAGGCATATTGAATCTTGTCCACCAGAAACTGTAACTAAAACTTTTTCAAAGGGTTGTAATAAATTTCGTTCAGATAAATTGTTGTTAATTTTACGCAATATATTAACATCTGCAATTTTTGGCTGATATTTCATTATGAATGAATCAATATAATCTAGTAAGAATCTATCTACGCATAACTATATTGTCTTATTATAGTAAAAAAGAATTTGTATAATATAAATTAAACACTGCCAATAAGTTTTTTTTAATAATCTACATTTTTTTCTTTTTGATGATTTATATAACTATATAATAAAACATATAGATTATAATAGACAAATTTGATTTTATAAATATCTTTCACATACTATTTCTTTTATTCAATAAGAAGTAGAAACTTTTTTGTGTGTAAAAACAATAGAAAAATTATACATAATTGAAGAAAATTTTTCAAAAAAAATCTCCTATAAGAATAGCATAGTATGAGCCCTTTATCGGATTTGAACCGACGACTTACGCCTTACCATGGCGTCACTCTACCGCTGAGTTAAAAGGGCTTAGATGTAACATGGCATATAAAGAATATGTTATGATTAAGAGATCTGTCAACCCCATTAAGATATTTTGAAAAAAGAATGAAAATAAATTTTTCTCAGTAGTTACTACATAAAGTCTTAAGTTATAAAAAAATCTTCCATAATAGAAGAAGAGAAAAAAGATCTTAAAAGAGAAAAAAAAAGATCTTAAAGGCATTTACCTGTAAGATTTCTGACTATGATAAATAAATTGGACAGGACAAACTAGTTTTTTATTTATCATAGTTTTTATCGAGGATGATCGCTGGACATCTAAAAATACTTACATAAAATATTTATCTATATACTGAAATAGAATATGGATGTATAAAAAACAAAGACCTTTTTCTATAGATAAATGGAAATTTTGACTCAAGAATTTATTATGTTTTTGATAAGAAATAGAATAAACATGCCATTTTTTTCTTCTTTGAAAAAGAATTTCTTTCTTCTTTCCTATTGACATATTCTACAGAATAGAGTAAGATATACCAAAGGTTCAGTTAGGCCCCCATCGTCTAGAGGCCTAGGACACCTCCCTTTCACGGAGGCGACGGGGATTCAAATTCCCCTGGGGGTAGCTTGGCTTTTGTATATATTGCATTGCGTTCTTATGTGCCAAGTATATTATATAATGAGTTTTCTAGTACTGCTAGAATCCTACAAAGCTTAGTACTTTCTTCTAAAGTAAATATTTTTTTATACAAAATTATGCCTTGATTGACCAGCCAATCTCTATTTATTCTATAGTACAGTAGGCATGATTGGATATTTTCATCGGCATGTCATAGAGGGTCGATGACCGAGTGGTTAATGGTAACGGACTGTAAATCCGTCGGCAATGCCTGCGCTGGTTCGAATCCAGCTCGGCCCATATTCAGATATGTTTTGCTATATCTTGTGTACTAAGAAATACCTTTTTAAATCAAAGGGCGTTTTTACCTTCTAACTAAAAATTCAATTAAATCAATTGGGGGAAGGATTCGACAATCCATTATCTTTTTATAAAAAAAGCTATTAATATATTTTTTTCTTTTTTGAGAGAAAGGCCGCCTGTCAATGATAGGACAAGCATAAACAATGTACAGACGGCTATTTAATAGAAGATATATAAGAAACTAAAGTCAATTACCGACTTATAGATTGCCTTTGCGAGTTGCTAACAAAGCAATAACTAAAGGACCTGAAAGAACTATGAAAGCCAAAACGGTTAGTTGTGCAACTACTTCTAAATTCATGCTCTTTTAACCTCTTAATTTCAATTAGATATTACAAGCTCACTACCTTTTCTAATAATATAGAGTATTGTAGATTAGACACAGATATATTGTAGAATGAATCTTGGTATTGTGTAGTCTAACGAGCTTTTTTAGAGAATCTTTCTTCTGACCTATTCTGACCTATATTAAAGTATAAGAATAGTAGCCAGGGGCGAACAAGATGCATACAATGAGGAACGAGCTATGCGTCAATGCAAGCCAGCATCCTATGGTACCATTGGTTCCAAAGATGAAAAATCAGAGTCACACTCTTTGGTAGTGTGAATAAGAGAAGGATGAAACAAAATGACACTAATGACATTACTTTCTGATAGCGAGATTGTTGTAGCTCTTGTTAGCGCTTTCGTAACAGGTATCTTAGCGTTACGCTTAGGAAAAGAATTATATAGATAAATCTAAAAATATTCGTTATTCCTTTGAAAACTAAAATAGTCTATTCTTAGTACTAACCTCAGGTGCGCCCATAGGGCGCCCTCGCTTACACATCTGAATGAATCAGAATAGAATACTTCTTATTTACAGAATATCATGAATTTTGCTAGGAATTTTTTTCACATAGAAAAAAAAGAATTTTTCAATATTAGCATCAATAATGTCATTAACAACTTTTAAGTCAACCTTGCTCTTATTACTTATATGAAATACATAGTTTCCTATGTATTTCTGTAAAAAATACATAGACTTAGTTGCATTCACATGGTAGACTAGCTTCAGTAAATGCATACTGTTGGAGAGATGGCTGAGTGGTCGAAAGCGACAGATTGCTAATCCGTTGTACGACTCAAACGTACCGAGGGTTCGAATCCCTCTCTCTCCGTTTATGAAAAAAATATTCCCTGTAAAATCATTTGGAAACATTTATTTTGCAATATAAATGCTTATTCCTTACGTCCAGGGTTACGGCTAGTATCACTAGATAAGAAGCCAAATAGAAATAGAGAAACAAAAAAGATAACCACTGTATAAACAAATAGTTTAAGGGTAAGCATAAAAGAGCCTCCAAAATCATTACTTGAACTAAGATAGAATTGGGAAAATTTTATGGTAACACTACAAAAATATTACAATATGTTTCACAACAGTAATTGATTAGAATAAATCATGATCTGAACTTTTCCCTTGTACTGTTTGGATTAGTAGTTGTAATATGTAAATCTATACATCTTACACAATTAGAGATTCCTAAATCATCTGACTAGCAACCTGACTGACGGAGAAAGAGGGATTCGAACCCTCGTTAGCTAAAGCTAAAACGATTTTCGAGACCGTCACAATCAACCACTCTGCCATTTCTCCCTAATGCTAAGCATTAGCTTAGATTGAAGAGTCGGTAAGAAGTTGGAATTGGTTGCTTGCGAATATCCAGCTTTATCTATGTATTATAGCAAATTCTATTTGACATATTTGTTAGTATTAACCCAGATTCATTTATAAATAAATGAAATAGAAGGGATAAAACAATCATTGTTGTCAATGCAATAATAGCCATGGATTACTACTATTTTAGTGATTTTCAGATGAGAATTATGATTTTGTCTAAAGAAAGACTTCTATTCATTACTGGTTGTAGACAAATAACTTTAGAAGAAATGATTATTTATTATCACTTTTTAGTACAATGTTACCAGATATCAAAAATACAAAAAAATAGCTGGCCCACAGAAGGCTCTTTTCAAAGAGCCACTGAGGTCACATTACACTGAATGACATAGACATTCCAGTGAAAAACTTGTACAAGAGCAGTAGGGAATAAGATTAACGAAAACTTACAGCTGCTTGCCAAACAAATGCTAACAATAAGAAAAATACAGGAATTACAGGCATAACATCCACAATCGGATCAAAGATAGCATATGCTTCAGGTAACTTAGCCAATACCATAGCAGTAGACATGGTTAACATAAGGATTCTCCAATAGGTAACTGTAAGCGACAGGAAGTTCCCAATAGGGTACTCCGTGAAGTAAATCTAACTCAATGGCACATCTTACTACAGCTTCTCTCAGCTTGGAAGAGGTGATAACATAACTGATTGTAAAGTTAGGTTCTATTTTACTTTTTACAATATAAATTATTCTTTGACTTGACACATTTCTTCTTAATAAGGTTAACTATATTACTATTCCAGAATAGATCAGGCGTAGCCAAGTGGTAAGGCAATGGGTTTTGGCCCCACTATTCGGAGGTTCGAATCCTTCCGCCTGAGCAATAGAGAAACTGACTCTCTACTATCTTCCTTACAGTTAGACATCTTCTACATCTTAGATATCTATCTTTTTTATTTTTAATCAAAAGGGAATAGATAAATTTTTTCTTTTCAAAACAAAAAGGAAACATTTTTTTTCTTTTCAAAACAAAAAGGAAACATTATAAATTAAATTATCCGATATATTTTTTTATACTTATTAATTTGCACTTCTAACATAGCAACCTATTACGTTGTGATGTACAATAATAACAGGTTATCCTATTTATTTGATAAGAGAGGATTTGATTCATGAAACTAGCTTATTGGATGTATGCTGGGCCAGCTCATATTGGTACTCTTCGCGTAGCAAGTTCTTTTAAGAATGTACATGCAATTATGCATGCTCCATTAGGAGATGATTATTTCAATGTTATGCGTTCTATGTTAGAAAGAGAAAGAGATTTTACTCCTGTAACTGCTAGCATAGTAGATCGTCATGTATTAGCGCGTGGATCTCAGGAGAAAGTAGTAGAAAACATTACTCGTAAAGACAAAGAAGAACGTCCAGATCTAATTGTATTAACTCCAACATGTACTTCTAGTATTTTACAAGAAGATCTACAAAACTTTGTAGATAGAGCATCTATGGCATCTGAATCTGATGTTATTCTAGCAGATGTTAATCATTATCGTGTAAATGAATTACAAGCAGCAGATCGTACATTAGAACAAGTAGTCCGATATTATCTTGATAAAGCTAGAAAACAAGGCACCTTAAATCAAACTATCACAGATGTACCTTCTGTTAACATTATTGGTATATTTACTTTAGGTTTTCATAATCAACACGATTGCAGAGAATTAAAGAGATTATTACAAGATTTAGGAATCCAAGTAAATGAAGTTATTCCAGAAGGTGGTTCTGTAGAAAATTTACGTAATTTACCAAAAGCTTGGTTAAATCTTGTTCCATATCGTGAAGTGGGATTAATGACAGCTTTATATTTAGAAAAAGAATTTGGTATGCCTTATGTTGCAACTACTCCTATGGGAATAGTTGGTACAGCTGAATGTATCCGTGAAATTCAAGCACACATCAATAAATTGGCTCCTGTAGGTCAAAAAGTTGATTACGAGCCTTATATTGATCAACAAACCAGATTTGTTTCTCAAGCTGCTTGGTTTTCACGTTCAATTGACTGTCAAAACCTAACTGGGAAAAAAGCTGTTGTTTTTGGTGATACTACTCATGCAGCTGCAATGACTAAAATTTTAGCACGAGAAATGGGTGTCTATGTTGTATGTGCAGGTACATATTCTAAACATGATGGAGATTGGTTTAGAGAACAAGTACAAGGATATTGTGATGAAGTTCTTATTACTGATGATCATACTGAAGTAGGAGATATGATCGCACGTTTAGAACCAGCAGCAATTTTTGGAAGTCAAATGGAACGCCATATTGGAAAACGTCTTGATATTCCATGTGGAGTTATTTCTGCACCAGTCCATATACAAAATTTTCCTCTTGGTTACAGACCATTCCTAGGATATGAAGGAACTAATCAGATAGCTGATTTGGTTTATAATTCCTTTACATTAGGTATGGAAGATCATCTTCTAGAAATTTTTGGTGGTCACGATACGAAAGAAGTTATTACAAAATCACTATCTACTGACAGTGATCTAGCTTGGGATGCAGACAGTCAGGCTGAATTAAGCAGAATTCCAGGTTTTGTACGAGGCAAAATCAAGAGAAATACTGAAAAATTCGCAAGACAAAATGGTATGACAAAAATTACTGTAGAAGTTATGTATGCTGCTAAAGAAGCATTAAATGCATAATAAGAAAATATTTATAGCTTAAATATATACAATCAGAAGCTTTTTTATGCTCTCATTTCATGAGAGCATAAAAAAGAAATCATAAAACTACTTAAATTGCAAAAAAAAATTGATATTCGCATCATATAAGATATAAGAATGTTCTATTTCAACTATTTTTATAGTACTTAAAAACGCATGAAATATAACTTGAAGAAAAGTAGTACATATTGGCACGGAAAGCGTGATAACCTGAAGGTTACCATAAATATTTATTAAAAAAATATATGGTTAAACTACGTTTAAAAAGATATGGTAGAAAACAGCGTGTGACTTGAAATCACAACATAGGTTTTGGATTTAACAATCCAGCATCGAATTCTTAAAAGATGTCAAAATGATCACTTCAAAAGAAGAAAACTGAAGAAGAAAACTGATCTTATGACTTAGGCATGGTTTGATAAACCTTCTAGAAAAATTTAATCTATGGTCAATATTTTTGAATATAAAAAACTTTGTCAGCCTATGTTTTAACGAGAAAAAAAGACTAATTGCAAAAAAAATATCGTTATATACATGGTAAGCTAATAACAAAATAGATAGATTAGTAGTGGTATATAACTAATATGTTGTTTTATTTAGTTAAAAAAATGTAATGAACCACCAGAGATTTTGATAGACCTAAAGATTTTTTAATAGACCAATGTGTGTGAACGAGTAAAAGCCACTTAATTGTGGAAAAAAGATTACTCAAGAAATATCAGATGATGTTAGGTGTGACTAATTAACATTTCTATTAACATCATAGGTTCTGTGAATAGAAATGAGATATATGTAATGTTGTTTAGAAAGAAACGTCCTGGTCGTTAAATGAAATGTCCATTAGAAAAAAGAATCTCATTATCTATTCCACATAAAGGATTTTTTTGTGTGAGGATAAAAATGATCTCCATTACTAGAGCCGTATGACTTGAAAAATTCATGTTCGGTTCATGGGGGGGAAACTACTTTACCTATCCCAATAACCTACTTACAGAATTATAGCTATTGATGCAAGATGTCGCAGAGAAGGAAAGGCGCTTAAAGAAGTAGGATTTTATGATCCTAGAAAGGATCAAACTCAATTAGATATTCCGTCAATCCTAACTTTCTTACGAAATGGTGCTCAACCTACAGATACAGTCAGTCACATTTTACATAAAGCAGGAGTTTTTGAACAAATGCATAAAATTAATTAAAGGAAGGAGGATTTTGACCTGTGTTTGGGTACATACAACTTTTATGGTACTATCCATCTTTTTTTTTCTTGTTATATCTTTACGTGATTATATTACAAAATAAATCACGCTCTGGATGGATCGAAATAGTTTTGTCAAATGTAAAGAAAATTCAAAAAAAATTTTTTTGATGAATATATAAAGAAAAAAATCTCAAAAAAACATTTTGTTTCTTAAAATATTCATTTTTACTGTAAAATTTATTTAGTTTAATTTGTTCTATTTAAGATCTTCTAACGAAGATCTTTTTGAATTGATGGAATTTATTCTTCTAGATCAGAATAAATTCCATCAATTCAATTCAATTCAAATCTTCACGAAAAAAAACTTACACTCGACTTGAATTGTCATTATCATATGATTTTTCTTTCTAAAGCATCATAAAAACCAATGACAATCATTCTTTTGAGAATCAATTGTCTAGTCCACAAATTTGTTCTACAGCTTGTACAATTTGAGGTGGTTGAATAATTGTTAATTCTTCTAAAGGACCACTATAAGGAGTAGGTACATCTTGTGATGAAAGACATGCAATAGGAGCATCAAGATAATCGAATAGGTGTTCCATAAGAGCGGCCCTAAGAGAAGCACCAATACCTCCGGTTCTCATACATTCTTCAACTATCAATACTTTATGAGTCTTACGAACGGACGTAGCAATAGTTCCTAAATCAAAAGGTTTAAGAGATACAATATCTATAATTTCAGGATCATAGCCTTTATAAACCAAGCTCTTAGCAGCTTGCATGACATGATGTCTCATACGTGAGTATGTAAGAATAGTTATATCTTTTCCAGGACGAACTACTTCTGCTTTTTCTAAACAAATTAAATACTCTTCATCTGGAAGAACTTCCTTCAGATTGTATAAAAGAACATGTTCGAATAAAATAACTGGATTTTCACTTCTAATAGCTGACTTAATTAATCCTTTAGCATTTGTTGGAGTTGAACAAGCAACCATTTGTAATCCTGGAACAGCTTGGAAGTAAGACTCTAATCGTTGAGAATGTTCTGCACCTAATTGTCTTCCGACTCCTCCAGGTCCACGAATTACTATAGGTATAGTAAAATTTGCTCCTGAAGTATAATGTAACATACCAGCGTTGTTAGCAATTTGATTAAAAGCTAATAACAAAAACCCCATGTTCATTCCTTCTACTACAGGCCTTAAACCTGTCATAGCAGCACCTATCGCTATCCCAGTAAAACTATTTTCTGCAATAGGTGTATCTAAGAGTCTCCAATCACCGTATTTTTCAGCCAATCCTTTTGTTACCTTGTAAGATCCCCCATAGTGTCCTACATCTTCTCCCATAACTAATACTTTGGGATCTCTATCCATCTCTTCTTGTAAACCTTCACGAAGAGCTTCAAATAATAACATTTCTGCCATATTAATAAATTATATTAGAATTATAAAACAACTATACTTTTCAGTTGTCTTCAAAACTGTAGTAAGTATCTAGTCAATAAGAAAATGAACCAATGAACTGCTTGATACAACACAATATTCTTTTACTAGATTGTTAACTATATATTATAAATAGTAGTGGAAAAAAATATAGCAAATAAATGAATACTCAATAGCAGAAATAGAGTAATCGATTGGGAAGTCATTTATCATATATTCCCAGAAAGGTTTTGCAATGAAAAAATACAAAGGATTTTCGTAATAAGAGATTGTTTTTCTAGAAATGTCCTGCATAATAAAAATACTTTTGAACAAAAATATGTTAGTGCAGCTTCAAGAATCTGGCTTTTGCTTATGTAATTAAGATTGCAAGCAAATCATAAAAAGACAAAAAACAAATTTATCACTAAGAAAAAAAACATTGATAATGATGCACAAAAGATAGATGAAATACTTAGGTAACCCACCAAATATTTCTTGAGAGAAGGAAGGCATAGAACACAGTGGCAATTCTATATACATCGATATCTATTTTACTTATATGACTAGCATGTTCAAATGCTAGCAACATAAGTAAAATAGATAATTTATTCAAGATAGTGATCTATATATTAAGAGAAAGACCCTTAACAAGGAATCATACTTCTTTTTTAGAAAAAAACGAAGTTAATGGTGTCCTTCCATAGATTCACCTATGTAAGCTGCTGCTAAAGTAGCAAAAATTAATGCTTGGATAGCACTTGTGAACAAACCTAGAAACATCATAGGAACAGGAACTACTAAAGGTACTAAAGAAACTAGTACAGCCACAACCAATTCATCTGCAAGTATGTTTCCAAATAAACGGAAACTCAAAGAAAGAGGTTTTGTGAAATCTTCCAATATATTAATTGGAAGAAGAACTGGAGTAGGTTGGATATATTTACCAAAATAACTTAATCCTCTTTTATGCAAACCGGCATAAAAATATGCAACTGAGGTTAAAAGAGCTAAAGCTACGGTTGTGTTAATGTCATTTGTTGGTGCAGCCAACTCTCCGTGTGGAAGTTCAATAACTCTCCAAGGGAAAAGAGCACCAGACCAATTACAAACAAAAATAAACAAGAACATAGTACCAACAAATGGTACCCATGAACGATATTCTTCTTCTCCAATCTGTGTTCTAGCTAAATCTCGGATAAATTCCAAAACATATTCTACAAAATTTTGAGGACCATTAGGTACAGTTTCTAATTTACGAGTACCCAAAAAAGCTACTGCTAGTAGAATAGCAATAACAATCCAAGAAGTTATTAATACTTGTGCGTGAACTTGAAAATCACCTATTTGCCAATATAAATGTTGGCCAACTTCTACTCCAGAAATCTGATACAAAGCATTGAAACTGTCAATAGAAACCCCTGTGGTATACATATTGCTTTGTTAGTAATTGTGTTATAAGCTTTAAATAATTTCGTTTTTGAATATTTTTTTAGCAATGATCTAGCTTGAACTCTTACATGGCTTTATTTCAATTCAAAATAACCATCAGTTCAATTCTAATAGATTTATTGTAATCAATGCTCCTTCGAACCAATGGCTGTCAAAGCACTTCGTGCTTCCCTGAGGTTTTGTTTTAGAACATGTAATAAATAGTATATATAAGAACTATTTATACATAGACTACTATTCACTTGCTTGCTATCATCTTTTGATGTAGATAGATCTTTTATATATCTAAGGTAAACCAGAAGAGAATGAAAAAGCAGATTGTCTCATCCCAATAAATAGATCGAAAGAGTAAAGATATTTCAATTAATTTCCAAAATATATATAATAGAATTCTTTAATAGAATCAATTCTTTCTATTTCGCCCTTCTTTAATTGCATTGGTTAATTTGTCTAGTATCCATCGAATAGAAGACCTAGCATCGTCGTTTGCTGGAATAGGCATATCAGTTAAATCAGGATCACAATCACTATCTACTAAACAAATAGTTGGGATACCTAATTTAATGCATTCTTGAATAGCAGTAGCTTCTTGTTGTTGATCAATAATGATAACTATGTCTGGCAATCGTGTCATATACTTAATGCCATCTAAGTATTTACGTAATTGATTAAGTTGTCTTTTAAGAACAGCTGCTTCTTTTTTTGGAAGTTGATTAAGTATCCCTGCTTTTTCTTTTTCTTCCAGTTGTTTGAATCTTGTTAGTCGGGTTTCAATTGTTGACCAATTAGTCAACATACCCCCTAACCATTTTTGATTAACATAATGGCATCGTGCCCTTTGAGCAGCTGAAGCTACAAGATCAGCAGCTTGATATTTAGTACCAACTATAAGAAATTGCTTGCCGTTATATGCTGCATTAGCTACTAAATCACATGCTTCAGATAATAGGCGTGCTGTTTTAAAAATATGAAGAATGTGAATCCCTCTTCGTTTTGTAAAAATATAGGGTGCCATCTTGGGATTCCACTTCCGAGCTTGATGACCAAAATGAACCCCAGCTTCCATCATATCTTCTAAATTAATATTCCATTGTCCTTCTTTCATAAGAAAAATTTTTTGATTACTCAAGCGCTAATAAGTTTAATCTCCATGAAAAATAGTATCTAGTATCTATTCTCAGGAAAATCTGTATTACGTTTTTTTACATGGTTTCGAACTAGTTAAAAGAAAATATTATAATCAAGATAAAATTCTTACAGAATTTTTTATATGACATGAGGACTTAATTACAATTCAATCATTAATTGAACGATAAGAATAATAAGAAAAAATTCGGTTATTTCCTAGTGGTCAAAAGAATATAGGAATATTTGTAATATATTCTTTAGAGAAAGAGAATTTCATTATTTGAGATACAAATAATATTTCTATACAACACAAAAATGTCGATATAAAAAGTCATAATAGTTTTTCTCTACTTTGTGGATTTTTTTATTTTATATTTTTTATTAAAAAGTTTAAGGGTGATAAAATCTTATATTCTTTTATTTTTTTTATAGAAACCGAATTCTTCGGAAGACGATTGAAAAATATATTTTTACTTTCTTGGCCTGCTTTCGATTGTGACATATTAATTAAATATGTATGCATCCAATCTCTTTTTTTTATTAATGGTTTGTATAGACAAAAAATATGCTGATATCTTGAATTTAATACCCCATTGTAATTATTTTTAAAATGAAATTGCTTCTTTTGATAAAGAATAGCTTCTAAATTAACCTGTTTACAACCTGTCCCTGCTGGTATCATGTTACTCAATAAGACATTTTCTTTCAATCCTTTCAGCCAATCCATTCTCCCCTGAATTGCAGATCTACTAAGAACTGTAATTGTTCTTTCAAAACTAGCTTCTGATAAAAAACTATTTGTATTAAGTGACGCTTTGGTAATTCCAAGTAATACAGGTTTACAGGGTAAAGGTTTATGAAGGACACGATTCATTCTTTCTGCTTTTGCAATATCCATTAATTCACCAGGGAAAAAGACTCCTATGGCATCATAAGGACACGCCGTTCTTATAACTGTTTTGGGTGAAAAAGCTGTAAGATCAGTATTTTCAACAATGACAACTTTAGAGCTCATTTGTCTTACAATAACTTCTACATGTTTATCTGAAATATATACTCCTTGAGATAAATAGACTTTTTGAATTTGATCTACAGTTTCAATTTGACTATATTCTAAAGCTTTCCTCGCTCTATTGAGAGATGCTTGAGATAACATTAGATCCATCTGGGAAAGACTACCAACGTAATTACGAAGATTTTCTTTAATACGGCCTACTAAATATTCGAAACGCATATGCAAATGAACTACTACTTGATTTCCTATCCTAGCTTCTAAAAGTTGTTCAGCTTTTGGAAGTCCTTGAATAATATCACTTGCTTTAAGCCTTTCGTATGCAAAAGTAATTAAAGTATCTCCTTCGTGGATCACCTGTTTATGATAAGCATGTACTACAGTTCCTGCAGGTACTAAATAAAGTTTTGCTAATCGAATAGTTATAGAACTTTCAGACACACCTACTATATGTCCTGATTCAGGTAACATACCATAAGCTAATGTACTTACACCTTTACATATAGATTGTGCTAAGAGCGGTTGTGGTTTTGTAAGAAGTTTATTGAAACAAAGTGAAGTCATCCAATGTAGCAAAGAGAGAGGAAGAATATTTTTGTTTATTTTATCAACATTCTCGTTTTGGTGAACAAAAAAATTTGTATTGCAAACAAAATCTCTTGAGAAATCTTGGAATTTAGGGAAAATTTTTTGAAAAGATAAAAGTTCGTATTTATTGGCCAAATCATATTGAATCAAATTACTAAATCTTTTTAAAGATGAAATATGAAGTCTTTCGAATAAAGTATGGAATTGGCCTAGTAAACCTACATTAGAAAATAAATTCGATAAATAAGATACAAGAAGAATCTTTTGCTTATTTCCCATATGCTTCTTCGTATAAGAAAAAAGATCATGAGAAATTTTTTTATAATATTCTAACGAAGTATTGGCGCATGGATATCGATACGTATTGGTTACAAGTGTCTTATCATAATCATCAATGGTTATGTGAAATTGATCTACTGCTGATAAAGTCAGAATGCATTTATCATCTGCACTTGTAAGATATAAAAAACCAGTATGTTTATTAAAAATATTTTCTCGAATTTTTGAGGTATGAAAAGACAATCGTTGTCGATATTCAAAAGGAGTAAAAAAGGACTGGTATTGAGTAACAACATAATTATTTTTTCCTACAGGTAAGTCAGCTTGAATATAATCTTGTACTTTATATAGGAAAGAAAGATTAATACCTGAAAATTCAGTCAATCTACCTGAAAAAATCCATATATAACTAGTCTTATCGACAATCGGACTTAAATAAGTACTAAGAGAAGTGAATTCTAACCATAAGCTAAGACGGGTTTGAAAAGAACTTAATGCTAGAAGCTTTCGTTGTTTTAAAGAATATGCGTGAAGACCTGTGTATTCATAGAAGACTTCTCCTTCTATACCACAATATATATCTTTTTCTATTTTTTCTTTTAAAGGAGCTGTACTTGCACGAACTTCTGCGATAATTTGTCTAGCTTGTACATATTGATGATTTCTGACAAGAAGTAAACTATATTGAGGTACATTTAAGATATGTCTTTTATTTGTGCCATCTTCTATTATAACTGATAAAGCTTCAGGACAAGTCCATGCAGGTCGTCCATGACGATTACGTGTAGCTTGAAGAGTCTCTGTATAAAAATGAACTACCCCATTAAATGGTGCTCGTACATGCTCTGCAACATCTCCAGTAAAAACACCTCCAGTATGAAAAGTGCGTAAAGTTAATTGAGTTCCAGGTTCTCCTATAGATTGACCTGCAATAATTCCTATAGCAGCACCAAGTTCTACTAAATTACCACAACTTAAATCCCATCCATAACACATTTGACATGCTCTAGGCATGCTTTTGCAACTCAAAGGAGATCGTACATATATTTCATTGTGAGAAAGAACCAAACGATTTACTATATCTGGAGCCAAATCTTGATTGCGAACTGCAATACAACGACCATTTAGATAAACATCACGTGCAAGAATGCGTCCTACTAATCTATCTTGTAAAGACAATAAAGGACTAGATGTTTTTCGCTCTTGTATAGAACGCAATCGTACCCCTTCAAGAGTTTCACAATCAGGATTACGAACTACTATATGTTGCACAACTTCGACAAGACGACGTGTCAAATATCCTGCATCAGCAGTACGTACAGCAGTATCGACTACTCCTTTTCTTGCACCATAACAAGATATGATATATTCGGTTAAAGATAAACCTTCTCTTAAATTACTTTGTATAGGAAGATCAATAATATTACCTTGAGGATTTGACATTAATCCTCGCATACCTACTAATTGGTGTACTTGTGATACATTGCCTCTAGCACCAGAGAAAGACATCATATGGACCGGATTTAATGGATCTGTAGTTCTAAAATGAGAACTCATTTCCCGTTTTAAGTATTCACTCATTGTGTGCCATGTTTCTACTACGTGACGTAATTTTTCTACTGCATGAATAGATCCGCGTCGATATTGTTCTTCAGATGTATATGTTTGATGCTCTGCATCTTGTATTAACCAAGTTTTTGAAGGAGTTGTTAATAAATCATCAATCCCTAATGAAATGCCTGCTTGAGTCGCATGTCTAAATCCTAAAGTCTTGAGTTGATCCAAAATTTGTGCTGTACATTCGCTTCCTAAGTATGTCATCAATCTGCCAATCAATTGTCTCATGGCACCTTTGTCCATCACTTGATTGTAGAAAATGATGTCTCCATACTCTGCTGTGAGCCGTGCCATAAGTCAGTACCTCCATATTGAATAAGTAAAAAGAATGACACTTTGAGTTAATTTGTTAAACGGAACTCAATATCATTTGAAAAATGCTTTTGGTACCAATGATAATCATGGAATGAATTCACTTAGAACCTGTTAATTATTCATAGTTCATGATTTAAGTCATAAGAAAGGGGTGTAAGCCTGAGCTATAACCATTGAATTATTTATTGTGAATAACACAAAATCGTGCAATTATCGCAATGACAATCATTGAATATTCAACAGGAGTATATAAGTCAGATAATGTTTTGTTGTTTAGTATATGAGTCGAATAGTATTCAAGATTATTTTGTAAGATTGAATTGTTTATGAATGGTGTAAAAAAATTATCGTCTAGTATATTCAATATGTTCCTGTATGGCTTGTTGAATCTGTTGATTAAAGATAACACGTCCAAGAGTAGTCAAAATATACCTAGATGTAAGGCCTTCTCGATTACTACGTATTTGAGAATGTTCATATATACTTGTCGTTTGGCCCATAGAATCGTATTGAATTTCAATAGGTCCTTCGCGAGATGCAATGACAGGTACATAATTTGGTTGCCATCGTAACCATAAAAATGAAAATGGCGTATTTTTTGTTTGATGCAAAAATGTTAATACATCATCATAATCATAAAAGACAGGAGTGCTATATCCAGAATTTTGTTTTACTGAATATTCGCTATCTAATTTTCTACTACCATATATCCCCAAAGCACCTTCTAAAGTTAAAACATATAATCCAAGAAGCATATCTTGACTGGGTACAGCAACTGCTCTTCCTGTAGCTGGAGAAAGAAGATTTGCTTGAGACCACATTAGTATACGAGCTTCGACTTGAGCTTCCCAAGCCAAAGGTACATGAATTGCCATTTGATCACCATCAAAATCCGCATTAAATCCAGCACATACTAAAGGATGTAACTGAATTGCACGTTCTCGCACAAGTACAGGTTTGAAGGCTTGTATTCCTAATCGATGTAATGTAGGTGCTCTATTTAAAACAATAAAACGATTATCAACAACTGCTTGAAGTACTTTCCATACAATTGGTTGCTTATTTTGAATCATACTCTTTGCTGCTCGTAGATTTGGAGCTAATTGTCTAGCAATTAACTCTCGAATCATAAAAGGTTGAAAAAGTTCTATGGCCATTTCTCTAGGCAAACCACATTGATGCAAAGCTAATAAAGGACCTACTACTATGACTGAACGTCCAGAATAATCTACACGCTTACCTAGCAAATTTTCTCGGAATCTTCCCTTTTTCCCTTTAATTAAAGATGAAAATGATTTGTATACTCTTTTATTGTTATCTCTAAAAGTCGATGAGCCCATTCCATTTGCTAGCAAAGCATCCACAGCTCGCTGTAAAGAGACTCTTTGAAGACGTGCAACCAAACCGGCTAGTACAATAGTACCTTGATATGATAACCACATTAATAGTTCTTCATTTCTAAATAGAACTTTGCGATACAGTTCGTTTAAGTCTGATGTAATTAATTGACCTTCTCTGAGTTCAACAATAGGTCTTAAATCAGGAGGTAATACTGGTAATACTGAAAGTACCATCCATTCTGGTTGAATTCTTGATTGTATCAGATCTCTCACAATCTTAGTACATCTAATAATCAATCTTTTTTCTCTCTGAATATCAGCACTGTGCTTAGTTGTTTGATACTTACCAGAAGCTGGATGCCACATTTTTTCAGTTTGTTCAACTAATCTTTCCCATCTTTTTTGTAGATTGACTAACTTTTTCTGTAAATTTAAATTCATTAGCATTCTTTGAATGCCATATCCTCCAGTAATAATTTCTCTACTTTCACAGTCACGGTACCATCGAGAAAGAAATAGCCATAAAACTCTTAGCCAAGGAACATCAAATCTGTTGCAACTCAGTCTAGGTTCAAGTATAGGTTGATATGCTAATCGTAATAAACGCTCACGTGCCAATAGAATTTTATGGGCTAATGTAGTAGAATCATTTGCTTGTGAGGTATATTTAGGTTGTAATACATATTTACGTTTTAATAAGCGTTTTCGTGTTAGTATACGCTTATATGTCATTTCATGAGCTCCTTGTGTTAGAGTTCCCAAAAGTCTAAGTTTTGAATATGTTCCAGGACCAATAATAAAAGAATTGGGATAGATCAAGTATCTAGCTGGTAGATTCCTTCCCCCCCTAAGAACCGTACTTGAAGTTTTTATATCATACGGCTCACGTAAGAATTCTGTCTATTTGATCTAATTGAAAAATATGGTCTAGATTTTTTCTTTTCTACTAAATAGTTATTCTAATTTCATTCGAAAAAACTGATCTAGTAAGTGGTCTTGAAGATTTTTTTTATTCGATTATTCAAATAGAAGAAACTGTTACCAAGAACTCAAATCAGCCAATAAATGAATTCCAAAAATTCTATGAATAATAGAGAAAATTAGGAACAATGAATATGCGTCTTGAGTTATCTTTATACACGATAAAGAATCTATTCGATTCATAAAAAAGAAAAAATTTCTTTGCAACACCGGTTTTATCTTGTCTGTAATCAAACGTGATATAAAGACCTATCTTTAGGCATCTTCTTTACTCCGATGGTTCTATTTATGTCATAACAAAATATTCGATGTATTTTGTTTGAGGCAACCACCCTTCTTATCATAAATTCGATATTGATGTGTTTACGGAGCCATGAAAAATGAGAAATTAGAAGCCATAGATAGATTATTCTCCAAGTAAGTTTTTGTTAAAAATCTCACTATTCCTAATCGAGTTTTAAATATTAAATTTTTATCTTATCGAATGTAGAGACACTTTTTCTAAATATTAGAAAGTGGTAGAGTTTGTCTTTTCTACATACACGTAGTTACTTTTTCAAGTCACACATCGCAATACACTAAACTTTCTACATCCTTTAGAGACATTTCTAATAAATGTGCAATATAACTAGGACGGTTTTTTAAATACCATACATGAGTTACTGGAGATGCTAGTTGAATATACCCCATTCTATGTCTACGTACTCGGGATTCAGTTAATTCAACACCACATTGTTCACAAAAGCCTGGATGATCTGTATCATTAGCCATACCTTGATATTTACCACATGCACAAACTCCAGTTTTTGTGGGTCCAAATATACGTTCACAAAATAAACCATCTCTCTCAGGCTTGTGAGTTTTATAATGTATAGTATGAGGTTTACTCACGTGTCCTACTACTTCTCCATTAGGCAAAACTCTTTCCGCCCAACTACGAATTTGTTCCGGAGAAGCTAATCCTATACGAAGATATTGATAAGTATCTGAATGAACCATAAATCTATTCTCTACACCATAAAAAAAATAACTTTGAACTGATTTGTATGAAATTGCATTGGAACAAGTGAATGTTTCATATGCTCACTATAGAATTCACAGGAATTTTAAGAAACTATATAAAGATATTCACTACTTAAAGTTAGCAAGAATTAGCGTAAAAGCAAAAAAATTTTTCAATGATTATATTCACACTCTATTTAAATGACTTTTTTATTTAAAAGAAAAGTATCTCCAGATATAATAGTATGACCAATTTCTATTCCTAAGCAACGTAGTTCTCTAATAAGTAAACGGAAACTATCTGGGGGATCCATGGGTTTCGGAATAGGTTCTTTAGCTACAATCGCTCCAAGAACTTTAGAACGTCCTACGACATGGTCCGATTTAATTGTTAACATTTCTTGTAACATATATGCTGCACCAAATCCTTCAAATGCCCAAACTTCCATTTCACCTATTCTTTGTCCCCCCCTGTTAGATCTGCCTCGAAGAGGTTGTTGGGTCACTAAAGCATATGGACCACTAGCGCGTGCATGGATTTTTTCATCTACTTGATGAATAAGTTTCATAATATAAGGTTTGCCGACTGTAATTGGCTGATCGAAAAGTTCACCTGTCCTTCCATCAAATAAACAACTTTTCCCAGGACTATTCGGTTCAAATAACCATGGATAACCACTTTTTTCTCTTGCATGATATAGTTCAGAAAAAACCAATTTACGTGATGCTTCTCGTTCATATCGTTCATCAAAAGGTGTGATGCGATAATGTTTATTTAACCAACTGCCAGCCAAACCTAAAAGACACTCAAAAAGTTGACCTACATTCATTCTTGATGGCACTCCAAGTGGACTCAAAACCATATCAATAGGAGTACCATCTTGCATATATGGCATATCTTGTTGAGGAAGGATCCGAGATACAACACCTTTATTCCCATGTCTACCTGCTATTTTATCACCTACTTGAATTTTTCTTTTTTGTAAAACATATACATGTATACTAGCTGTAAAATTACTTTGTTGTTCAACCCATCTTACATCTATAACTCTTCCTACACCACCTGGAGGTAATTTTAAACAGCTTTCTCGAGTAGTAATTGCTTGAACACCAAAGATAGCCTGTAATAATTTTCCTTCAGGTGAACGTAGAAGATGTTCTGATTCCAATGGAGCCAGTTTACCTACCAATACATCTCCTGCTTCTACCCAGGAACCTATCGAAACTATGCCACGAGAATCTAAATGACGTAAAAGATGTTTATCTAAATGCGGAATATCCCTAGTAAGTATTTCAACGCCTTCACTAGTTTCTTGTACTGATATTTCATGTTTCTCTATATGTATAGACGTATAAACATCTTCATGTATCAAGCGATCACTTATTAACACTGCATCTTCAAAATTGTATCCCTCCCATGGCATATAGGCAACTAATACATTTTTTCCCAATGCCAATTCTCCACCTACTGTAGCTGCTCCATCTGCTAAGAGTTGTCCTTGTCTAACAGATGCTCCCATAGTAACTACTGGTTTTTGATGAATACAAGTTCCATTATTAGATCTTTCATATGTAATAAGTTTACTACTAATTCCTTCTTTATTTTTATTTATTAAAACGATCTTTTCCCCATCTACATATTGAACATGAGCATCTTCTAACGAAGTCAGAACGGTTCCAGAGTCTAATGCCACATGAGATTCAATTCCTGTTCCTACTATGGGTTTTTCAGGTTGTATTAAGGGAACTGCTTGACGTTGCATACTAGATCCCATAAGAGTACGAGTAGCATCATTATGTTCTAGAAAAGGAATTAATGATGCTCCTATAGCAAAATATTGTATAGGCAATATACTTCGCAGATTGATTTGATCCCATGATGTGCTACTAAATTCTTGTTGATATTGAATCGAAGTAGCTCTTTCCTGCCATATCTGACCTATTGCAAGACGATTGTTAGTACCAATTTTCATACGTTCGTCTATTCCTGCAGTAACATAGACTGTGTGTTGCTGGTTTAAAGGTCCACAAATTTTATGTAAAGGATTCTCTATAATTCCTTGGTAATTAACGCGTGCACAAGTTGAAAGAGATGGAATAACTCCTGCATTCATACCTTCAGATGTCTCAATAGTACAAATTCTTCCGTAATGACTGGGATGAATATCTCTGGTACGAAAACTAGCAGTTCTTCTAGTTAAACCACCTGGGCCTAAAAGACTTAATTTCCTTTTATGCGCCATTTCAGCTAATGGGTTAGTTTGATCCAAAAATTGGATTAATTCATGAGAACCAAAAAATTGATTAAACATGTGAGTAAAGGGATGAGAAGCTATGAGACTTCTAGGAGACACTACACGTTTTGAGGAAGCTGTTCTTCGCATAGCACGTTTTACTTGTGCTTGTAGATCAAGGATCGATACTCGTAAATGCTTACGTAGCATATCTGCTACAGAATTAACATGCTTGTTTTTTAAATGATCTATATCGTCAATATGATCCATTCCTGAACTAACTTTCACAAGTAGATCAGCTGCTGCAATTAAATCTTGAGGTAATAAAAATTGGTGATCTTCAGGAATAAATATATTCAATCTTTTGTTAATATTGAAGCGTCCCACAGATCCTAGTTGATAAATATTAGCACACCATTGTTGTATTTGTTCTGATATAATTAATGGATTGGGTTTAGGTTTAGATTTTTTAGGTCCTGGAAGTTGTTTATATAAATAGAGTAATTCTAGTTCTCTTTCTCTTTTATGTTTCAATGCATCTAATAATTCTTCTAACCTTTTAGTACGAGACTGTAACCAATCAGGAATATCATGAATTTCTAATCCCAAAGCAACTAAAAGTAAAACGAGTGTAACTCTATGTCTATTATTAACACGGACTGATATTCGACCTTTTTTGTCCATTTCTAGTCTTAATCTTTTGTCTGCATCTAAACATAGAATCGTTGCTGTATACATTCCATCTCTATTAAGAGTATAATAAATACCTGGATTTCTGAGTATTTGATTCACAATTGTCCAAGATACACCATTAATGACAAAGGTACCACGAGGAGTCATCAAAGGAATACTTCCAAGACATACAGTTTGAATTCGAGTATAACCATCTTTTAGATGAGTAAGTTGTACTGGTACATAAAGATCTGACGCATAGGTAGTAGATTTATAAACTGCTTCCCTTTCAGTGGAGCTAGGTTCACTTAAAAGATACTTATCAGCGAGTAATTTAAATTCAATGTCTTTAGCAGAATCTTTTATAATTGGGAATTTATTCAATTCTTCAAAAAGACAATTTTCTAAAAAACGACGAAAACTTTCTATTTGAATTTGCAGGAAATCTGGCAAGACAAACATGTTCATATTCCTATCTAAATTATACATTCTATTTCCTCAGTCTTATTATTAGTGCTCCCCATATAGAAATTAGTATCAGGATTTCGAGAAAAAGAATGGATGATAGAAGAAATTTATTTGAAAAGATCTAAATGAATAGTTCCAAATACTACTCGAATCCTGGCAGTCCATAGGAAATACGGAATAGTTTGTTAAATAAAAAAAGCAGAATGCTTTCAAAGAAAATCCTTATTCATAAGGATTTTCTTTGAAACATATAGAATAGATTTATTTCCTTTATCCAAAATAGCAAGAAAATACTACAACCTATATAGAATAGACAACCACAAAATAACCAATTGACTGGACTTCTCAAAACTGATATCATAGAAATACATCTATGCTATATACTTAACCAGATCTTCATGCGATATTCTTTAGAAACATATTGAGGCGACATGGCCAAGTGGTAAGGCAGTGGATTGCAAATCCTCGACCCCCAGTTCGAATCTGGGTGTCGCCTAAAAAAAAGATACAAAAGAATATATATACTAGGAAAGCAGGAGTATTAAAAGAGTTTGCAATAAAGTGCTTTTTTCTCTTTTTTTAACTGAGGGGAATTAACAGTCCCCAAGAAGCTAAAAAAAATAAAAAGTAACTACAAAAATTCTTTGAGAATACTTAATCTTCTTGCTAATCTGATTTAGTCAAAGATAAAAAAGGCTATCTTTTTTCAATAAGATTATTTCATTTACGGTTGTACTAAACGTGCTCTTTCTTAATACAAAGCGTGATGCTCTATAGAATGTATAGTCTGACACTTTATTTGTAATAAGATCTTTCATGAATAGCACAACCTTATTTCTATTTTACTTTATTTTATCATTGAGTGCAAGTTAGAAAACTTTTTTCTTATTTCATAAAAAAAAAGAAAATACGCATTTTACATTCTACTTTCTTAAAATGTCATAAAAAGAAAAAAATTTATTTTTATCCTTTTATGACATTTTGAAAAACGAACTAGGTACTCTCAACAAGTAACCCTTGGCAGTTTGGAATGCCCTTGATATGATTAGAGATAGAAAAACTTGAAGAGTACATAAAACAAGAGGTTGTTATGGACATAATTAGCATTGGTTGGGTTTCTCTTATGGTAGTATTCACATTTTCCCTGTCATTAGTGGTATGGGGAAGAAGCGGTTTGTAAGCGGATTGTTGTTATAAATGTGATACAGAAGTTATGAACTTCTACTATTTTCTTACTCCTGGTTTGGGATTTCCCAAACGGGAGGTTCTATGATGAATACTTTATTATTATTGACGCATTTGGTTCTATTTCTTTATGTAACAAGAAAAAAATAGATGGAACATTAACAAATGAAACACATTACTCCATGTTAATCATGAAACTATACATAATACTATATAATTAGATCTTCTCTTTTGTATGTGTTAAAAAAAGTATTAATATATACTCTTCTAATAGAACAAATTTTTATCATGCAAAGACTTTGTATTTAAAAAATCAATAGGTACAGTGTAATTCATTGTTTCCCAAGAAGCATTCATTATATATGGCAACAATAATTTCTTTTCTTGATAAAAATTTTCTGTAACTATAGGAGAAATCATTGGTATTAAATTCAGTTTTTCATCTAATAATATATTTTTTTCTTGAATATTTGTTTCTTTTTGGCTTATATTATCATAAAATTGTTTGCTTTTATCATTTGCACCACGAAGCCACAGACTTTCTCCGATAAAAAACAATGCAGTTCCACTTGATAAAATTTGACATAATAACAAAATAGGATCTAAACGCCAACCTTGAAAAATCAATATCCCACCACATAATAAGCCAACTGAAGAAAAAAAAAGGTCGTAATATAGGGATAGGTTCTCTTCTCACCCCCCTTAGAACTAAATATGAAACTTTAGTATTCTTTTAGCTCATTCAATGGTATCAACGGTATAATAAAAATCATGTCCATTAATAAGTTCTGATCCAGTCTTAGTTGGTTCATGTAGAAGATTCTTGTATGTACATACAAAAGCATATATCTTATGTTTTTTTATCAGTCATAAAACTTTGTTTCTCGTTTCCCATTGATCTTTATCTATTTGGGCTACATTCTTTTTATATAAAAAAGCTTCATAGATAAGCTCATCTATCATGATAGAGAAATTATTCTTTTTTAGGTCAATAAAACTCTATTACCTTCGACTTGTTTTACTTCAAGAGTTTTTGAGCAATCCTTAGGTTCATTCTATCCTTCATTGGTAGATATTTTGGAATGTTTTCTAGAGGAAAACACTAAGTTACCAATACTGTGCAGAGTCATTTATCATAGGAATCTGCTACATTTTCTTTGATTTCGAAGGCTCAAAAGAATGTTCAATATACTTACCATAGATTTATAAGTAACTGGCATTAATTTTATGTAATGAATACCCAGTATTGTCTCAAGCTTCATTTCACTTTTTAGGAATATGTTGAGAAATTTAGACAAACTGTGTTCGTCTTCAAAAATTTTGATACTCTTGAGTATATTCAAGCCGCACCTCTAGATACATCAGGCTTGTTTGTTCTAATAAGATACAAAAGAAGACCTACTATAGACAAACCTAGACCAACAATTGTACTAGGCCCTAATTCCATATGAATCATATTGTCCTCACATGTGTTTCAAAATATTAATTATAGATTTAAGAATAAAGTAAATCAAAAACTTTATGTTCTTTTTTTTATACATTATAAAAATAGAATTTTTTTTCGATTGAATCAAATAAATGTTCAACAAATTTCATAAAAGATTTAACTAGAATATTTTTTGTCTAATCAATAGAAGCTTAATAAAGAAAAGACAATTCCCTATCTTATCATACTTGCTAATCTGATAGAATATTTCCCTAATGATTGCCAAATCAAAGGAATAAAAATTTTTTTTAGCTCTATGGTCTTGTTAGAATGTTTAGATCTTATGCAACAATTATGTGAAAATAATTTCTAAGAATAGATTGACTCGAGAATCTAAATGAATGAAATATTCATAACACTTATATTCTTAAGCAAAAAGATAAGGAAATCTTGAAGTTTATTTTCTATTTTTATTAATTATTTCTTTTCTACTATAAAATAGAAAATATAGATATGAAGTTGACATCCAAGCACTCTCCATTAGAGAGAGTGCCATATGTGCAATCTAAAAATCTTACTTGATTAATGTCATTCTTTTTATGAGATATTAATTCTTCAATATCTATATATTTTGAACGACTATACTAGCTTTCTTGACTCGCTGTTTTTACGTACAAAATGATTAAGAATGCGGTAGGAATAATAATGAATAAAGCGGTAGCAATTACTGCAAGTATGTTAACTTCCATAATCTTTAGAGATTTATGTGTAATAACTCGAGAATCTCATTCTTTAATAACGTAAATACAGTTATATGATACAAGTTTCTACATGTAAACAAAATTAGAACTAATTTATATACAAGATTGCTCTAATCTTGTTTCAATAAAAGAGGTCTATTTGTTCAAAGAAATAGTATTAGAATATCTATATGTAGAACTCCGTTTCAAAAAGAAAAAATACATGTACCAAAGAAAGTATACCTAGAAAGATCAGCTATTTCTGCCTTGAAGAGGACTCGAACCTCCACGCCTCTCAGCACGAGATTTTGAGTCTCGCGTGTCTACCATTTCACCACCAAGGCTATAGTTAATACAAGTGTATTCAATATAGTTAACCTATAGCAAGAATATTCAAAATACCTAATTGGAAAAAAGAATAGTTTCTTTCTGAATCATACGTAGTGTCTATTTCGAAAACTACATGTATGTAAATTCTTTGTCAAATAGTTAACATTATTCTTCTAATTCATTTTTTCTATATATAAAAAACATCTTATAGAATTTTACTATATTATTTAGATTGGATAGCATTCGATATTTTTCCTCTATATGCAATGAATATCATTTTTTTCATAAACTCTCTTAAGAGAGTTTATGAAAAAAAGTTGAGAAGTTCTTCTAATTTCAGAAGCAAATATGCGGAATGACTAACGAACTATCTTTTTTGAGATCAAAAATATGATTTAATATCATATCATTTAACGCATATTTGAAAATAAGTATGATTCTCTCAAGATTATTTTTAAATAAAAAAACTACTGACTGATACAGTTTGCTGAGTTACTTCAATAATAGGATTGATTATAAAACCTAAAATAGTCGAAGCTAATACACAAAGAGCTAGACCCATTTCAATGGGACTACGAGAGATAAGAGATGTAGACGGTGCTATATAATCTCGTACATAGCTTGACATTTCTTTAGCTTCTTTTGTCATAATTGCCTTGACGACTCTTAGGTAATAATACAAAGAAACTACACTGGTAATAAGTCCTGCATAAACAATAAAATAATCCAGATTGCCAACCACACCAGAATAAATAAATTTTTCCAAAGAAACCAGCTAAAGGAGGCATGCCTGCTAATGATAGTAAAGATATGGTTAAACAAAATGCTAACCATGGATCTTTTAAATATAATCCTGTATAATCACGTATCTGATCAGTTCCTGTACGCAAACCAAATATTATAACACAAGAAAAAGCTCCCAAATTCATGAATATATAAGTAATCAGATAGATGATCATACTTGCGTATGCATCAGACGTTCCAGCAACAATTGCAAAATATCAAGTATCCCGCTTGACTTATAAGATGATAAGCACGCATAGTTTATGCTTGTTTGTGTAGCAGCAATTAGGTTTCCGAAAACCATGCTT
>CANIUD010000200.1:600000-795000 GCA_947470075.1 Closterium sp. Yama58-4
TGGAGCCCAGATCTGCGAGAAACCAGGCTACCAACAATCGAGCCGGATCTGGAATTTCCCCGCCAAGCAACCAACCAACATTTTCGCCAACAGACCTGGCGAAGCGCAGGGACCTTTTTGACCAAGTTTCCACCTGGGACCTGTCCCACCTGAGCGACAGCCGTCAACCTAGCCTGGCGAGGCACCCACCCAAGGCAATTCGCGAGGCCTTTGCGAAATGCCTCCTTACCCCTCTCCTTGCCCTAGCCTCCAATCCTGACTCGGAACCGGCATGGCGATTGCTGCTGTTCCTTCCGCGCCTAATCCTCCGCGTTCCCAGCACCAAACGTCCAGACTGGCCAGCCTGCAGCGGCCGAATCCTATCATTTGAACGCGGAGAATGGCAGGGACTGTACGAAGCAGCAGCCAAGGCTATTCAGCTCCCCGCCCAACCCAGACACACAGCCGACGAGATTGGTTGCCTGGCCAGAGCTGAAGGTTTGGCCAAGCGGGGGAACCTCAGAAAATCCCTCCAAGCCCTCCAGGCCACTCCTGTGGCCCCCACCACACCTGACACCCTGGCTGCCCTTCAAGCGCGCCACCCTTCTGCCGAACTACTCATCCCAGATTGGGTTACCACCCACGCCACTGACAACCCACCACTCATACCCCTTTGCGACTTCCGCAAAATCGTCGCCAAGTGCCCCAATGGAGTTGGGGCTGGACCTTCAGGCACAACCTTCGAACACCTCCGTGATGCTGCTCTTGGAAACCCCGATGTCTGCCAACACCTCCACGCACTAACTAACACGGCCCTCGCTGGCCAGCTGTGCCCTGAGGCTGCGTCGCTGCTCACATCCTCACGTCTGGTCGCGTTCGCTAAGCCTGGAGGAGGAATCCGCCCCAACGGCGAGTGCCTGCATCGCCTTATCGCGAAATGCGCACTTTACCTGACAAGTGCGGCGGCGCGCGACTTTTTCACACCCTTCCAACTCGGCGTAGCAGTACCGGGGGGGACAGAAGCCGCCATCCATATAATCCGCACGTACCTGGAGGAAAACCCTACCGGGATCGCACTCCAGATGGATATAGCTAACGCCTTCAATGCCATTGAACGAGCAGCCGTCTTCGAAGGCCTGCGATCCACCCCTCTCGCTCCCTTGCTCCCCTTCGTTCGACTCACATACGGCTCCGCCTCAATCCTACAAGTGGACGCGGGCTTCAACGCAGCATCTCCTACAAGCGCGCGTGGAGTCCGCCAGGGCGATCCAATGGGACCGCTACTCTTTGCCGCCGGTATCCAACGCTCCCTTACCTCCACCGCCGCCGCCTTCCCGAACGTCGTCGTCATCGCCTACGCAGACGACATCACTTTCCTTGGCCCCGCGTCTGCCTGCACCTCCGCCTTACAACCACCTCACTGCCGACCTCCTCCCCATCGGCCTTGCCCACAACCCTGCTAAGTGCGCAGCCTGGTCACCAGGCCCTATGAACGACGCCGATCTCCCCACCGGGATACACTTCAATCGCGCCGGACTGCGGGTGCTCGGCAGCCCTGTTGGGACAGCTGATGGCTGCGCCACGCAGCTGCGGGAAAAGCTCGCTGCAGCAAGCGCTCCGCTGCCACTGGTGGGCTGCATGGATCCCCAGCTCTCCTACCTTCTGCTCACCAGATGCATCAGCCGGAGAGCCTCCTTCCTCGCCCGCACCACTCCCCTAGACCACCTGCCCACCGCTGAATGGTCCGCATGGGGTGAACGTCTGCTGCACACCCTCAGAGCCTCGTGCACCAGCGGAGAAAGAACGGATCTGGAACCAGGCCAGCCTCCCCACAACCATAGGAGGCCTAGGACTCACTGACCCAAGCACGGAAGGCTCCTACGCTTACCTGGCGTCGGCCATCACTACGGCCCACCTCCTGCGTTCCCTCGGCTCCAAACTACACCATGAGGTGGCAGAACTTGCGCCCCTGCTAGACGCGGACCCTTCCAACCCTGCCGCACTGCCGCAGCGCCTGGCTGCCGCGGAAGCCAGCCTCCCCCCCTCAACAGCAGCCGTGATGAAGGTCGGGCGAGAGAAGGGCGATGGGTTGAAGCTGCAACATGCGCTGGCGCTCCACGTCCACTCAGCTAAGGCTGTAGCCGGCGTCCGCAGCAGCCGGTCCATGTCCCCAAACCCGCTCATGGGCCACACGCAACGCCTCCTATCCCTCCTCGGACCCGGAGCCGGCGACTGGCTGGCGGCACTGCCCCTGACGAGCTCCCTCCGACTCTGCCCCGCCCACTACTCCCAAGCCATCCTCTTCCGCTTAGGCCTCCCCCACCCAATCCCGCGCCAATGAGACTGTACGAAGGCTGTCAAGATCCTGGACAGCCGGCTGCCAAACCTTCTGCTGCGCTGCGGGACAGGGAAGGGAAGGACGAGCACCCACCATGCCCTTCGGGATGAATGCGCCCGCATAGCTCTAGAAGCTGGTTACACCGTCCATAAGGAAACAGCCATGTATACGCCAGTCGAAAACCTATTCGCGGACTTCTCGATCCGCGATCCCATCACCGGCCGTATACACATATGTGACGTTACCGTCACTGACCCCATCTCCAAATGCGACAAGTATGCACGGAAGGGGACGGGGTGGGCTGCCCGGGTGGCTGCTGACAAGAAGACGGAGAAATATGCAATCAAGAACGATTGGGTGGGGTTTATCCCCATGGCAGTCGAGGCCTACGGCTGTACCTCACCTGGCGTGTTCAAGTTCCTCAAGATGTGCGCTGACCTGGCCGCCAAACTGCGTTTCAACGCCCCACCTACCTCGGCGGAAGCAGCCAAGCTGTTCCACGAGTACAGGCAGCGCTGGAGCATCACCCTGCAGCGCGGGCAGGCTCACGCCATCAATCTGAAGACTCACACGGCCATGGAGGCGGATGCGGCTGGGATTGCTGATGCCATCGAACCCCTAGCTGAAGGTTACCTATATCAAATCCTAGAACCCCCGCTTGGACCCCTTGTGGACCAGGCGGGTGGCGAGTAGGATGCTTGCCTCACCATCAACCTTGCATGCTTGTATGCATAGTGTTAATTAATACAATACAAGGACCATTCGAGAGAGAGAGAGAGAGAGAGAGAGAGAGAGAGAGAGAGAGAGAGAGAGAGAGAGAGAGAGAGAGAGAGAGAGAGAGAGAGAGAGAGAGAGAGAGAGAGAGAGAGAGTGTGTTGTTTAAAGAGCCACTGAGATGCTAGGCTTTAAGCAAAGGAAAACGCTGCCTTATTTCTGTAAGAGACCAGTTCTGGTTCGAGTTGAACCATTCGAAACCTTCAAATCAAACCAAGTAAGGCACATCCAACTCCAGCTTCAGCTCGAGCAGTACGGGTTTCCTAGAGAAGCAATTCAAGGGCTGCAAAAGTTCATCTCGTTCCGCTTGTTTTTTGAGTGGAATTTTTGGCAAACAAAGACTCCTCGTTGGTTCGGATACTTGCTCAATCCCAGACGCCACAGTAGGGAGAATCTCGGTATGGCAACATAGCAGGATAGGCATGGGCAATTGACCCGGACGGGTCGGGTTACCCGACCCGAACCGCCCTTTTGGGCGGGTCGGGTCAATCATGCCGAGCATGTCGACCCGTCCGGGTCGGGTCGGGTATACCCGGACGGGTCGGGTCGACCCATGACCCGTCTAAGTGATTTTTAGACGGGTAATGGCGACCCGCCGGGCCGGGTTGACCCGTCCCGCCCGGGCCGCGTAGCACGTCAAATGTTAGGGTAACCCGACCCGTGACTTGAGTAGTGTACAATTTGTAATGGGGAGAACGTCACTTGGTTTCTTTTGTTTTGTTTCCCCCTCGACATTCAGATCTAGTCTCCAAGCCTCTTAGAACCTTGAACTCAATGTTCACACTATTAAGTACTTATAAGTCAGGTTAGGTATAGGCGCTCCCGCCATTTCACAGCGTCGCACGTCCAGGAACGCAGCATCGCGCTCGCCGTCACGCATTGGCGGGATCGCGACCACGAAATAGCGCGATCGCGGCCCCGCATTTGCGCAGCGCGATCGCAGCCCTGCATACGCGCGATCGCGGCCCCGCCTACGCGCGATCGCGGCCCCGCATACGCGCGCTCGCGTCGCCGCTTTAGTGCAGGTCAGGGGCGGGCACGCATTGGCGGGATCGCGGGCGCCACCTTCCGCGGCGCTCAAACTTAACACCCATACCCTGCTGCTCTGTAGCAAGTTTAGACCCGACCCGACCCGTGATGTAACCGACCCGGGAACGGGTCACAAATACCCGTGCCTACGGGGCGGGTCGGGTCATCAAAACAGAGTCAAACCCGACCCGCCGACCCGACCCGTCCCGACCCATTTTGGTAACGGGTCGCCCTAGACGGGACGGGTCGGGCCGGGTCGGGTCATTTGCCCATGCCTATAGCAGGATGGCAAGTTGGTATGGTAAACAGTAACTCACAGATTTTGCAGGTGGACCAGATTGGTCCAGCTATTGGGAAGGTAGCCTTCCAGGTTGTTTCCGTAAAGGATGCTGAAGAGTGTGAGAGCAGGCAACAGACGGACGCTTGAGTATCAACTGGTGGGATGAGAAACTAGGGCAGAAATTATGAGTGATTTTCTTGAGACAGTGTTGCGGCAACAGAGACGGTCTGAGTGGGCCACCACAGTACGCTAATGCATATCACCTCTAACGAGGCACGCTCTTACATTGCATGTCAGCTGCTTTCCCAACACCCTAGCTGCTTTCCCAACACCCTAGCTTTCAACAAAGCAATTCCCAACATCCTATAGAAGAAATTCCCAACACCCTAACAGCTTTCCCAACACCCTAACAGCTTTCCCAACACCCTAACAGCTTTCCCAACACCCTAGCTGCTTTCCCAACACCCTAGCCGTACTAGCTTTCAACGAGTAAGAAGGAAACCCGATTCCTGAAGAGCTGATGCTAAGGATCCTCACCAATTTAAAGCCACACTAAACTCACAGGAAGGTGAGTGCTGTGAGCTGAGAGAGGTCATCATTCAGCAATCGCCCCTGCCGGTGTGGATAGTTTGAATACACGTTCCTGCGCACAGGAAGATGCCGGCAAGATCCGGCGCACAAGAAGATGCCGACAAGATCCGGCGCACAAGAAGACGCCGGCAAGATCCGGCGCACAAGAAGACGCCGGCAAGATCCGGCGCACAAGAAGACGCTGGCAAGATCCGGCGCGCAAGAAGACGCCGGCAAGATCCGGCGCGCAAGAAGACGCCGGCAAGATCCGGCGCGCAAGAAGACGCCGGCAAGATCCGGCGCGCAAGAAGACGCCGGCAAGATCCGGCGCGCAAGAAGACGCCGGCAAGATCCGGCGCGCAAGAAGACGCCGGCAAGATCCGGCGCGCAAGAAGACGCCGGCAAGATCCGGCGCGCAAGAAGACGCCGGCAAGATCCGGCGCGCAAGAAGACGCCGGCAAGATCCGGCGCGCAAGAAGACGCCGGCAAGATCCGGCGCGCAAGAAGACGCCGGCAAGATCCGGCGCGCAAGAAGACGCCGGCAAGATCCGGCGCACAAGAAGACGCCGGCAAGATCCGGCGCACAAGAAGACGCCGGCAAGATCCGGCGCACAAGAAGACGCCGGCAAGTTCCGGCGCACAAGAAGACGCCGGCAAGATCCGGCGCACAAGAAGACGCCGGCAAGATCCGGCGCATAAGAAGATGCCGGCAAGATCCGGCGCACAAGAAGACGCCGGCAAGATCCGGCGCACAAGAAGACGCCGGCATGATCTGGCGCACAAGAAGATGCCGGCAAGATCCGGCGCACAAGAAGACGCCGGCAAGATCTGGCGCACAAGAAGATGCCGGCAAGATCCGGCGCACTCAGAGCAGCTCAATCATAGCCATTGCCATGGCACGCGTGGTCATCCCCGTGCCTCGTGTCGTGGGGAATGTGGCGTGTGTGTGACAATGGTGGAGTTCAAGAGTGAAGTAGGAGGGTGAAGTAGGAGGGTGAAGTAGGAGGGTGAAGTAGGAGGGTGAAGTAGGAGGGTGAAGTAGGAAGAACCCTAAACCCTGGAGCTCACAGATACTGAAGGTTGGTGAGTTGAGTGACCCAAATGGGGAACTCCACAAAATGAAGGTTGGATAGATCCCTGCAGCAGGGAGGAAAGCAAGAGCAGAGCACGTCACGTAGACAGGCCAATGGAGCTGCAGTCATGTCCGGCGAGGGGATGGGGATGGGGATGGGGATGGGGATGGGGATGGGGATGGGGATGGGGATGGGGATGGGGATGGGGATGGGGATGGGGATGGGGATGGGGATGGGGATGGGGATGGGGATGGGGATGGGGATGGGGATGGGGATGGAGATGGAGATGGGGATGTGTTACTCGTGCACACCAACGAATCCGCTTCACCTGTCCCATCGGACTTGAGTAGAGCTTACAGTGCAGTGAGTGCAGTCAGGTATTGAAGCTCTCTGGGTATCTCCCCTGTGGCGTTGAAGAGCCTACTGACATGCCTGTGGTCATACACATGTAATCAGCAATTATGAAAGAACTACCATTGGCAATCACGAGCTAGTATGGACGAAATCACATGGTGAAATGTAGATTAAGAATAGGAACAAGGAGCCTCCACTGTACCGTACGTTCTTGTACGGCAATGATGCTTACAGCTGATGTAGGCTTCTTAGATGTGAAAGAAAGTGCAGGGAGGACAACTCCCGTGTGAATAATGCCAAGTACTCTAGAGACCTGGGTGAAGAGAGGGAAGTGCGACACGGGAGAAGCCATTGCAGATAGTATAACGTAGCAGCATGGGGACTGCTGCATCGCACGATGTGGCGTGCAGCATGTTAGGGTGGTTCGCCGCTACCATATTACCCACCTGAGCACTTAACCTAGGGTTGGTAGAACAATGCTAGGAGTGGTGGGTAAAGTCAACAATGTGCGAAATCTAGTAAAATTAGAACGGTGGAGCTGGACGGGAAACGAAGGAAAAGCAATTTGCCCCAACCTAAAAATGTTCAACCGCAATTGAACCATGCTTGGTACAAACGCAACAGGTCAGTTTTGGTTTCAGGTTGGTTAGTGAATCCGGCTCCACCATAGGGCACGTGGATAAATGCGGCAGACGCATTACGCAATTGTGCAATTCCTTGTTCTGAACAAATATGTAACTGAAAATTCAGAAATTCACCAGCCACATCTTTTCCCTAACATCAGCTAAAGGCTATTGCTAAACTAAGACAGCGACGCTGGATGACAAAGGGGAAGAAGAGTGACAGTGACAGTGACTGCTCGCATGAATAACATTGGCTCGAAAGGCGAACTGTGTTTGCATTGCGTGAAGTACAGTATTTGAAGGTTGGTGAGGGAGGAGAGCCAGGCCAGTCCGTCCAGATTGCCAGTGAGACGGCCCGACCCAATAGCTCTGCGTGTACATGGGGCATGCAAGCAGCAACAGTACACATGAAGGGTGCACGTGGTACAGTTAGTGGGAAATGGGACGACACGGGGCAGCCACGGGGATGCAGGGTTTAGGGGAAATAAGGATAGTTTTATCTGGAAAAAAACGAGGACCCCACGAGTACTTGTAGAAGCGATTGGTAATGAACGGCGTGAGAAAAGGACGGTAGTGAACGGCGTAGTGAAGGAGGGTGGTGAATGGGCATATTGGATGGGTAGTGAACGGCGTGAGAAAAGGGGTAGGAAATGATAGTTGTGGAAGGAAAGGGAAAGGTCTCCAGCAGGGCTGTCGCTACCAGGACGTTTGCCCTGCTGGAGTCCAGTCTCCAGTCTTAAAAATTGCAGGACTTAGTTGCGGAAGACGCAAGACGCAGGTTTAGACGCAAGACGCTTGGGTAAAAAAAAAATCGGGCAGCCCGGAAAAAAAAAGTTCCGCCCGCAGGATTGAAATTCGCCATTTTGACGCGATTTTCAATTTCGCGCCAATCAGACCCCTTACCACCAATTTGGACCACATAATCAAGCCCATTGTGTTTCCGTTTAGTAGTAGCCGCGCTCCCGAGCATCTCGCCGGGAGGATGAGGAGGAGAAGAGCTAGGAGGCATTGTGATTGCTGAGATATGTAGTAGTAATAATGTTTTATCCGATTTGCTACTACAGAGATGCATGGAAACTTAAGTATATATGATGCTATGGGAACATTCTTTTGAAGTCTAAAAAATGGGGATCATTTTATAGTACGGGGAAAAATTCACCCCATTGTGACATAGATGCATGTTCCCCATCCTCCCCATGCCCCTTAGAAGTTTTTTTGGTCTGTCCGAAACTTTTTTTGGGCCTGCCCGGGTTTTCGTCTAATACTGCGCCTTTTCCCCCCTGCCTAGCGTCTAGCGTCTTAGACGCTGCGTCTTTCTAGACGCGTCTAAGACGCTAGACGTGTCTAAGTTGCAGGAGCAAAAATCAATCGAGATGGAAAGCTATGTTGCGAAAGACGCGTCCTGCGTCTTGGACGCATGCGTCCAGACCCATGCGTCCAGATAGGACGCTGGATCAGGACCAGTAAGACGCACAAAAAGACGCAAGCCCGGGCAGGGCATAAAAAGCCCCGGCAGGCAAAAAAAAGTTTATAGGGCATGGGAAGAGAGGGGGGGTTGGGGATGTTCCACACATTCACGGCATATTTGACCACAACAACAAACTTTTCCCCCAAATCTCAAGATTAAGGTGAGTCAAGCTACAAAGCTAAAACCTCTAGGGTTTTCGAAAGAGAATTGGGTGGGTGGGTACAATGAGAGAACAAATGACTAGGATGCATTGCTAAATGGACTTGGTGGTGGGCCACCCACAAAGGTTGGGTTTTCTAGATGTGAAGTGGTTGATGTCAGAAATAGGCTTAAAAGTGATACATTAGTAATGAGCTTGAAGCTCTTTAAGTACATCCAAGAGAAGTAGGAAAAGGATGGGGAAGGGAATCGGGGGCAATCTCTAGGGATTGGGGGTAATCCCAAGGCAATCTCCAATTGGTGGGTTGGAGATTGGTTGGAGATTACATTTGGGTTTGGTTGGGATGTAGGTGTACACCCAACCAAACACAATGTGCAAACTACACTACTCTAGGATATAGAAAATACAAAGTACAAATTGTGAGATTGAAGACTAACACTAACACCCCCCCATAGGCGTCAATCGAACTCAGGGTAGAGAGGGTGGAGCACAGAGCCCCATGGCGCCAAGGAGACGGTGGTGGGGAACTTTCCCAAGGGGCTTGAAGAACAGATCAGCCAGGTTGCAGTCAGATGCAACGTATTCCACTTTCAACTGCTCTTGTTGGACAAGGTCACGGATGAAGAAGTGCCGGAGTTCAATGTGCTTGGTGCGGGTGTGATACACAGGGTCTTGAGAGATGTGGATGGTACTCTGGTTGTCACACCAGAGGGTGGGGGCGGACTGTGGGAAACCAAGCTCCTGGAGGAGGAAGGTGAGCCAACGAGCCTCCTGAGCAGCCATGGTGCCTGCGTAGAGCTCTGCCTCACATGAGGAGAGGGAGACTGCAGACGACCTGGTGGAGCGCCAACTGACAATTCCGCTCCCAAGGGTGAAGCAGTACCCCTGAGAGGAGCGTCGGTCGGTCTGGTCATCAGCCCAGGAGGAGTCGGTGTAACCTTCCAGGCGAGGAGGGGAGAGCCCACCGAGTGTGAGGACGTGAGACTTGGTGCCCTGAAGATAGCGCAGCACCCGCTTGGCTGCCTTCCAGTGAAGATCAGTGAAGCGTCCAGGGGCCACGTAGCGAGAGAGGACACTGACAGGATAGGCCAGGTCCGGTCGGGTGCACATCATGGCGTACATGAGGGACCCAACAAGCTCCGGGTATGGCTCAGAGCAGGCCTCTGGTGTGGGTACAGCTGGGGCTGTGAGGAGGTGTTGCAGCGGCAGCGGGGTGGCAACAGGTGTGCATAGCTCCATCTCAAATCGCTTGAGCACATTGTCGATGTAGAACTCCTGGGAGAGTGAAATGGTGCGAGCCTTGCGATCACGAGTGATCTCCATCCCCAGGTAGTGCTTGAGGTCACCGAGGTCTTTCATCTGGAGAGCCTTGCTTAGGGCTGCCTGGACTGAGGTCATCTGGGCCGAGTCCTTGGCAACGAGGATGAAATCATCCACGTAGACTAGGATGTAGAAGGGCTCAGAATGACGGCGGATGAAGAGAGTCGGGTCAGCAGTTGAAGGGTGGAAGTCCAGGGAGAGGAGGACTTCTTTCACCTTGTTGTGCCATTCGCGAGGGGCTTGCTTAAGGCCGTAGACGGGGCGATTCAGCTTCCAGACAGTGTTGGGAGGGAATTCTCCTGGGAAGCCTTCTGGTCTGTCCATGAACACTGTCTCCTTGAGACGTCCTTGTAGGAAGGCGGATGAGGCATCCATGGATTTGATCTCAAAGTCTTCTCGAGCTGCGACATCCATGAGCGTACGAATGGTGGGAGGTTTGGATGTGGGGGAGAAGGTTAGGAAGAAGTCGCGGTACTGCTGCTGGGTGAAGCCCTTGGCTACGTAGCGCGCTTTGAACACCGGTGCCTCGTCTGGGAGCTGTTTTACACGGAACAACCACTTGCCCCCGACGATGTTGACTCCTGGAGGTGGAGTCTCGTCGTCGAAGGAGTGGTTGCGGGTGAATGCTGCAATCTCCGCGTCCATGGCAGCACGCCATTCGGCAGCATGAGGGCCTGAGAGAGCCTCTTGGACGGTGAGAGGGATAGGGATGGTCGGGTTCTCCGCGAAGTTGAGGGAGGGTGAGCCAGTGATGTCGGGGAAGATGTGTGAGAGCTGAGGAAGGACTGCATGGAGATCACACAGTTCCTCATGCCTGTCTTCTAGAAGGGTAGAGGGCACATCCCCCCCAGCAGGAGGAGGCGGTGTGATTGCTGTGTATCGAAGAACCATCGCGAGTGGAAGAGTAGCGCGATGTGAGCGAGTGCCATGAGCCACAGGAGAAGAGGGTGGGTGGGGCCGGCGGTGTCGGAGAGGGTGACTTAGGAGGCTTGGGCGGGGGAATGGACCGCCGATGGTAGGTGATAGGTGCGCTCGGAGGGGGCGGCGCAGCGGGAAGTGGGGAAGGTGAGGGGGAGGGAGGAGCAGCTGCCGAAGACACCGGTGAGGCCGGGTCAGTGACCTCAGAGGGAGATGGTGCGATGGCAGGAGAGGGAGGAGGTGAGGGAGCAGGAGCAGGCGGGAGGTCGGGAGGCGCATCAAAGTCTGCCCACACGAGGGAGGGTGGATCAGGGAGAGGGTCCCGTCCCGAAGGGGAGTAGAATGGGCGGGTCTCATCAAAGACAACGTCGCGGCTCCGGACCAACTGTTGAGTGGAGGGATTGAGGAAGAGGTAGTCAGGTGAGTCGGCGTTGTGCCCGAGGTAGATGCACGTCTGAGTCTTGGGACCGAGCTTGCCACCGTTATGCCGTCGAGCCTGAGGGTTGAGGAGGACATAGGCGGTGCATCCCCAAACGCGAAGAGAGCGAGCAGTGGGCGTTTTCCCGAGCCAGAGTGTGGTTGGAGTGGTGTCGGGAAGGTGCGGGTGGGGGTAAAGGTTGTAGAGGAGGGCGGCGTGGTAGAGAGCGTACACCCAAAGAGAGTGTGGTGCGTTGGAGTGGCTGAGGAGGCACCGAGTGATCTGCACCAGGGTGTGGTTGCGGCTCTCAGCTATGCCGTTCTGTTGAGGGCTGTCAGGGAGGGTGAAGTTTTGCTGGATGCCTTCGGAGGAGCAGAAGGCTTTGAGCTTGTCGTTGCAAAATTCACCCCCCCCATCCGAGTGAAGGCGCTTGACCTTGCGGTCAAAAGTGGTCTGTGCCTGCTTGACCCACGCTATGATGACCTCTGGAGCCTCAGCCTTAGTGTGGAGGAGGTGAACAGAGACGTAGCGGGAGTGGTCATCCACGATAACAAGGAAGTAGCGATAGCCACCTCGTGCGAGAACAGGGGCAGGGCCCCAGACGTCCATGTGCACGAGGTCCAGTGGTGCTGCAGCGACTGTGGGTGAGGCAGGATGGGGCTGTTGGCGCAGTTTGCTCTTGGTGCAATCAAGGCACGTGGGAGCTGGTGAGTCAGGTGGTGGAGGAAGTGCGGCTGGCAGGCCGAGGAGAAGTTTCTTGGAGGCCATGTCAGCAAGAGTGCGGAAATTTGGGTGCCCGAGCCGATGGTGGTAGAGGATGGTCGGGTTGGAGAGGGTGCGACATGAGCATGGTGTGATAGTGGCCTGTGCTTGGGTGGTTGACACCTGTGGGAGAGGGACGCGTAGCGTGTAGAGGCCGTTGCTGTTGAGGGTGTAGCGGGCCAGAGTTTTGTTGGTGCGTGGATCGATGATGTCGCAATAGTCCTCGTTCTCTGGGAAGATGGTGCGTAGCCCCGCATCCTGAATTTCTGTTTGGGCAACTAGATTGTGACGCAGTGAAGGCACGCACATGCCAGTGACAGTGCCGGATGGGAAGGCGGGGCATGGGACTGTGGAGGTACCCTTGGCGAGGGTGGTGAAGCTTGAGTCAGCTCCTAAGAGAGGGATAGGTGTTGGGTAAGGTTTGAAGGAGAGGGTCTCCTTGAGCACGGTGTGAGTGGCCCCGCTATCGAGTGTGAACTCTATGTATTGTGGTGCGTGTGATGAGCCGATGTACTGTGAGGTAGCTTCATTAATCATGGCAGTGCCAGGGAACAACAGGTTGATACGCACATCAGCAGGAGCAGCATCACTAGCACTAGCCGAAGCGGGGTCCTGGACCTCAACTAGGTTGGCCTTGCGAGAGCGCATCCAATTCGGCGGCTTCTTGTCCACTCCGTGAATGGCGTACCATTCGTCGTCTTTCTTCTTGAAGCACGTAGCAAGGGGGTGGTTAGTGCCACCACACACTTGTCCCTTGCGATTCCCATACTTGACGACGTAGGGGCACGGAGGAAAGCGGTTGCGCTGGAAGGGCGCCGAGGCGAGAGCCGCTGCGACACTTGCTTGAGGCATGGGAGCGCGGATAGCGTACGCCTTGGCCTGAGCCGTGGAGTCTTTCTCGGCAGAGAGGAGTGCGGTGGAGACCTTAGCAAAGGTGAGGTCTTCTGCTGAGAGTGTGGGGAGCATCTTCCTCGTGACCTCATATGCCGAGGTGAGTCCAACAAGAAGGGCGGCTGCAGGGGCTTGCTCGGGGAAGACTATACCCAGCTCCTTGAGTTCGCCATGAATGGTCTGCACCTTGGCAATGTAGTCGGCCATTCCCGAGCAGTCCTCAAGGCGGACCTGAAACATGCTAGGGATGAGAATGGCCACGCCGACCGCCGTCTTGTTCATGAACCGATCCTGGAGGTACTTCCAGATGGCGTTGGAGGTAGGGTAGTTATGGAACGTGTTGACAAGTTCGGGAGGGGTGGAGGCGATGAAGACGCTGATGATGGCAGCATCGGCCTTCTCCCATTTCCGGTACTTCTCAACAGCCTCCTCGTACGCCCTCACGTCAGTATCACTTGGAGATTCGCTAAGTTGGATTTTACGTTTACGGTTCCTTACGTTTTCGTAAAATTACGACAATTTTTACGTTTACGAACGGTGGCCCTGATTCGGCCTTACGTTTACGGTCACCTCAAAACTTTTTTGAGCTGCCCAAGGGAAAAGAAATGACCAGAGTATTAGGGGGATTCATTGGGTAAACCATGAATCTGAATTCTCGATTCAGATCCAAGTTCGACAAGGGTGGTGTCAACCTAGCAGCTCGTTCGTAATCTATCGTGTTTCTCTCCTACTAACCAGGTCAACGCTGAATCTGAAACTTTCACGGACTCAAAAGGCCCTCCATACGTAGTAAAGTCGCTATTCTAGAAAAACACACGTCGGATTAGTAGTAAGGATCTAGTACACGTACATAATCCTGGAAAAAAAAGCTCTAAACTTTTTTTTTCCTGCCCGCCTCATACTTACGCGTAATTTACGTTTTCGTTTACGTTTACGCGAAATTTACGTTTACGTGACCTCCAAAAACGTAAGAGCCCAACTTAGAAGATTCGGTCGGCTCATGGGGAATAATAGGTTGTTTCCTCTTGCCACGGTTGAGGAGGACGTCCTTGAGGTCAAGGCCCTGCACGTCACGGCTCAGGAGGTGCTTGTCAACTCCGTAGCTCCACGCCTTGAAGTTGGAGCTAGAGCCATCAGCTTCAAGGCGGAGCGGGGTGATGGGGTTGGCCATGGTGGAAGACGAGAGAGCCATGATGAAGACCCCTTTGCTTCTCGCGCGGAGCGCCGCTCTTAAGTCACCGATAGGAACTTCGACGGACCGGAATAGCAAAAATCGTCAATGTCGGCCGCGTCGAAATGTCACGTAGAAGGATTTTTCAGGCCGCCAAAATTAGGTCGAATCGGCCGATTTCCGTAGATCTAACACTAATCCCACACACCCCCCCACACACCACCCTCAGCTTCGCGGCTGCGCTGCTGCTCGGCTTCGCGGCTACACGGCTGCTCTGCTTCGCGGCTACACGGCTGCTCGGCTGCGCTGCTGCACCTGTTCAGCTGCGGGAAGGGGGAAGGGGTAGGAGTGCAGATGCGGGGCGACGGGCGGCAGCCCGACGTGAAGCTGCGGGGCGACGGGCGGCGGCCCGACGTGAAGCTGCGGGGCGACGGGCGGCGGCCCGACGAGAAGCTGCGGGGCGACGGGCGGCGGCCCGACGAGAAGCTGCAGGGCGACGAATTGAAGTTGGAAAACGAGCGTTAGGTTATAGCGCGGACGATGCGCTTACCAGAGAAATTTCCGCCGAAAGCGACGGGAAGGTGCAGCGGGAGAATTTCCGCCGACGAATGTCGCGAATCACCGGCGACGAGGTTGACGATGGCTTCGCCGAGGTTTGCGGGACGAGTATCCGCAGAGGTAAGAAGATCACGATCCGCGTATGCGGTTGAAGGGCTCTGATACCATGTCAGAAATAGGCTTAGAAGTGATACATTAGTAATGAGCTTGAAGCTCTTTAAGTACATCCAAGAGAAGTAGGAAAAGGAAGGGGAAGGGAATCGGGGGCAATCTCTAGGGATTGGGGGTAATCCCAAGGCAATCTCCAATTGGTGGGTTGGAGATTGGTTGGAGATTACATTTGGGTTTGGTTGGGATGTAGGTGTACACCCAACCAAACACAATGTGCAAACTACACTACTCTAGGATATAGAAAATACAAAGTACAAATTGTGAGATTGAAGACTAACACTAACAGTTGAGAGGTTTGTAAAATTCAAATTTGGTTGAAGGGGTACGAAATGTTGGGGGGGCTGTTTTTCAATGTCGAATTGGGCAAGGGGGGGTCGAAATTTCGTGATTTCGACAGTCGAATGTGTATTTCGCGATCTCGACATTTTCTTATCTGGGCAACCCGAAAAAAATCCGATGTGCGTCCAACGTCTGGACGCGCGTCCTGCGTCCGAGCGTCCAGACGCTGCGTCCAGACGCAGGACGCAGCGTCCCCCTAGCGTCTTTCTCAACATAGCTGGAAAGAGCAGGATGAGGGGGTGCAGAGGAGTGAAGGAGGGTGGTGGATGGGCATATTGGATGGGTAGGGCCTAGCCCAACATCCAGTTGACCTGGTTTGGAAGCATGGAAGAGCAGCACTCACAGGTGCGTGAGGTCGGTGAGAGTAGCGATGGATGGAATGGGCCCGACCAGATAAAGGTAGGTCATATCACTGCGGGATGGGATGGGAGCGCATGAACAGCAGCGGAGGTGGCAAGAGGAAGATAAGATGGAGTTTTGAGATCTGTGGCATTAAAGGTGTTGCAGCTTGTGGTCCGTCCAGCTAGGCTAGTGCGCAAGGGAGGCATGCAAGGGCTGGAAGAGGGAATGGTCAGTAGGGTTGAATGCGAACGAGGTTGGGGCCATGGCAAACGACGGAAAGGTTGGGGTTGAATGCGAAGAGCGGTACGAGGTTGGGGCGAGGCCATGGCAAACGACGGAAAGGTATGGTAGATGCAATGCAAGATGGAGGGAGACGGAGCATGGGTGGTGACGCACAAGAGTTGCAGAGTGGAAAGTCCGGTGATGGAGGCAGGCATGGAAGGACTGGGGAAATCCCAATTAGGCTGCAATTTTTTTGAGTCCGTGCCAATACACGCATGCATGCACACAATACCAACCAGCTCCCATTCCTCCCCCATCTCCCGCCCACCCCAGTTCCCTTCCCCAGGTTCCAAGTCCTCCCCCATCCCACCCCCCACATCCTTCAACCCACTCCCCTTTGTCCGGATTGCAATGCTCCCACAAGCACACAAGATCCAACACGACCATTGCAAGAGGAGCAGACAGAGGAAGCGTGGTACAGTGAAACACTGTGGGGGAAAGGAGAGGACAGAGGGGGGCAATGAGGGGTAACGACGGAGTACTGAGGGGGGATACGCCCGGTGCCTTCGACTAGGTTGGCCAAAACGAGGGATTTTCAGCGCCGCAACCCCTTGGTGGTGTAAGGGGTCAACGTCCTGGAGGCATAACACCCGTGCTGCCCTGGAGTCAACGTCCTCGTTGGATCAGGGGGTCGGCTTCGCAGGGACCTCGGAATTCAATTTTCGCTCCACCGCATTTTCAGGCGAAAAACATGGCTAGCTGGATTCGAACCCTAGGCTATGCATACAAATAGAACTCCCTGTGCCATAGATCACAGCGGAATCGGGAGGTAATTTTAGCAACGAGTGCCACTTAGGAAAGGTTAATAAAGGGCTAACACACAGCACCGAGCAAAAGATCGTCAACGAGGAGGGCGACGATGATACTCACAGGGAAACGACGAGCCCGTTGGGGCTGCAGGTGATGCCATCCCATGCAGAGCACGCCGTGGTGGCGTTGCTGTTGCCCGCCCAAACGCCCCACGCCTCCTTCAGCTGCAGTAGCACCTTCACTGCCGATGCAGATTGGAGCACATTCATGCAATTGGGAGTGATGGTGGTGGGGGGGGGGGGGGGGGGGGGGGGGGGCACGCAGTGGTGAAAGTGCAGTTGCCCGCCCAAACGCCCCAAGCCGCCTTCAGCTGCAGCAGCACCTTCACCTGGCGGCACAACGTGGAAATGGGAGCACGTTTACTGTAGCAAAAAAGGGCGGGGGGCTTTGGCGTCACATGCCCGCACGTGCGAGGCGACTTTTGAGTCGACTCAAAAGTCACTTTGACGGCACTTCTACCTCCGTGCTACCGGCACGTGCGCCTGGGCTGGGTCGGTGTGACGTCGCACTTTGAAGGGCGGCCCGCGCTTTGAGGTCGGATTCTCTATGTAACGCCTGTGGGCGGGCTAGTGTGGATAATGTTAAGGTCATTCCGCTGCGCCAAAATAACACTCTCGTTTTGACACCCTGGTTGACAGTAGCGAGATGTTATACTCTCTCTGCTCATGACGAGAAGCTCTGAGAGTGTGATATCGCGTGAGGAAGCGCGCTGAGCTCTCAGTGTGAGGAAGCGCGCTGAGCTCCCAGAGTGAGGAAGCGTGCTGAGAGCCTGGACTGGACAAACCGACTCACGTTGCGAGCTTTCGAGAACGATTTCAGCGCTCGCGTCGGCCCCGGCAGCAGCGCCGCCGGTAGCGGCGAGCTTCAAAAGAGAGCGTCGGGCACGGCTGGGCCGAGCGCGAGACAGCAAGCGTTGTTTGGACAGAAGCCGCTGTGGGGCATCTCGGCGCGGCGGTGGGCGATAACTAGTAGTAGTAGTAGTAGTAGTAGCGCCGTGCGTGGTGCTGGAAATCGAGCAAGCAGCAGCGCCGACAGTGAGCGTGAGGGCTGCGAGGAGGAGAACGCAGGCTCCGACATTAGCGCGTGCGGCGGCACGCCCGGGAAAACGCATTTTTGAGGCATGCGAACTCAGAATCGGAGTCGACTGACAAAGGAGAGTCTGGCAGGTCAAAACTTCTGGCAAACAAAAGTTCATCGCCGCGGAAGCATTGGCCCCAATTCGAGTAGTAAAAGCCTAAACTTTGCTAGAAAGTTGCTGCTGGGTTGTAGCGAGGGTAGGAGCTCGACGGGGTGGAGCTACGGGGTGGGCCGTGCGGTGCGGGAGGTGGTGAAGGAGGAGGATTTCGGTTAGGGAGGGGATAGAACACGCCTGCCGAACCAATGCCATCGGACTCTACAGATCGGGTTAGGTGAGATAAGCTCGAAGCGTGTGGTATGTGGATGGGAGCATTCGTGGAAAAGAGCCGGCATCTGGAATCGCGAATACCTAGTAAGCGACCCAGCACGTAACCTTTGTGCGGTTAAAAACGGTCAAATCGTATACTTCTATGTTACAGCTCGTTATTGTGCGATGACTGCCCGAACTTTTATGGGGTCGTGAAGCAATGCTGAAAATCCTTTACAGAAATTTCTTTTACAACTCACAACACCTTTGAGTGCACTTTTAAATCGAACACGCGATAGAGAAATATGAATACCATACAACTGGCTGCTGCACATTCAGCTCGGCCCAACCATCACCTAGAGGCAGTACCGTATCGAGTCGAGAGAGCCCAGCGCCATACACTGCCTGTTGCACCCATCCACCAACCTCTCCGCCCATCCTCCCCCCTCCTCTTCCCGTCCTCCCCGGCCATCCCTTTCCGCCTCCCCGCTAGCTTCCCCCGCAGCTGCGACGCTGCGACATTGCTGCTGGCCGTTGTGCAGTTTCACCTTACGTCGCACCAGCAGCACGGAACCGTACAGATATGTGGTGTAACGGACACCTATCCATTCCATTGCCATTTATCATGGCGCAGCGAGGCCTCATCAGACAGATATAGCCTATTATTTCCACATGCACGCGACACTAAGTAAGTCGTATGTGAAGTCAGGCATCGACTCGCTTCCCAGATTTCGCCTCTCGCCTTGCCCAGGCTTGCTCGGGTAGCCAAGAGAGTGCAGGCCGAGGGACGCCCGAAATAGTCGGGCGACGCCTCCATCAGCTGGGCGAGGCCGCAGTTAACCAAGCGACGGCGAATTGGCCAGGCAATGGATTCTCGCTCGTCGCCCGTCGTCGCCGAGTCTCCCGACGACGATTCCGCCTCTCCAATCCATTCGCTATCCGACGATCTTCTCACCTCCATCCTCCGCGTAGTCCTCTCCGCCAATCCCACCGCATCCGATACAAGCACATCCGATATAAGCACCAGCGATTCTCGCACACCGTACCAAGCGGCTCTGGTCTGCAAGCGCTGGTCCCGCGTCGCGCCTCTCGCGCTCACCTCCCTCACAGTTCTCTCCGCCTCTTCCGCCGCCTCCTTTTCCCCCAAACGCGAGCTGCTCTGCCGCCGTCTCGAGCAGGCGCTACGCAAGTTTCCGAATCTGACTCGCCTGCACCTCGACAGCCACACGATCGACTTCATCGACGATCGCTTCCTGCGCGGCCTAGGCTCGGCATGCCCGAACCTGACGTACCTCTTTCTCGGCAAGGTTCGGCTGCCGGTTCGGCCGCCGCTCGTCGACGCGGTGAGCGAGGCGGGCCTCGCGAGCGTGTTTCGCGGATGCAGGCGGCTCGAGCACGTGAGCGTGCACTGCGCGCCGAACATCAAAGCGCTCCCCGCGTCGCTCCTCGATCTTTCCGCGCTGCGCCGGCTGCAGCTCGAAGCGCCGAGTTTGAAGCTATTCCCGGAAGTCTCCCGGGGGAGATTAAGTTCGCTCCGCGATTTGCGGCTGCTGTCGTGCAATGCGCTGCCGTGCCTGCCGGACTCTCTAGGCGACCTGGCGGGTCTCACGCATCTGCGCATCGAGAAATCCGACAATCTCGAGCAGCTGCCGGATTCGTTATGCGACCTGCAGCTGCTCGACGTCCTCGTTATAAGCTCCTGCTACTGGCTCACGTCGCTGCCCGACGATCTCGGGCAGCTTCCGTGCTTGCGCGTGCTCGAGTTGGACGGCTGCGGAGGTTTGCTCGAGCTGCCCGGTTCGCTGCCGCAACTGCACTCGCTCGAACGACTCGTTATAAGCCGATGCGGTAACCTTACACTTTTGCCCGAAGATATCGGGCAGTTACCACTCTTACGCGAATTAGAAATCAGCAAGTGTCATCGACTAGTCGGCCTCCCGCCATCCCTGCCCGACCTAGCCCAGCTCGAGTTCCTGGAAGTTTCCGACTGCACGCGTTTAGAATCTCTCCCGGACGATCTAGGCCGTCTATCCGTTCTTAAAACCCTGCGCCTCGCCTCGCTTCCTAATCTCTCCTCTCTGCCCGAAACCCTAGACCAGCTCACATGTCTGGGGGAGCTCCAATTAGAAGACATCGACAGTCTTTTAGGCTTGCCCGACCCGCTAACGAGCCTCGGGCAGCTGGAAAAACTCGTTCTGGGGCTGTCCTGCGCGCCGAGCCTGCCCGAATCCGTAGGCGCGCTGACGCGTTTGAAAGAGCTGCAGCTGCGGCACTGTAAGGGGTTAACGAGTCTGCCTGTAGCGATGCGCGCGATGACGCGATTAGAGCGGCTGGTGGTGGAGGAGTGCTGCGAGCTGGTCGCGCTTCGGCTGCCTGAAGTGGAGGGCGTGGGTACGTCTGGAGGGGAGGGAGGAGGGCAAGCTGTGCACGCGGAATCCGGAAGCGGGGGATGGGCAGCTGAGCAGCAGGAGGAAAGGCAGCGGCAGGCGCAGAAGCGGGGGCATCAGGGGCAGCAGAGGCAAGAGCAGGGTCAGAAATTTGGGTTGGATGCAATAGCCGACTCCGCTCCGCTCCCAACCACTCTCACTGACGGACTCAGCCGTCTCACTCTCATGACCAAATCTCCTCATCCCCCCTCCTCCCCCTTCCCCTTTTGCACCTCCGACCTCCCCCTCGCCTCCCCTCGCCTCCGCGCCCTCATTCTCATTGGCTGCGCGTCCCTGCGCGCCCTCCCCGCGTCCCTGACAGCCCTGGCTGAGCTGGAGCGGCTGGTGGTAACCAGGTGCACCGCGTTACAGTGGGCGCCGGGGAACATGGCTCAGATGCAGGGGCTGCGGGAGCTGAGGCTGGATGGGTGCAGAACGGTGCTGCTGCCGCCGTCGCTGGCGTGCTTGGGGCGGCTGGAGAGGCTGATTGTAGTGAGTAATGGGTGTAGTGGGAGCGGCGTGGGGGCGGGGATGGGGGTGGACGTAGATGGTAGCATCGATGGTGGCAGCAGCAGCAGCGAGAGTGGACATGGCTGTGTGAAAACCACGGAATGCGCTGCAGACAGTTGTAGCACTCGAAAGAGTGGTGGTGTAGCTGGTGAGGGTGAAAGGGGGGAAGCAGGAAAACCACACAGCATCCCAACCCGTCTGTCACCGGCCGGCAGTGACACCACCAGGTGTGGCACAGAGACAGGTAGCAGCAGCAACGGCAGCAGCGGCGACAGCAGTACCTATAGTGGTAACAGCAACAGCATGAGCACAAGCAGCAGCTGCAACGGAGGCAGTAATGGGTTCATCGTATCACAGTCACACCCTCAGCAGCACAACCACCTGCACCCGAATCCCCACTCACACGCACCTCCCTCACACGATTCTTTACCTGCCCTTATCCCATCCAATGCAACCGAAACCCCCTCCTCTGCCCACGAGCCCTTCTCCTCCTTCCTCCCCGCGCGGGCCCTAGCTCTCCCCCCCGGCATGGGCCAGCTGGCGCAGCTGAGGGAGCTGGAGGTGAGCGGCTTTGACTCCCTCTCTGCTCTGCCACCCTCCCTTGCCTCCTTATCCCGCCTCACCCGCCTCTGCCTCACCGGATCCCTCAAGCTCGCCTCCCTGCCTGACCTCCCCTGCGGTGCCGTTGCTGCTGGTTTTGACTCCTCCTTCTCCCTCATAGCCCCTTCTTCCACGGCTCCCAACAGCAACGGCACCTTCTTCCTCCATCTCACCAACCTGCGAGACCTGCAGCTCGATTCCTGCCTCTCCCTCTCCGCCCTCCCCGCCTCCCTCTCCTCTCTCTCCTCCCTCACCCGCCTCCACCTCGCCTCCTGCTCCTCCCTCTCCGCCCTCCCCCCACGCCTCTCCTCCCTCTCCCACCTCCGCTCCCTCAACCTCCAAGAGTGCATCTCCCTCACCTCCCTCCCCCCCTCCCTCTCCTCACTCGTCCGCCTGGAAGGGCTTTACCTCAAGGGCTGTATCCAGCTGAAAAGCCTTCCAGACGACATCGGCTATTTGCCGAGGCTCAGGGAGTTGGATCTGAGGGACTGTGAGGGGTTGCTGGCCCTGCCGGGGTCGATCACACACCTTACAGGGCTCAAGTGGCTGGATATCTTTGGATGTAGTCGTTTGGATAAGGACTCGGTTCCTGCAAGGATAGGCCTAGCCACGATCTATCGGAGCTAGGGTGCTTGGGGTTGTGGCAAAGTGAGGCTTGTACCGGTAGTTCCAGGATTTAATGTAGTTGGCAAAATTTGGCTTACATCTTTAGGTGGGTCATTATGGAGCAGGAACTGTTCTGCTTTCCTAAATCAGCACTTAGTGCTGGCCGCTACAGCGCGTACACGTTGACAATTTTCTTGTGGGTGCCGCGATTTGTGGAGGACAAATTCGGGATGCTCTCGTCTCGAGGTGCCGCGCGATTTATGTCGCACAATCCACCCCCCCAAGCGATCCAATTCCAATTCCAACCTACCAACCAAGGGAATCCCGTTTTCCGTCTCAACGACGTTTTCCGTCTCGACAACGTTTTCCGTCTCGACAACGTTTTCCGTCTCAACAACGTTTTCCGTCTCGACAACGTTTGCCGTTTTGAATCCTTTCTCGCTCGATGCTCCCGTTCATCTGTCGCTCCGCGCCCGTTCTCTCCCTCGCTTCCGCGTCGCCTCCGCGGCCGTTCTCTCCCCCACTTCCGCGTCGCCTCCGCGCCCGTTCTCTCCCCCATTTCCGCGTCGCCTCCGCGCCCGTTCACTCCCTCACTTCCACGTCGCTTTCCTATCACTCCGTTCCCCAGCGCGAACCTCTCGCATTCCGCTCGCGCCGAGCCAAGAGTCATCCTCACAGCCTAGATCTCGATCCGTTCCGTTCTCTTGTCGCCGGTTAGCCTGTCGCAATTTTTGTCGCATTCCTGTCGCACTGATGTCGCCCAAAGTCGCACACCGTCGCTCCGACCTACGGGTCCGCATAACCTAGATCTCATTCCTTTCCTCCTCACGTCGCTCCGCGCCCGTTAGCCTCTCCTATTCTTCTCGCCGCCGCACGTATTAGCCTGTTGCAGTCGCATCGCACAAATTCGACTGCCGCCGCGCGCGGCCGTCATCGATGGTGCGTTTCCCCTCGTCCCGCGTGCCGCCGGGCGTGGCGAGGGCGCTGCTGGGGGCGGCGTGGGTGGCGGGATGGGCGGGGCTGTGCGCGTGGGTGGTGTGGTTCGCGCACTCGCAGGCCGCCAATCCGCGCCAGGAGGCGATGCGAGCGTGGTGTCGCACGCGCGTGCGATACCTCCAGCAGGACATGCGATCGTCCGTCGCCCGCGCGCAGGTAGGCGATCAGCCCACCGGCGATGCCCCCCCTTACGGGCGTAGGTGGTAGCGCCCCATTGCACTTATGCGCGCGGGCCATCCGTGCAGGTCCCCCATCCGCACATGCACGCGCATCCGCACAGGCACGCGCATCCGCGCAGGTACTGCTGCTGCATTGGGGGTTGAATGTTACACGAAGGGTTACCACTGCCCGGCTTGTGTGTAAATTTCGTTTTTTACCCAGTGGTATAGGTTGGTATAAGAAGGGTAGCCACCGCTCAGAGCTTAGGGTTCGAATCCCAGCTGGTCACACTCTCCGCCCGACTAACTGGTCGTAACGAGAATCTGGTGTGGTAACGTAGTGTGATGCCCAGTAACCTTTTGCTGCTGGCCTGACCCTCCCCAGCAAAGTCGTTGCCTTGCCTCCTCTGAAGGTGCACATGATTCATTGAATGTGCACAGGTGGGCAGCAGGTAGACAGGTGGGCAGGGCAGCAGGTGGACAGGTGGGCAGCAGGTGGACAGGTGGGCAGCAGGTGGGCAGCAGGTGGACCAACTCCCTGATCCAACGAGGGCATTGGCCCTAGGGGGGGAGATAGTTGTTGTAACGAAGTCCCAGTTTCCACTCCCCCCCCCCCCCCCCACTCTTTTCCCCTCTTGAATTCCATTTTCCCCCTCTTCCCATCGCATTTTCTCTATCTCTCCTCCTCTCATCTCCCTCCTTTCAATTCCTTCTCCCCCCTTTCCATGACCCCGTTTCCCGTCTCCCCTCTTCAAACCTTCCCATTTCCCATCTCCCCCTTAACCTTCCACTGGGCTCACGCTACTGGAGGCAGCCGGCCTGGTGAAGGTGTGGGTGCACTTTGGGCTGCGCTGCAGCAGCAACTCTTCTCATCTCTCCCCTTCCGTCTCCCCGCCCCCCTCCCCTCCCCGCCCATCTCACTTTGGCAGGAGGCAGTGGGCCTGGTGAAGGTGTGGGCGCACGTTGGGCCGCGCAGCAGCAGCATCGGTGTTAGCTCACTACCACCCTCACCATTTTTTGGTTTTATTTTCCTGGCCCCCTTTCTCCACCCCCTTTCCCCTTGGCTCCATTCCACAGGAGGCAGTGGGCCTGGTGAAGGAGTGGGCGCACGTTGGGCCGCGCAGCAGCAGCAACCCCCTTTCCATCTCCCCACCCCCCTCTCCTCCGGCCACCATACCAGGAGGCAGTGGGCCTGGTGAAGGAGTGGGCGCACTTTGGGCCGCGCAGCAGCAGCAACCTGAGCTACTGGGGGCTGGCGGGGTGCGTGAACAACAACTCCATCATGGCCTACACCTTACATGCTGACCGCATCGCCAACTACAGCAGCGGCACCGTCATCATGATCCTCTCCGACCAGGACAGGTCAGCTCTGGTGGCCGACTCCTTTGAGATGCCCTTGAATGGCTGGCAGGCGGGCAGGTTGACCGCATCGCCAACTACAGCAGCGGCACCGTCATCATGCTCCTCTCCGACCAGGACAGGTCAGCTCTGGTGGCCGACTCCTTTGAGATGCCCTTGAATGGCTGGCAGGTTGACCCCATTGCTGACTACAGCAGCAGCACCGTCATCATCCTCCTCTCCGATCAACCAGGACAGGTCAGGTCAGATTTGGGTTTCTTGCACGCACAGCCCGAAGCTTGTGATGCTTCTCCAAAAGTTACTAAAGTCCATATGCTTTTCAAAAGGAGAAAGTAGCCTCGTGGCTAGTCGGGACGGCCCAGTTCTTCAACGGAGCCAGTTTAGGTGAAAGCCGAGCGACTTTTGAGTCGACCCAAAAGTCAAAACGGAGCCAGTTAAGATGAAAGCCGAGCCAGGAGGTGAAAGCCGAGCCATTTGAGGTGAAAGCCGAGCCATTTGAGGTGAAAGCCGAGCCAAGCCAAGCTGGAACCGAGCGCGGTTGGGTTGGACTTTTGCATGATGCACACCATTTCAACCCTTATTATGCTGTGCTACTTAATTGTTTCCTTTCATCCATGCCGTGTCGTCCCTGGGCTTCACGAGCGTTAAACAACTTGAAAGCATGCCACAAAATGTACGAGTAGTAGGAACTAGTGGTGTTGTGACAGCCAACGTAGCCAAGGGGATTTGGTTTTCTTTTGCACGACTCAAACCTTCGTTTAAAGCCTCTTTAATCCAGTCTCTCAACTCGTAAGTCACTATCGACGCGAGCCACCTGTCAAACAGTTTTTTTTTTTTACGGCCCTTCAAAAACATTTCTGGCTGCCCCGGAAAAGAACGATTTGTGAGAACTATGACACTCCGCGCTACTTGGGCCACGGGGAGTCGTTTTTTACCCTATCAACCAAAGAGTTGGAGCTAATTTCGAGCTTCGGCTATCTCGAAATCTGCTACGCCCTTACATTGTTCACAGAAAACCGTGGTAATCTGCGGCCGATTTGACGTTAGCCTTGAATTGTGGACGTGCCAAACCAAACCGGTTCGGCCGAACCTGCCTGGTGTGTTATGTGTATTCACGAACCACGAACCGGGCATAGCCAAAAGTGGTGCGTTTGCAAACCAGCTCGGTTCATTCCTGAACCAATTCAGCTCGCTGATGATGATGCCTATAATCGAATCAATTCAGTTTATTATCTGCTCATCCATATCGTACTGCAGGCTTTGTGTCGGTTCTGGAACACATATTGCCCAGCCAACATGCCAATTCAACATGCCAATTCAACATGCCAAGCCAACATGCCAATTCAACATGCCAATTCAACATGCCAAGCCAACATGCCAATTCAACATGCCAATTCAACATGCCAAGCCAACATGCCAATCCAACATGCCAATTCAACATGCCAAGCCAACATGCCAATTCAATTCAACATGCCAAGCCAACATGCCAAGCCAACATGCCAATCCAACATGCCAAGCCAACATGCCAAGCCAACATGCCAAGCCAACATGCCAATCCAACATGCCAAGCCAACATGCCAAGCCAACATGCCAATCCATATACGCCACCTCACCTCACCCCGGTCGTCACAGTGCGCTCATTCCCTCACCCTGGTCCTCACAGTGAGCGCATTGCCCTGCATGCTTCCTTGCATGCCCCTCGTCCCTGCAGGCCCTTAGCTGAGAAAATTGCAGGGTTTCAGATCCGCACAGTGCTGGGCACCCGCCTGCGAGCCAGTGATTGCCTGTGAGCCAGTGAGCCCGTTGCCTGACTCTGCTCTCGCCCCTCCCCTCCCTGCAGGCCACTGGTGGAGTCAATCATGTGGCTTCAGATCCGCTCAGTGCTGGGCCTGCCCGCCCCGAGGAAGGACTTTTTACGTGCCTCAAAACTATTTGCACGCCCCTCCCCTCCCGGCAGGCCACTGGTGGAGAAAATCACGGGGTTTACGATCCGCTCAGTGCTGGGCCTGCCCGGCCCAAGGAAGGATCTGTACGGAGTGAACGTGTGCGGCAGCATCAACCCCGACCTTCCCTTGCAGCCCTTCACGGACTTCGCTCCCATCGTCCCTCCGGTCCTCCTTGATAGCCTGTTTGAAGGACGGACTATTGCAGTGCCTCCTCTCTCCACTGGATATGTGATGAGTGGTTCGTTCTCTCTCTCTCTCTCTCTCTCTCTCTCTCTCTCTCTCTCTCTCTCTCTCTCTCTCTCTCTCTCTCTCTCTCTCTCTCTCTCAGCCGACTGCCTCCTTCTGAGTCGCCTCAGAAGCCTTTTGAGTTGACTCGAAAGTCAATCCGTCTTGCCTGCTCCCAGCCACATGCACATGGTGTGGTAAGCCGAGTTTTGAGTCAACTCAAAACTCGACTGCTGCCAGCCATCTGTGTGTACTTACATACTTGGTGTGGTAAGCCCATTCATTCATTGCTTGCGACCGCTTGTGTCAGAGGAAACTCCTTTGGGTTTGTTTTTGACAAAAGGACGTCTCTTCATCCGACCCTTGAACGCCCCTTTTTCTTCCCCCGCATGCAACCTCCTTCCTCCCTTCCCTTCGTTTTCCTTGCAGCCTTCGTGGTGCCCATCTTCCGCCATCCTGTGCCAGCCAACGCGTCTTTACAGCAGATCCGTGACGCCATGAGCATTGCATGGGGCGGTGTGTTTCATCTGGAGTTTAGGACCCGTGAAATACTGCAAATGCTTGAGAACGGTGAGTTTGTAAACTTTGTTCCGTTGCAATTGTCTGCCGTGTGAATTTACGTGCTGGTAGTATACACTTCTTGCTGCCGCTCCCCTTGTTCTGTTACTTGCATTGGAGCCATTTTTGAGAAATTTCATTGTTCTATCTTATCTCGTTCCATATTCTTGTTGTCGTAACCGTGCCTTGCTGTCATCCTTGCTTCTTCCTCAGTTATCTGAGTGCAGGCAGGCGACCACCGGCAGATATTAGGCCCCGAGAAACCACTCTTGGAAGCCGAGATATTAGCTTCTGTTTTCCCCTTTGTGTTACCCGCTCTTGTTTTTGCCTCCCTCATCTGATTGCAGGCAGCAGCACATACTCCTTTTCCATGTACGACAACACAGATTCGGGCGAGCTCAAGCAGATAGTGGGCCCCAACAAGCCAGTGTTGAGAACGACTCTCTTTTACTCTTTGTGGTACCCACTCTTGTACGTGCCTCTCTCCTCTGACTGATTGCAGGCACCAGCACATACTATTTTGCCATGTATGACAACACGGATCCAGGCGAGCTCAAGCAGATAGTGGGCCCTGACAAGCCACTCCTGGAGAGCCGGTCCGTCTTCCCCTATGTGCTGCCCGCACCGGTTGCGCCACCGGATCATGTGGAGCCTTTTCCCGAGAGCATGATGGGACGCACATTCGAAGCCCACTGCGGGTACGTATGCATTGGGGGGGTCGCCAACATGTATTGTCTTGCAGGTTGCACACTTGGGTATGTATGTATGTACTATGTATGCATACGATGCATACATGGCGTGGGCCATGACATGACTGGGCTGCCCCTTCCCCTACGTGTTGCCCGCGCCGCGCCTGTGGCTGTGCCACCCGAGTATACAGGGCCTTTCCCCGAGAGCATGCTGGGACGCAGATTCGAAGCCCACTGCGGGTACGAGTGAACACCAGTTAGGTGCCATAAGGTCGATAAGTGGCAGCGCTAGGTGCCACTTCTTAGTGCCATAAGGTCGATAGGTGCCATTAGGTGCCACTACTTAGAGATTTACACCTGTGTTTGTTAGTAGCTATCTTGTAAAAGACTCTTGTACGGGAGTATTTCCCCAAGAGCACGCTTGGACGCACATTCGAAGCCCACTGCAGGTAAGGTAAGTACGACTTGGGGGGGTCACCAACATGTATTGTCTTGCGGGTTGCACACTTGGGTATGTATGTATGCATACGATGCTGCTAACTGACCTTCAGTTCAGCTGCGTTGATGGTACTTTTGAGAATCCTCAAAAGTACACTCGGGCATGTAAGTGTGCATGCATACGATGCTGCTAACTGACCTTCAGTTCAGCTGCGTTGATGGTACTTTTGAGAATCCTCAAAAGTACACTCGGGCATGTATGTATGTATGCATACGATGCTGCTAACTGACCTTCAGTTCAGCTGAACACAACGCAAGACTCAAGCTGTGCGGGGCTTCAACCAGCTGAATCGGTTTGCTGAAGAGTCCGCGCTGCAGGGGAAAGCGCGGCCGCGGAGTTGACACTGCACTGCACTGCACTGCACTGCACTGCACTGCACCGATACAACAAAGAATCCACAATGGCAGGATGGATGGGGCAGATTGTTTTTGAGAATTCCCAAAAACAATCTGCAGCACAGGGGAAAGCGCGGCCGCGGAGTTGACACTGCACTGCACTGCACTGCACTGCACTGCACCGATACAACAACAAATCCACAATGGCTGAATGGATGGGATGAGGCACGAGCAACCGGTCGGTCGGTTCTGGTAGAACTTATCTGAACTGGCAGTTTTTATCAAATCGAATTGATTTGATTTAGCTCAGACAGGTTTGATGAGGTTAGAGACGATACCGGTCAAACCTGAAAGCTCTAGACTGGAACGCGCATGATTTAGATTGAACCGCTTCGGCCTAGGTTCGGCCAGTTCCAAGCGGTTTGTGTCGAACGAGTTCGGGCTTTGTTCAGGTTCAATTGAACCGGTTCGACAGGCTTCGGTTCATCCTGTTCGAGCGTTTGGTCCCTGCCAATCCGCATATCTGCCTAGCTTAGTTAAAATACTCCTATTCTTTGTATCATGAATAGACTAGCAAGACTTGGGTAGATATAAGCACCCATGTCTATCTGGGGTGTGCAGCTAGGGAATACCCTAGTTGAGGCGTTGGGGTCAACTCAACCTTGACCCAAAGTTGTGTCCCCAGTAAGACGGGCTTACAGTAATTGGAGGACCCATTAATTGTGGTCAGCCCAACCTAGTGGGACCAATGATTGTGGTCAAGCCAGAGTTGACCAACCCACACTCCATTTATCCCTACTATGTAAATCCTCCGTTTACTAATCAACTACACTACGATTCTGAATTCTCACAGGCATGACCCTTGACGGTAGTGGTAAACGCAGATTGGAACAAGAAACTCGATTTTGGTCAAGTTTTGGCTTTTATGCCTATATAGTTTGTTTTCCCACTGTAGCTTGAGTTGAGTGTGATGTGATGTTGGTTGACGTGTGAAAGTGAAACCGTAATAAAAGTCAAGGATGAACTGAACTGAACTGAACTGGTTCCACCAATAAGGGTCCCAATAAAAACTCACTCATATAGAAAAACCTGTTCGGACCAAACCGGTTCGGGTTCTTCTCGAACCAGTTCAGGTTTAAGCGCAAATAAAATGAATCGGCTCAGTTTGTTGCTCATCCCGATTCTCAATGCAGTGCCCTCTTCCAAGTTCTTATAGTATTGTCAACAATCTCTTGTTTGTTATCATGGTGACCTTTTTGTGCTTCTATTTGTTCAAGAAATAGTGAATTTTCTTGCTTTTGTTTTTCCCCTTTTCAGCTACTGTTACTCCCGCGTGAAGTCTGCGGCTGCAGAAATTGCTTCCAATCCGTGAATGTACGAAGATCGTAAAAGCAGGGTGAAATGCGTTGTGCAAATTTCTGGTTCCGACTCATTTTACTTCTGCAGGTTTCTGGCTCCTCCTCCCACTTGGGACCTCGTGTATGCTCCCATGCTGCTGGGCCTGCTGGTGCTGCTGGTGGCAGTGCTGCTGTCCATCGTGATCGCAGTTCTGGCGTGGAAGAGGAGGAAGATAGAAGAGCATATGAAGGAGATTCAGCTGTGCACGGCCATCTTGGAGAGAGCTGAGCGGTCCAAGAGTGAGGCGGTGGCCAGCACGTCGCATGAGCTGCGCACCCCAATATTGGCATGATGGGTGAGATGCTTGGCATGATGGGTGAGATCATGGCATGATGGGTGAGATCATTGGCATGATGGGTGAGATCATTGGCATGATGGGTGAGATCATGGCATGATGGGTGAGATCATGGCATGATGGGTGAGATCATTGGCATGATGGGTGAGATGCTTGGCATGATGGGTGAGATCATGGCATGCTTGGTGCGAAAGATCATGGCATGATGCATCATGCATGGAAGCATGGGATGATGGGTGAAGGAGATGATGGGTGCAAGAGCATTTTCTGATGGATGGGAGCATGACATGGTGGGTTAGGGCATGACATGATGGTTGAGGGCATGGCATGATTGGTGGGGGCATCTCACAATGGTTGAGAGAGCATGGCATGGTGGCCAAGTTCATGCATCCTATACCAATAGCTCCTCCCTACAATTCTACAAGTGTGGTGAAGGAGACCGTAGAACTGGTTTAGATAAGTAGCCACATGTCCATCCCTAAATGTGCCGCCTTCAAATTGGGTGTGTGCCTTGCCTGCTCTCTACTAGCACCCTCCATTATACCTTTGTTTTTCTACACCACAAATCGGGATTTGTATTTTGCCATCCGTAGGCATGATAGAGGAGCTGTTGGAGTCGCCATTGGAGGAGTGGCAGCGGGCAGACCTGGTGGATGCGAGGGCGTGTGCGGGCGAGACGGTGGAGCTCATCAACCGAGTGTTGGACCTCGCCAAGCTGCAGGCCAGCCGCCTGCAGCTCGAGACTCTCCCCTGCTGCCTGCGCCGCATTGTTCATGAGGCGGCCGCGTCAGTTAAGCGTTCTGCACACTCGGTGGATTTGCAAGGTATGATACGATTGCGTGATCGAGTCTTCGATTGCATTGCATTCCATGAATCTATGGGCTTATATAGAGTGTTTCACCCGTTCACTTGCTGATTGCAGTGACATTCGATGTGGATGAGAACGTTCCAAGGACGCTATTGGGCGATCCAGTGCGGCTCTCGCAAGTCATCTCTGAGCTTGTTGGTGAGTTCCTCGTTACACAAGCGTGTAGAACAAAATGAAGATTGCACTGTCCGCCCTATTTTGTGTCAGAATGTTGTATTTGTCTAGCTTGCAGTGGGGTACTCTATAGCGAGTACAGCCCAATCTAGGGTTTGCTATTTGTATCTCAACTGCTGCTAGTCCAAACCCTCTTTCTGCTTCTAAACTTTCTCCTACTACTTCTGACATGCTATCAGAGCAGGTCGACCCCCTTGGGTCGATCCTGTGGGTGGGCCCACCACCTAATGCTTCCGCTGCTGTTCTACTTGTCGCGCGCCTCGGTCGCGCGACGCCTCCTTAAAAAATGTTTTTAAGGTTTTCATCCCGCCGTACGCTCGGGGCGTGCGGCGGTTTTCTGCCTACCGTGCGCCCCGAGGCGCGCGGCGGTTTCCCACCGTCGAAGTGCCCCCCGTCGCCCGTCGAAGCGCCCCCCGTCGCCCGTCGAAGCGCCCCCGTCGCCCGTCGGAGCGCCCCCCGTCGCCCGTCGAAACGTCCCCGTCGCCCGTCGAAGCGCCCCTGGGACCCGCGCGCGGCCCGTACGGGCTGCGCCAGGCCCGCGCGCGGCCCGTACGGGCTGCGCCAGGCCCGCGCGCGGCCCGTACGGGCTGCACCGGGCCCGCGCGCGGTCCGTACGGGCTGCGCCAGGCCCGCGCGCGGCCCGGGCAGCCCGCGCGCGCCTCGTCCCGCCTGCGGCAGACCCGTGCGCGCGCCTCGTCCGTCCCCCAAGCTTCTGTCGGCGCCCCACCCCCGCTACTGCCCGCGTTCCTGTGTTAGGGTTTGGGGGTGGCGGGTGTGGGGGTGCCGGTTGTGTGCCCCGTCCCCTCCTTCTCCTCCTCCTCCGTCTCCCGCTGCTGCAGCTGCCGCTCAGGGGGGTGGGTGTGTGGGGAGCCGACGGAGTGGTACTAGGGGGGTGAAAGGGGAGTGGAGCTAGGGGCGAAGCAGGGGGTGTGTGTCGAGGGGTGTGGGACTGTTGGGGGAGGTTGAGCGGAGGCCGCCGTCGTGTCGTCTGCAGCGCCTGTATTCCGGGGTTCTGATAGCCACCGGTAGCTCAGAGAGCCGGTTGCACCTGTCGCCCGTGGGTCCGTTGCTCCTGTCGCTGCTGATCAGACGCAGAGCCTGTTACTCCTGTATTCCGGGGCCCTTGCTCCCGGTAGCCACTAGAGCTGCACCAGAGCCGTCTGTTGCCCGTGTGTTTGCAGCTTCAGTCGTCGCCTCCACTCTTCTCTCCTCTCGCCAGCCCTCCTCCTCCTCACTTGCCCTCTGTGACTGCCTCTAGCTTTGCTCATAAAATGTGAACTACTATTATGACTGCTTGTTGTGCTGATTACACCCCACTTTGGCTATGGGGGTGTGTCAGAATGTTGTATTTGTCTAGCCTGCAGTGGGGTACTCTATAGCGAGTACAGCCCAATCTAGGGTTTGCTATTTGTATCTCAACTGCTGCTAGTCCAAACCTCTCTTTCTGCTTCTAAACTTTCTCCTACTACTTCTGACATTTTGCAAACTCCTGAGCGCATATGTGGACACCTTTGAAATGTTTCACTTACACACCATTCGTAAACGGTTCATCGCAGCTTTCTTAGGTGCTCATTTGTAGCATCAGTCGGCAGGTGGTAAATTGACGTCATGGCCAACTTAACTCAAGGTTATGCCATCCGGTTCGACTCAAAGTGGTCTGGGTAGTACAGGTTCAGGTCCGACTCAAAGTGGTTCGGGTAGTACCGGTTTAGGTCCAACTCTAAGTGGTTCGGGTAGTACTGGTTCAGGTCCGACTCAAAAGTGGTTCAGGTAGTACTGGTTCAGGTCCGACTCAAAGTGGTTCGGGTAGTACCGATTCAGGTCCGACTCAAAGTGGTTCGGGTAGTACCGGTTCAGGTTTGACTCAAAGTGGTTTGACGTTGCCACATGAGCTGGATCGTTATTAGGCATGTAGCACACGCATGTGGCGGTCCGTTCAGCTTCTGTGTGAAATCCATTGATGCATGATATGGTAGTGTCAAAGACTAAACTTTTCCTTGTTTCAAAACGCAGTGCCAGTTGTCCTTCACATTTTCGAGTCCGGTACGGCTTAGTAAAGAAAGACACGTCGAGTATTGTGGTCATGCAAAGTTGAATCTCGTAGTGACAATAAGGTTTCAGTCTGCCCTATAAATGCTGCCTCGAATCTCCATTGGTTCACTCTTAAATTGCTGCCCAATGTCTGTGGGTCCATCGTCCCTTCCAGGCACCTCATTCCTCTTCCCGTTGCATACCTATTCCAGGTCACGATCCATTCGTTTTAAGGATTCCAATAATCGCTTTTCAGATTTTTATCAAGAGAGGCACGCAATTTGACGCTGTTGGCTTGAAATACTGTGATGTGAATCGCACGACTGTCTCATTCTTAATTTCTCGCCATTGACGTACTCTGCGTCCAACTATCTGTATCATATCATCTGGCACTGACAGCAGTGCGGAGTATTTTAAGCCATCATTTACGAAGTCGCTTGCGGAGGCATGCAGTATCATCAGCCAGGTATTCTATTCCCTGCTTTCCAGATTATCCCTCCCTCTGTGTGCCACCTCCCCCGCACCCCTCCCTCCTGCAGCCAACGCCATGAGCCACACAGCATCAGGCCACGTGGCCATCCGCCTCTGGTGCATCCCTCCCCAACACTCTGATCGGAGTGATGCTGCTTCTTATTCTCAAAGCACTCCTTCCCACACACCCCTTCCTCCTATCAGCCAATGCCATGAGCCACACAGCATCGGGCCACGTGGCCATCCGCCTCTGGTGCATCCCTCCTCCACATGCTGCTGAAAGCACTCCTTCAGTCGTTTGTTTTTTGCTTCCACGCATTCCCATTTTTCCCTCCTCTCGGTGGCCCCTCCTCCACACCCCTACCTCCTGCAGCCAACGCCATGAGCCACACAGCATCGGGCCACGTGGCCATCCGCCTCTGGTGCATCGCCCCTCCACATTCTTCACCAAGGGATGCTGCTTCATCTTCTCAAATCACTCTGTCAACTCCTCCACCCGCTGGGCGTGGAATCCCACCCACGCGTTCCTGTGCGCGTATTTCTGCTCCTTCTTGTCTGCTGCCGCCCTTGCCGCCCACCCAGGTGCCTTGTTGCAGTGCTTGTCCTGGTGGGATACGGGGTCAGTCACCGTCACGTCGCACATCCAAACTTCTCCCGTCAGGGGATGGCGGATTGTGACGTCCGCCTTCAGGTTTTCAACGAGGGAATAAACATATGTTTCCTTGTGCACCGTGAACCCCGCTTCTGCCGCTATCAGGGCTGCTTCGTCCCGGAGAGCGTTGTGGGTAGCAATCCGCCCTCCCCCTTTCTCGCAGCGCATGAGATGGTTGGGTAGGCGGTCGTCCGGGAACTTTGTGCGGTAACGGCAGTCACAGCGCCTAGGAACAGGTAGGGGGAGGCCTAGGCGGAAGGCAGCGGCAGAGGAGAGCTGGGAGGGTCCCACTCTTAGCGAGGGTATGATCGGTAAAGCCAGCAGCCAATCTCCCGCGCCCGGCCCAAGTACCGACTGCATCCTCTGAGCGTGGCCAGAGAGGGGGTTGGGGCGCATCCTCCTCGCCTCGACGATGACTCCTAAGAAGCGGCGTGTGTGAACCGCTAGCGCTAGCGACTGCTGCAGCTTGAGGCCTTGGGGGTCGGCCTTCCCGGCCTGAAGGACCTCCAGCGCCTCTGGGGGAAGGGCAGCCTCTGCTGCTGCGAGGCGAGCTGGCAGGTCGTGCGCGGAGCCAGGGGAGGGGTCCATTAGGGGGAGGAGGGCTGCCACATCTGGGTGTAAAGTGTCAGCCAAGGAGCGCAGGAGGTGGGAGGTGCCGACCACCGACGCAAGGTACGCATAACTCCCCTCCACTGCCGGGTTTGTAATGCCGAGCCCGCCCAGTGTTACAGGCAGCGCCGCCTGCCTCCAGATTCGCCTTCTCTCCGCGTCCCTTCTCGGTACCAGAATATGGGCCGCTTCCAGGAAGGTGAGTAGCAGCTGCTCCCCCCACGCCGACCACTCAGCTTCTGGAAGTGCAGCGAGGGGAGTCTGTTAGTGTTAGTCTTCAATCTCACAATTTGTACTTTGTATTTTCTATATCCTAGAGTGATGTAGTTTGCACATTGTGTTTGGTTGGGTGTACACCTACATCCCAACCAAACCCAAATGTAATCTCCAACCAATCTCCAACCCACCAATTGGAGATTGCCTTGGGATTACCCCCAATCCCTAGAGATTGCCCCCGATTCCCTTCCCCATCCTTTTCCTACCCCTCTTGGATGTACTTAAAGAGCTTCAAGCTCATTACTAATGCATCGCTTCTAAGCCTATTTCTGACATGGTATCAGAGCCCTTCAACCGCATACGCGGATCGTGATCTTCTTACCTCTGCGGATACTCGTCCCGCAAACCTCGGCGAAGCCATCGTCAACCTCGTCGCCGGTGATTCGCGACATTCGTCGGCGGAAATTTTCCCGCTGCACCTTCCCGTCACTTTCGACGGTAATTTATCTGGTAAGCGCATCGTCCGCGCTATAACCTAACGCTCGCTTTCCTCCTCGTCGGGCCGCCGCCCGTCGCCCTGCAGCTTCTCGTCGGGCTGCCGCCCGTCGCCCTGCAGCTTCTCGTCGGGCTGCCGCCCGTCGCCTCGCAGCTTCACGTCGGGCCGCCGCCCGTCGCCCCGCAGCTTCTCGTCGGGCCGCCGCCCGTCGCCCTGCAGCTTCTCGTCGGGCCGCCGCCCGTCGCCTCGCAGCTTCACGTCGGGCCGCCGCCCGTCGCCTCGCAGCTTCTCGTCGGGCTGCCGCCCGTCGCCCTGCAGCTTCTCGTCGGGCCGCCGCCCGTCGCCCCGCAGCTTCACGTCGGGCTGCCGCCCGTCGCCCCGCATCTGCACTCCTACCCCTTCCCCCTTCCCGCAGCTGAACAGGTGCAGCAGCGCAGCCGAGCAGCCGTGTAGCCGCGAAGCAGAGCAGCCGTGTAGCCGCGAAGCCGAGGGTGGTGTGTGGGGGGATGTGTGGGATTAGTGATAGATCTACGGAAATCGGCCGATTCGACCTAATTTTGGCGGCCTGAAAAGAAAAAAGAAAAAACCTTCTACGTGACATTCCGACGCGGCCGACATTGACGATTTTCGCTATTCCGGTCCGTCGGATTTCGGAATCGCCGCGCTATTCCGGTCCGTCGGCCGAAGTTCCTATCGGTGACTTAAGAGCGGCGCTCCGCGCGAGAAGGGGTCTCCACCATGGCTCTCTCGTCTTCCACCATGGCGAACCCCATCACCCCGCTCCGCCTTGAAGCTGATGGCTCTAGCTCCAACTTCAAGGCGTGGAGCTACGGAGTTGACAAGCACCTCCTGAGCCGTGACGTGCAGGGCCTTGACCTCAAGGACGTCCTCCTCAACCGTGGCAAGGGGAAACAGCCTACTATTCCCCGTGAGCCGACCGAATCTCCAAGTGATACTGACGTGAGGGCGTACGAGGAGGCTGTTGAGAAGTACCGGAAATGGGAGAAGGCCGATGCTGCCATCATCAGCGTCTTCATCGCCTCCACCCCTCCCGAACTTGTCAACACGTTCCATAACTACCCTACCTCCAACGCCATCTGGAAGTACCTCCAGGATCGGTTCATGAACAAGACGGCGGTCGGCGTGGCCATTCTCATCCCTAGCATGTTTCAGGTCCGCCTTGAGGACTGCTCGGGAATGGCCGATTACATTGCCAAGGTGCAGACCATTCATGGCGAACTCAAGGAGCTGGGTATAGTCTTCCCCGAGCAAGCCCCTGCAGCCGCCCTACTTGTTGGACTCACCTCGGCATATGAGGTCACGAGGAAGATGCTCCTCACACTCTCAGCAGAGGACCTCACCTTTGCTAAGGTCTCCACCGCACTCCTCTCTGCCGAGAAAGACTCCACGGCTCAGGCCAAGGCGTACGCTATCCGCGCTCCCATGCCTCAAGCAAGTGTCGCAGCGGCTCTCGCCTCGGCGCCCTTCCAGCGCAACCGCTTTCCTCCGTGCCCCTACGTCGTCAAGTATGGGAATCGCAAGGGACAAGTGTGTGGTGGCACTAACCACCCCCTCGCCACGTGCTTCAAGAAGAAAGACGACGAATGGTACGCCATTCACGGAGTGGACAAGAAGCCGCCGAATTGGATGCGCTCTCGCAAGGCCAACCTAGTTGAGGTCCAGGACCCCGCTTCGACTAGTGCTAGTGATGCTGCTCCTGCTGATGTGCGTATCAACCTGTTGTTCCCTGGCACTGCCATGATTAATGAAGCTACCTCACAGTACATCGGCTCATCACACGCACCACAATACATAGAGTTCACACTCGATAGCGGGGCCACTCACACCGTGCTCAAGGAGACCCTCTCCTTCAAACCTTACCCAACACCTATCCCTCTCTTAGGAGCTGACTCAAGCTTCACCACCCTCGCCAAGGGTACCTCCACAGTCCCATGCCCCGCCTTCCCATCCGGCACTGTCACTGGCATGTGCGTGCCTTCACTGCGTCACAATCTAGTTGCCCAAACAGAAATTCAGGAGGCAGGGCTACGCACCATCTTCCCAGAGAACGAGGACTATTGCGACATCATCGATCCACGCACCAACAAAACTCTGGCCCGCTACACCCTCAACAGCAACGGCCTCTACACGCTACGCGTCCCTCTCCCACAGGTGTCAACCACCCAAGCACAGGCCACTATCACACCATGCTCATGTCGCACCCTCTCCAACCCGACCATCCTCTACCACCATCGGCTCGGGCACCCAAATTTCCGCACTCTTGCTGACATGGCCTCCAAGAAACTTCTCCTCGGCCTGCCAGCCGCACTTCCCCCACCACCTGACTCACCAGCTCCCACGTGCCTTGATTGCACCAAGAGCAAACTGCGCCAACAACCCCATGCTGCCTCACCCACAATCGCTGCAGCACCACTGGACCTCGTGCACATGGACGTCTGGGGCCCTGCCCCTGTTCTCGCACGAGGTGGCTATCGCTACTTCCTTATCATTGTGGATGACCACTCCCGCTATGTCTCTGTTCACCTCCTCCACACTAAGGCTGAGGCACCCGAGGTCATCATAGCGTGGGTCAAGCAGGCACAGACCACTTTTGACCGCAAGGTCAAGCGCCTTCACTCGGATGGGGGGGGTGAGTTCTGCAACGACAAGCTCAAAGCCTTCTGCTCCTCCGAAGGCATCCAGCAAAACTTCACCCTCCCTGACAGCCCTCAACAGAACGGCATAGCTGAGAGCCGCAACCACACCCTGGTGCAGATCACTCGGTGCCTCCTCAGCCACTCCAACGCTCCTCACTCTCTTTGGGGGTACGCTCTCTACCACGCTGCCCTCCTCTACAACCTTTACCCCCACCCGCACCTTCCCGACACCACTCCAACCACACTCTGGCTCGGGAAAACGCCCACTGCTCGCTCTCTTCGCGTTTGGGGATGCACCGCCTATGTCCTCCTCAACCCTCAGGCTCGACGGCATAACGGTGGCAAGCTCGGTCCCAAGACTCAGACGTGCATCTACCTCGGGCACAACGCCGACTCACCTGACTACCTCTTCCTCAATCCCTCCACTCACCAGTTGGTCAGGAGCCGTGACGTTGTCTTTGATGAGACCCGCCCATTCTACTCCCCTTCGGGACGGGACCCTCTCCCTGATCCACCCTCCCTCGTGTGGGCAGACTTTGATGCGCCTCCCGACCTCCCGCCTGCTCCTGCTCCCTCACCTCCTCCCTCTCCTGCCATCGCACCATCTCCCTCTGAGGTCACTGACCCGGCCTCACCGGTGTCTTCGGCAGCTGCTCCTCCCTCCCCCTCACCTTCCCCACTTCCCGCTGCGCCGCCCCCTCCGAGCGCACCTATCACCTACCATCGGCGGTCCCACCCTCCGGCCCCACCTCCTCCCCCGGCTCCCCCCACCACAGAGGAACCCGCTCTCCCACAGTCGCCCGAGCTGATCACGTACCGCCGGCGACCCCTTCCCCCGCCCAAGCCTGCTAAGTCACCCTCTCCGACCCCGCCAGCCCCACCCTCTTCCCCGGTGGCTCATGGCACTCGCTCACATCGCGCTACTCTTCCACTCGCGATGGTTCTTCGATACACCGCGATCACACCGCCTCCTCCTGCTGGGGGGGATGTGCCCTCTACCCTTCTAGAAGACAGGCATGAGGAACTGTGTGATCTCCATGCAGTCCTTCCTCAGCTCTCACACATCTTCCCCGACATCACTGGCTCACCCTCCCTCAACTTCGCGGAGAACCCGACCATCCCTATCCCTCTCACCGTCCAAGAGGCTCTCTCAGGCCCTCATTCTGCCAAATGGCGTGCTGCCATGGACGCGGAGATTGCAGCATTCACCCGCAACCACTCCTTCGACGACGAGACTCCACCTCCAGGAGTCAACATCGTCGGGGGCAAGTGGTTGTTCCGTGTAAAACAGCTCCCAGACGAGGCACCGGTGTTTAAAGCGCGCTACGTAGCCAAGGGCTTCACCCAGCAGCAGTACCGCGACTTCTTCCTAACCTTCTCCCCCACATCCAAACCTCCCACCATTCGTACGCTCATGGATGTCGCAGCTCGAGAAGACTTCGAGATCAAATCCATGGATGCCTCATCCGCCTTCCTACAAGGACGTCTCAAGGAGACAGTGTTCATGGACAGACCAGAAGGCTTCCCAGGAGATTTCCCTCCCAACACTGTCTGGAAGCTGAATCGCCCCGTCTACGGCCTTAAGCAAGCCCCTCGCGAATGGCACAACAAGGTGAAAGAAGTCCTCCTCTCCCTGGACTTCCACCCTTCAACTGCTGACCCGACTCTCTTCATCCGCCGTCATTCTGAGCCCTTCTACATCCTAGTCTACGTGGATGATTTCATCCTCGTGGCCAAGGACTCGGCCCAGATGACCTCAGTCCAGGCAGCCCTAAGCAAGGCTCTCCAGATGAAAGACCTCGGTGACCTCAAGCACTACCTGGGGATGGAGATCACTCGTGATCGCAAGGCTCGCACCATCTCACTCTCCCAGGAGTTCTACATCGACAATGTGCTCAAGCGATTTGAGATGGAGCTATGCACACCTGTTGCCACCCCGCTGCCGCTGCAACACCTCCTCACAGCTCCAGCGGTACCCACACCAGAGGCCTGCTCTGAGCCATACCCGGAGCTTGTTGGGTCCCTCATGTACGCCATGATGTGCACCCGACCGGACCTGGCCTATCCTGTCAGTGTCCTCTCTCGCTACGTGGCCCCTGGACGCTTCACTGATCTTCACTGGAAGGCAGCCAAGCGGGTGCTGCGCTATCTTCAGGGCACCAAGTCTCACGTCCTCACACTCGGTGGGCTCTCCCCTCCTCGCCTGGAAGGTTACACCGACTCCTCCTGGGCTGATGACCAGACCGACCGACGCTCCTCTCAGGGGTACTGCTTCACCCTTGGGAGCGGAATTGTCAGTTGGCGCTCCACCAGGTCGTCTGTGAGTCTCCCTCTCCTCATGTGAGGCAGAGCTCTACGCAGGCACCATGGCTGCTCAGGAGGCTCGTTGGCTCACCTTCCTCCTCCAGGAACTTGGTTTCCCACAGTCCGCCCCTACCCTCTGGTGTGACAACCAGAGTACCATCCACATCTCTCAAGACCCTGTGTATCACACCCGCACCAAGCACATTGAACTCCGGCACTTCTTCATCCGTGACCTTGTACACCGTGACCTTCATCCCCTGCCTGTTGTGCCTCCTCTGCGTCCTCTCCCACTTCCACGTCGTCCGCCAGCCGTGCCTCTCCCCGCGGCTGGGCTGCGCCCCGGTGTGCGGTTTTCGCCGACTTCCTCCCCCGCCGGACGAGGCTCTGGCGTCCTCGGCTCACGCCTCGGTCGTGATGGAGGGGTCGGCGGGTTGCGACCGCGCCTTGGAGGCAACCGCGGAGAGCGCTCAGCCCGAGGCTCAGCCAAACCCCGAGCCTGCGCATCCACGTCCCCAAATTCCTCACCCGTCCTGCTGCGTCGTCGCCCATTCGCCGTCTCGAGCGAGGGTTGTCTCTCCCGCTACGTGCGGGAGGCCGTCCTGCATCTCCCGAGCAGTCCCGCGCTCCTGCTCTTGTCGCGTCGAATGCTGAGCCGGTGCATGAGGAGCGCGGACGATCTCCGCAGCGCCGAGAGTCTCGCCCCGTGTCCCCTGTGGATCGCTCTCCAGCGCCCCCTGGGTCGCGGCGGCGGTGGGAGGAGCATCAGCGCGACCACCAGCGCCGCGACCGCCGCTATCGTTCTCCGCAGGGGTCGCCGGGGAAGCGCTCGCCGCGGCAGCGATCTCCGCAACAGCGCTCGCCTCGGCCGTCGCCGCCACGCCGGGGGCGTGGCGCTCACGCGGGGCGTGGGGATTCCCGCCGGAGGGAACAGTCCCCACCGCGTCCGCAGTCGTCGGGCTCTGGTGGCTGGCATGGGCGGTAAAATGGTTGTCCACGCGGGGGCAGCCGCGGTCGTGCCTCCGCGATAGACCGTGCTGCTCAGGTTCTGGCCGAGGCAGTGCTGCAGGTGCACGGGGTGAGGGGAGTGACCCGCAATCGTGCATCAGTGGCCTCCGGGTCCCTTGGCGCCCCTGCTGTGGCTGACGCGGCTCCGATGCGCGCACCGACTCTCCGTGAGTATCTGCCAGCAGCAGCGGGGAGGGGGGGGCCGTTCCGCGGACACCGCCAGGCCCCTGGTTACCCAGCTCCTTTAAATTCCCTTGGTCAAGCTCCAGAACAGGTGGCGAACCTTCCGCCGCGCGGAATTCCGACTGCACCTCTCCCCAACCGCGCGGGGAGAGACCCCACGCTGAGCATGTGTCGGATGTGGAACTTGGCAGGTGCGGCAGAGGGGGTGGCGAGCTTGCAGCTGGCGGCGTGTGAGGCCATGCGTCACACACCGAGCAGTTTTGGTCAAGTGCCCCAAGGACAGTGCGTCTCTTGTGTCAGAAATAGGCTTAGAAGCGATGCATTAGTAATGAGCTTGAAGCTCTTTAAGTACATCCAAGAGGGGTAGGAAAAGGATGGGGAAGGGAATCGGGGGCAATCTCTAGGGATTGGGGGTAATCCCAAGGCAATCTCCAATTGGTGGGTTGGAGATTGGTTGGAGATTACATTTGGGTTTGGTTGGGATGTAGGTGTACACCCAACCAAACACAATGTGCAAACTACACTACTCTAGGATATAGAAAATACAAAGTACAAATTGTGAGATTGAAGACTAACACTAACACCCCCCCATAGGCGTCAATCGAACTCAGGGTAGAGAGGGTGGAGCACAGAGCCCCATGGCGCCAAGGAGACGGTGGTGGGGAACTTTCCCAAGGGGCTTGGTGAACAGATCAGCCAGGTTGCAGTCAGATGCAACGTATTCCACTTTCAACTGCTCTTGTTGGACAAGGTCACGGATGAAGAAGTGCCGGAGTTCAATGTGCTTGGTGCGGGTGTGATACACAGGGTCTTGAGAGATGTGGATGGTACTCTGGTTGTCACACCAGAGGGTAGGGGCGGACTGTGGGAAACCAAGTTCCTGGAGGAGGAAGGTGAGCCAACGAGCCTCCTGAGCAGCCATGGTGCCTGCGTAGAGCTCTGCCTCACATGAGGAGAGGGAGACTCACAGACGACCTGGTGGAGCGCCAACTGACAATTCCGCTCCCAAGGGTGAAGCAGTACCCCTGAGAGGAGCGTCGGTCGGTCTGGTCATCAGCCCAGGAGGAGTCGGTGTAACCCTCTAGGCGAGGAGGGGAGAGCCCACCGAGTGTGAGGACGTGAGACTTGGTGCCCTGAAGATAGCGCAACACCCGCTTGGCTGCCTTCCAGTGAAGGTCAGTGAAGCGTCCAGGGGCCACGTAGCGAGAGAGGACACTGACAGGATAGGCCAGGTCTGGCCGGGTGCACATCATGGCGTACATGAGGGACCCAACAAGCTCCGGGTATGGCTCAGAGCAGGCCTCTGGTGTGGGTACCGCTGGAGCTGTGAGGAGGTGTTGCAGCGGCAGCGGGGTGGCAACAGGTGTGCATAGCTCCATCTCAAATCGCTTGAGCACATTGTCGATGTAGAACTCCTGGGAGAGTGAGATGGTGCGAGCCTTGCGATCACGAGTGATCTCCATCCCCAGGTAGTGCTTGAGGTCACCGAGGTCTTTCATCTGGAGAGCCTTGCTTAGGGCTGCCTGGACTGAGGTCATCTGGGCCGAGTCCTTGGCCACGAGGATGAAATCATCCACGTAGACTAGGATGTAGAAGGGCTCAGAATGACGGCGGATGAAGAGAGTCGGGTCAGCAGTTGAAGGGTGGAAGTCCAGGGAGAGGAGGACTTCTTTCACCTTGTTGTGCCATTCGCGAGGGGCTTGCTTAAGGCCGTAGACGGGGCGATTCAGCTTCCAGACAGTGTTGGGAGGGAAATCTCCTGGGAAGCCTTCTGGTCTGTCCATGAACACTGTCTCCTTGAGACGTCCTTGTAGGAAGGCGGATGAGGCATCCATGGATTTGATCTCGAAGTCTTCTCGAGCTGCGACATCCATGAGCGTACGAATGGTGGGAGGTTTGGATGTGGGGGAGAAGGTTAGGAAGAAGTCGCGGTACTGCTGCTGGGTGAAGCCCTTGGCTACGTAGCGCGCTTTAAACACCGGTGCCTCGTCTGGGAGCTGTTTTACACGGAACAACCACTTGCCCCCGACGATGTTGACTCCTGGAGGTGGAGTCTCGTCGTCGAAGGAGTGGTTGCGGGTGAATGCTGCAATCTCCGCGTCCATGGCAGCACGCCATTTGGCAGAATGAGGGCCTAAGAGAGCCTCTTGGACGGTGAGAGGGATAGGGATGGTCGGGTTCTCCGCGAAGTTGAGGGAGGGTGAGCCAGTGATGTCGGGGAAGATGTGTGAGAGCTGAGGAAGGACTGCATGGAGATCACACAGTTCCTCATGCCTGTCTTCTAGAAGGGTAGAGGGCACATCCCCCCCAGCAGGAGGAGGCGGTGTGATCGCGGTGTATCGAAGAACCATCGCGAGTGGAAGAGTAGCGCGATGTGAGCGAGTGCCATGAGCCACCGGGGAAGAGGGTGGGGCTGGCGGGGTCGGAGAGGGTGACTTAGCAGGCTTGGGCGGGGGAAGGGGTCGCCGGCGGTACGTGATCAGCTCGGGCGACTGTGGGAGAGCGGGTTCCTCTGTGGTGGGGGGAGCCGGGGGAGGAGGTGGGGCCGGAGGGTGGGACCGCCGATGGTAGGTGATAGGTGCGCTCGGAGGGGGCGGCGCAGCGGGAAGTGGGGAAGGTGAGGGGGAGGGAGGAGCAGCTGCCGAAGACACCGGTGAGGCCGGGTCAGTGACCTCAGAGGGAGATGGTGCGATGGCAGGAGAGGGAGGAGGTGAGGGAGCAGGAGCAGGCGGGAGGTCGGGAGGCGCATCAAAGTCTGCCCACACGAGGGAGGGTGGATCAGGGAGAGGGTCCCGTCCCGAAGGGGAGTAGAATGGGCGGGTCTCATCAAAGACAACGTCACGGCTCCTGACCAACTGGTGAGTGGAGGGATTGAGGAAGAGGTAGTCAGGTGAGTCGGCGTTGTGCCCGAGGTAGATGCACGTCTGAGTCTTGGGACCGAGCTTGCCACCGTTATGCCGTCGAGCCTGAGGGTTGAGGAGGACATAGGCGGTGCATCCCCAAACGCGAAGAGAGCGAGCAGTGGGCGTTTTCCCGAGCCAGAGTGTGGTTGGAGTGGTGTCGGGAAGGTGCGGGTGGGGGTAAAGGTTGTAGAGGAGGGCAGCGTGGTAGAGAGCGTACCCCCAAAGAGAGTGAGGAGCGTTGGAGTGGCTGAGGAGGCACCGAGTGATCTGCACCAGGGTGTGGTTGCGGCTCTCAGCTATGCCGTTCTGTTGAGGGCTGTCAGGGAGGGTGAAGTTTTGCTGGATGCCTTCGGAGGAGCAGAAGGCTTTGAGCTTGTCGTTGCAGAACTCACCCCCCCCATCCGAGTGAAGGCGCTTGACCTTGCGGTCAAAAGTGGTCTGTGCCTGCTTGACCCACGCTATGATGACCTCGGGTGCCTCAGCCTTAGTGTGGAGGAGGTGAACAGAGACATAGCGGGAGTGGTCATCCACAATGATAAGGAAGTAGCGATAGCCACCTCGTGCGAGAACAGGGGCAGGGCCCCAGACGTCCATGTGCACGAGGTCCAGTGGTGCTGCAGCGATTGTGGGTGAGGCAGCATGGGGTTGTTGGCGCAGTTTGCTCTTGGTGCAATCAAGGCACGTGGGAGCTGGTGAGTCAGGTGGTGGGGGAAGTGCGGCTGGCAGGCCGAGGAGAAGTTTCTTGGAGGCCATGTCAGCAAGAGTGCGGAAATTTGGGTGCCCGAGCCGATGGTGGTAGAGGATGGTCGGGTTGGAGAGGGTGCGACATGAGCATGGTGTGATAGTGGCCTGTGCTTGGGTGGTTGACACCTGTGGGAGAGGGACGCGTAGCGTGTAGAGGCCGTTGCTGTTGAGGGTGTAGCGGGCCAGAGTTTTGTTGGTGCGTGGATCGATGATGTCGCAATAGTCCTCGTTCTCTGGGAAGATGGTGCGTAGCCCTGCCTCCTGAATTTCTGTTTGGGCAACTAGATTGTGACGCAGTGAAGGCACGCACATGCCAGTGACAGTGCCGGATGGGAAGGCGGGGCATGGGACTGTGGAGGTACCCTTGGCGAGGGTGGTGAAGCTTGAGTCAGCTCCTAAGAGAGGGATAGGTGTTGGGTAAGGTTTGAAGGAGAGGGTCTCCTTGAGCACGGTGTGAGTGGCCCCGCTATCGAGTGTGAACTCTATGTATTGTGGTGCGTGTGATGAGCCGATGTACTGTGAGGTAGCTTCATTAATCATGGCAGTGCCAGGGAACAACAGGTTGATACGCACATCAGCAGGAGCAGCATCACTAGCACTAGTCGAAGCGGGGTCCTGGACCTCAACTAGGTTGGCCTTGCGAGAGCGCATCCAATTCGGCGGCTTCTTGTCCACTCCGTGAATGGCGTACCATTCGTCGTCTTTCTTCTTGAAGCACGTGGCGAGGGGGTGGTTAGTGCCACCACACACTTGTCCCTTGCGATTCCCATACTTGACGACGTAGGGGCACGGAGGAAAGCGGTTGCGCTGGAAGGGCGCCGAGGCGAGAGCCGCTGCGACACTTGCTTGAGGCATGGGAGCGCGGATAGCGTACGCCTTGGCCTGAGCCGTGGAGTCTTTCTCGGCAGAGAGGAGTGCGGTGGAGACCTTAGCAAAGGTGAGGTCCTCTGCTGAGAGTGTGAGGAGCATCTTCCTCGTGACCTCATATGCCGAGGTGAGTCCAACAAGTAGGGCGGCTGCAGGGGCTTGCTCGGGGAAGACTATACCCAGCTCCTTGAGTTCGCCATGAATGGTCTGCACCTTGGCAATGTAATCGGCCATTCCCGAGCAGTCCTCAAGGCGGACCTGAAACATGCTAGGGATGAGAATGGCCACGCCGACCGCCGTCTTGTTCATGAACCGATCCTGGAGGTACTTCCAGATGGCGTTGGAGGTAGGGTAGTTATGGAACGTGTTGACAAGTTCGGGAGGGGTGGAGGCGATGAAGACGCTGATGATGGCAGCATCGGCCTTCTCCCATTTCCGGTACTTCTCAACAGCCTCCTCGTACGCCCTCACGTCAGTATCACTTGGAGATTCGGTCGGCTCACGGGGAATAGTAGGCTGTTTCCCCTTGCCACGGTTGAGGAGGACGTCCTTGAGGTCAAGGCCCTGCACGTCACGGCTCAGGAGGTGCTTGTCAACTCCGTAGCTCCACGCCTTGAAGTTGGAGCTAGAGCCATCAGCTTCAAGGCGGAGCGGGGTGATGGGGTTCGCCATGGTGGAAGACGAGAGAGCCATGGTGGAGACCCCTTCTCGCGCGGAGCGCCGCTCTTAAGTCACCGATAGGAACTTCGGCCGACGGACCGGAATAGCGCGGCGATTCCGAAATCCGACGGACCGGAATAGCGAAAATCGTCAATGTCGGCCGCGTCGAAATGTCACGTAGAAGGTTTTTTTCTTTTTTCTTTTCAGGCCGCCAAAATTAGGTCGAATCGGCCGATTTCCGTAGATCTATCACTAAACCCACACATCCCCCCACACACCACCCTCGGCTTCGCGGCTACACGGCTGCTCTGCTTCGCGGCTACACGGCTGCTCGGCTGCGCTGCTGCACCTGTTCAGCTGCGGGAAGGGGGAAGGGGTAGGAGTGCAGATGCGGGGCGACGGGCGGCAGCCCGACGTGAAGCTGCGGGGCGACGGGCGGCGGCCCGACGAGAAGCTGCAGGGCGACGGGCGGCAGCCCGACGAGAAGCTGCGAGGCGACGGGCGGCGGCCCGACGTGAAGCTGCGAGGCGACGGGCGGCGGCCCGACGAGAAGCTGCAGGGCGACGGGCGGCGGCCCGACGAGAAGCTGCGGGGCGACGGGCGGCGGCCCGACGTGAAGCTGCGAGGCGACGGGCGGCAGCCCGACGAGAAGCTGCAGGGCGACGGGCGGCAGCCCGACGAGAAGCTGCAGGGCGACGGGCGGCGGCCCGACGAGGAGGAAAGCGAGCGTTAGGTTATAGCGCGGACGATGCGCTTACCAGATAAATTACCGTCGAAAGTGACGGGAAGGTGCAGCGGGAAAATTTCCGCCGACGAATGTCGCGAATCACCGGCGACGAGGTTGACGATGGCTTCGCCGAGGTTTGCGGGACGAGTATCCGCAGAGGTAAGAAGATCACGATCCGCGTATGCGGTTGAAGGGCTCTGATACCATGTCAGAAATAGGCTTAGAAGCGATGCATTAGTAATGAGCTTGAAGCTCTTTAAGTACATCCAAGAGGGGTAGGAAAAGGATGGGGAAGGGAATCGGGGGCAATCTCTAGGGATTGGGGGTAATCCCAAGGCAATCTCCAATTGGTGGGTTGGAGATTGGTTGGAGATTACATTTGGGTTTGGTTGGGATGTAGGTGTACACCCAACGAAATACAATGTGCAAACTACACTACTCTAGGATATAGAAAATACAAAGTACAAATTGTGAGATTGAAGACTAACACTAACATCTTGGGCAGCAGCAATTCTCCCCCTTTTATCGCCCGTGTCGGAAGCGCCCGCCGGGGTAGCGCCCTTAGCCCGTACCTTCCCCCGCCTCACTCGCGCTTGATCTTCACGCGGCGGCTCAGGGCGGGACCCCGGTGGACACTCTCCGCTTCTCGGCGGACCTCCTCCATGCGATGGCGGGGTGTCTTCTCTCGATGCTTGAGGCGGAGGGGGCTGGCTTGTACACGCAGTAGCGCGCCGCCGCGTGTAGAACTGCATGTTGCCTCCCGTAGGACTTCTTTTCCCAGCTTGCTTGATGTGTGCGTGGTCTTTATAGTCGTGATGTTGCGTCTTGCCACCAGAGACGCGCGGCCGAAGGCCGCCGGCGCGAGCCGCTGGAAAATTGAAGCCCACACGAAATAATGAGGAACAAGAGCACACAACAGCCTTTAAATAGGCCCGAGGGCAGAGGGCAGAGGGAGGGAGCAGAGGGATGGCTAAGGTTCCTCTCTCTCTCTCTCTCTCTCTCTCTCTCTCTCTCTCTCTCTCTCTCTCTCTCTCTCCCTCTCTCTCTCTCTCTCTCTCTCTCTCTCTCTCTCTCTCTCTCTCTCTCTCTCTCTCTCTCTCTCTCTCTCTCTCTCTCTCTCTCTCTCTCTCTCTCTCAAGCAGTCCTGCATTAATAGGGTTCATAAGGTACAGGCATGGCAGGCTAGTGGGAACCCTAGGCATGTAGGCGGACTGGTAGCTAGGCTAGCAAAGCATGCAACCAACAACCAACCAACCAAGACCTAACAACCTGACATCTCTCTCTCTCTCTCTCTCTCTCTCTCTCTCTCTCTCTCTCTCCTCTCTCTCCCTCTCCCTCTCCCTCTCCCTCTCTCTCTCTCTCTCTCTCTCTCTCTCTCTCTCTCTCTCTCTCTCTCTCTCTCTCTCTCCCTCTCTCTCTCTTATCAGTAACTTGAGAGCCAACCAATTTGAAGGCACCATTCCGGCAACATTCTCGGCCCTAAGTGGCCTGACTGAAATGTAAGTTTCATGTGTCCTCCGTACTTCCATTGTCCAACCTTCACTCTGTTTGTCCTTGTCTGTATCCATCGTCCCTTCCTCACTCCGTACACCACTTGTTTCCTGCCCCCCGCTACTGCAGAGACCTGTCGTATAATCAACTGTCTGGTACAATTCCCCCTGCATTTGCCACCAGCATCCAGTCAATGTATGTCACTCTTCCCTCCGCCTCCTGTCAACGTATGTCACTCTTCCCTCCGCCCAGCCAATGTATGTCACTCTTCCCTCCGCCCAGCCAATGTATGTCACTCTTCCCTCCGCCCAACCAATGTATGTCACTCTTCCCTCCGCCCAGCCAATGTATGTCACTCTTCCCTCCGCCCAGCCAATGTATGTCACAAGCCTCACCCCAGGACATTCCACTTCCCATACCTTCATGATGCCGTATATTTTCAAAAATCAGCTTTGCCTCGTTAGATCTTCCAGTCCTTTGTTTCTGTGCTTGGACCCCTACTCTTTTTCAGTCGGAGGTCCAATTTCTTTTGCACAAGGCACAAGCCTCTGGCATCCTTTGACTGCCTCTGCTAACCTTGATGCTTTCAACCAATCATGCAGAACGCCATGCAAAAGTATGGAGCTGCATGTCAACGCGAGTTGGGTGTTGGCCCCGTCCTCGCTTGGGCGGAGCCGACTTCGTGGTCGGATGTAGGGGTGCAGCCGACCTGCAGCAGTGGGCGGGCTGGTCGACGAGGTTGGTCGACCTGCACGGGAGCCATTGCATGGGCGCCGACTTCGGGAGGGCGCCAACTTCGGGTGGTCGACCCGGGACGTCGACCAGCCCTTCTGGGCCGTTCTGGTCGACCAGGAGTGACGTCGACTTGGAGCTGGTCGACCAGGGGTTAGTGGTCGACTTGGGGAGGTCGACTGGAGGTGTCCGTTGACTTGGGAGGTCGACCGGCACGTACCAGAGGCAGTGGTCGACCTGGGAGGTCGACCGGAAGTGGTCGTCGACCTGGGTGGTCGACGGGCACGCACTGGAGCCTCTGGTCGACCTGGTTGCAAGGTCGACCAGGTTACCTGGGTGACGAGGTGCTGCGAAGGCTTGCGATGGTCGCCCAGGTGGTTTTGGCGAGAACGACCTCGGTGATGGTATCCCGAGGTCGACGTGGTGCATCAGAAGCAGTCGTCAGCACGAAGTTGATGTGGTGTGTGCGCTGTGCAGGTGACGAAGCAGTGCGCGCCAATCACCTACGAGCACCTGCGAAGCGGGTGCGATGCTGGACTGCGGGAGCAACGCTGGCACGCCGTCGACTTGCACGGTTGTCACGCCGTCGACCTGCAGCGTTGGCAAGCCGCGTCTCTGCACTGCTGGAGCGCGGTCGACCAAGTCGTGCTGGCACGCGGTCGACCGTGCTGCGCTGGCAGTCGACCTGTTTGCATCCTAGCTCTGATGTAGTCTTGCCTAGCCAACTTCATTGTATCATTGTTGTCAACTTTCTCTAGTGAAACTCTTGCCAAATTGCCTTGTGAACTAGCAAGTAGTGTGCGCACTAGGAAAACGACTAAGGACCAACGAACGCAGAGATCACACGAGCATCCGTGCCTAGCCCGTAGTCTAGCTCCCGTTACTAGAGTTATCTCCGCACTGCAGACTTATGCAACCTCACTTGCGAAGTAGCCACCCGCCATTCCAGTGGAATGGTCTGCACCAGTGCTTTCACACAGGCTTACGAACAAATTCCTGAATTCCAGCTCCATGCCATATAACGAGGCTTCCACGCAAACTACTCCGATTTCCTTCCCAACCGTAACCCAAACCACTTCCCGTCAAGTTCCAATCACCCCTATGTGATTCCCAATCACTTCGTTGCTGGTTCGATATCTCACATTTCAACACCACCAACATTTCAACAGTTGCTGCTGTATGGCTTCGTGCCTTACCTTGCCATGCCAAGCCACAACAACCACCCCATTCTCACTTCCTGTTTTTCCCTCTTTTGATCTGTGCAGCATTTTCACGTTTACTTCAGTTTTCCATCCGCCCTTCTCTTCCGTCTCTCTTGTCTTGATGTGACCATCAGGCCCTTCAACCCTTCCCCCCCACCTTGCACTCCATCTTCACTTTGTACTTTCAAAACCTTATTCCCCATGGCCTCTTCTCTCCCACCTTTCACTTATTCCTCATGGCGTCGCATCCTTTGCTCCACTCTTCTTCCCCTTCCTCTTGTCGCCTCCTGTCTTGTCTGCCCATCCCACAATAACTTCACTGGGCCCATCCCACCACACCTGCTGGCTCTGCCCAACCTCTCTAATCTGTGAGGCCCCCATGTTTGCTCATCTTTACACACTCATCTTCCAACCTCCAGACCCATTCACCCTTTGGGCTCTCCTCCCACCTGCACTCTCGGTCTCACCCCATTTCTCAAATCTTGTGTCACTCCCTTTCTAATCTGCAATGGTTCCTCTCGGCTGCCCTGGCTGCAGTGAGCTGTCCTACAATCAGTTCACAGGAGCCATCCCCAGCCACTTCACTCGCCTCACTGAGATGTTTACTTTGTATGTGTCTCCCCAAGCTGAGCTCCAGTCCAGGGAGTTTTGAGAATCCTCAAAAACTTCACTGAGATGAAACATCTGTATGTGTCTCTCCAAGCTGCGCTCCCCCCCCATATACCTCTCCCTGCCCCCACCCCACTACATGACATTGCTGCATGAACAGAATTAATTGGAGGGCCTCATGTGTTACTGATTGTTCTTTGCTGTGCCTCGTTTGACCATAGTTGCAACTTTCCCAGCATTAAGCTGGTTGCCTATATCTATGTGTGTGTGTGTGTGTGTGTGTGTGTGTGTGTGTGTGTGTGTGTGTGTGTGTGTGTGTGTGTGTGTGTGTGTGTGTGTGCGGGCATGCGCGTGCGTGCCCGGGCTCCACGTGACAGAGACATTTCTTTCAACAATCTCAGCTCAGGCCTTGACGTGGTGGCTCAGATGACATGGCTCCAAGAGATGTGAGTCCTCTCCCCTCCCCTCTTCACCACCTCAGCTGGCCCTCACCCTGCTTCCTTTTCCTTCCCTCACCCTGCTTCCTTTTCCTTCCCTCACCCTGCTTCCTTTTCCTTCCCTCATCCTGCTTCCTTTTCCTTCCCTCACCCTGCTTCCTTTTCCTTCCCTCATCCTGCTTCCTTTTCCTTCCCTCACCCTGCTACCTTTTCCTTCCCTCACCCTGCTTCCTTTCACCTTGCTTTCCATCGCTTCCCTTGGTCCACTTTGGCTGCTTGCAACATCTGAGCTAGGACCCTCTCTCTTCTGTACTGGCTAAGCAGACTGATCAATAACAACAACTTCTCTGGTGTGCTTCCCGCGTCCTTCACAGCAATCAGTTACCTCGGTTCTCTGTGAGTCCTCTCGATCAATCTCTCAACTCATCAATGCAACAACCCCGTTCATGGAACTTAATCGGGTAGGTGGGATGCTGCAACAGTAAGCGTTGTGACTGCCCCTGTTCTAAGTTCACCTGAGTATTTGTGCGCCCGTGCTTCGGTTATCAATTCATGTAGCCTTGTGTTCCAATTCATGCTGGATGTGTGCTTGTTGTTGTACAGTTTCATATCTTCACTCACACAACTGTTTTCCTGCCTTCATATGCAAGTGCCAAAGCACGTATGCAGTGGCCTGTACATGAGTGAATGTGCTTTCCTAAGTATTTGTTTCATTATTTCCCAACCACGCTGTGGGCCTCATTAAGGGATGTTGGAAACAACCATTTCACAGGAACCTTCCCAGATTTTATTCTGCGCCAGACGGGCCTTACATTCCTGTAAGACATCCACTTGTGGCCTTGAACAAAAGCGGGTTGCACTAAAGGAGCAAGAACGCAAGCAAAGCAAAGCACCGAGCCGAACCGGCTCGCTCTCGTTTGCTTCGTTTCCAGCGGAACTGCGCATAAGAGCCTTTTATTCCTGTAATGCATCCATGCGTGACCTCAAACAAAGGCGGGTTGCACTGATAAAGTAGCTGCTGCCATTTCTTGCAGTAGTTCCTCCTACCTGAACAACTCAAATGGCAATCGCAATCAAAATGGTCATGGCAGGAACTTGGCCAACAACAGTTTCACAGGGACTATCCCCCGCTAATTGACCAAGCTTGTCGGCCTTCACTACCTGTAAGTTGCACTACTGCGAACTGTAGCGGGGTTGAGGATCTGTTCAGCCTTGTGCTTGAATTTCTGAGGCCACTTTGATCGAGGCTCTTGATTGTTACCATTGTGCAGAATCCTCAATGACAACAATTTCCATGGATCTTTCCCATCCGGGCTGCTTCGGCTACCCAGTTTGAACTGGCTGTAAGCAGCTCCAGTACACATGTTTCAGAAGAATCTCTTCTCCCGCCTTGTCTTTCTCTCAACTAAAGGGTAAATATTACTATCCCTGATATGTCAAATGGTATTTTGCAAGCACTTTGCTCCACTGCCAAACACCAAAATCAGGAGTTCGCATGCTACCTGCTTTGTTTGTTTCTCCTTGCATCTCTCAAGTTTCCAACTCAGACATGTGCATTGAGTCGAGTTTCGAAACTCAACTCGTTTGGGGGACTCGTCACGGGTCGAGTGTCGAGTGCGAGAATCCTCTGGAAAAAAACTTGACCGAGCCAGGTTGAGTTTTACTCGTCGAGTTTTTGAAAAACAACCGCATGTCTGTTCCAACTTTCCACCCCAAGCTCATTGTCAGCCTCGTAGAGGCCACGATTCATTCATGTGCTTAGGGAGTATCCTTGGTTTTGTAACTGCTGCATCCAGCCTCCTCTTTAATTTCCGAACCCAGGAAAGTATCTAACAACTCTCTTTCTGGGGAACCCCCACGGACTCTCAGGGTCACAACTTTTCTTGGCAAACTGTAAGAAGTTGAAGCACTGTGTGCTGCCACCACTGTGTGTGTTGCCACCATTGTGTGTTCCTGGTGCAACACTGTACCTTCATGGTTAACTTTTATGGAATCTTCGTCTTCTTTTGAATTGTGTGCAGTGACCTGGGTGGAAACGACTTCACGGGCTCCTTACCAGACTTCTCACGCTGGAATATCACCTGTGCAGAGATGTAATATAAGTTTTCTCACACTCTCTTCCTCCTTTTCTCACTTTAAACAACGCTTGCTCAATCTTGGCCTCAGCATCAGGGTGCAAAATTGCGCCTCTTTTTGATTTTTGGGCGTAAAAATCACGGACAATATTTTCACCCGAACTTTTCGAGAGTTTTGGTCTGAAAAAAAAAGAAATCGTATCTTGGTGAAAAACTTTGAGTGTTCAAAAAAAAAATCTAAGAGATTGTCAAAATTCGATGGGTGGAAATCTAACTTGCATTCTGCTTCCAGATCTGTGCAGATCGGCGCTTTCACCCGCTCTGCACAGAGCCTGGGCAAAAATAGGTACCTGTACCGACTCGGGGGCGGGTCAGGCGTGACCCGGTCCTTTAAGGCCCGGTCGGGTCAGGATTTAGGAAACTCCGACCTAGGACGACTGGACCTGACCCGAACTGGTACCCGTCTAACCCAAGCCCAAATCGGGTCAGGTCGGGTCGGTTGGGTCACCCATAGTAAGCTGTAGCGTTCACCCCACTCACGACAGGCTATCTCGCTGCTGCCTCGCCTGTGTTGTTTGTGGCGCAGAAATCTCAGCGGCAACAACTTCACAGGGTCGATTCCCGACTCCATCTCCACCCTCACCACCCTCATTGGCCTGTGAGCCTCCTCTTCTCTTCTTGTGCCACAACGAGCCAAAACACATGCCTTGGCATAGCAATGTGAGCCTTCTGATGCCTGCCATGAGCACATATCCATGGAGCTTTTCCCATCTGAACAAGGTGGGTTGTTTTGTACAGAAGTCACCGTCGAACCTTTGCAGTGGCACGCAGCCAATGGCATGAGAAAGGTAGCAGTGGCAGCCTATGCACACAAGCAGCTACATACGCTTAATTCGCACTTCCATTCAATGTACCCTGTTGCTATTCCCTGCTCTGCAGTTTTCTCAACAACAACCAGTTGACTGGCACCATCCCTTCAGCCATCTTCACCATGAGGAATCTGACATACATGTAAGCCTCGTGTGTTTAGGGATCCCCTTTCTGAGTGCCCATCACACGTTCCTACCTCTGCCCAATGGTACTTTCCTTTCTTGCACCAGCCTGCACTCCTCTTGCATACGCTGCTTCTCATCGGAATGTCTCCCTGCCATTGCTGTTGCTCTTCAGCTACTTGGCCAACAACCATCTGAGTGGCAGCCTTCCAGCTGCCATCAGCCAACTGGAGAATCTTGAACAGATGTAAGCGTGCCATGTGCCTTCCTCTACATTCCTCCTCTACTATTTCAAAGAACAATGGCAGTTTAGGAAGCAACACACACAGCACATGCATAAGCTTGCAGTACATCGTTACCATAACAGACCTAGCAAACTTCCACACCATGAAATGAACACAAGAGACCAAAACACGCAAGCATCACCTGTGCCATCCCCACTCCACCCCCTGCTCTTTATGGAATTGTTTTCGTCTTTGTTCCTGCCAATTCTATGTATGTCTCCCTAGCTGGTTGGACAACAACAACATTGAAGGCCCTCTGCCAACTAGCATGTGCTCGCTGCCCTGGCTGTGGCGCCTGTGAGTGACAGTCATACACTTGATAATTTTTTTTTTGGAGTTTTTTTTTTTTTTTAAGGAATTCTTTCTTACGGACCTTTAAAAAAAGGGAAAAAAAAAATATCTCCTGTTTTCATGATTTTGGAGATTGTTAAAACGTATGAAGTAGTTTCAGTTTTGTGTTGTGTGTTTGCCTTTTTGTGTGGGTGTGCGACTCATGGCGCGGCATGGTGTGTGCCGTGCTGCTTGCAGCATGATCAGCAACAACTCCCTCTATGGACCCCTGCCAGACTGCCTCTTTGACAATTGTATCACACAAATGTGAGCCTACCATGCATACTCTATTCTCAGTACCATCCATGACAGCTCGCACCCTCAACATGGGCATTGCACAGACATCATTATCTGGTGGGACGGCCTCCGATCAGGCACTCAATATCATCTCCTGCCCTCCGTGATCCCCCTGTGCTTTCCGCAGTGATGTGAGCGGCAACAGTCTGTATGGGCGCATCAACCGCGACTTTAAGAACATGCTGACGACCAGCGGTGCCCCCGTTCGCACCTTCATCGAGGGCATAGCGGCGGATGACAGTCCCCTCGTCAACTTGGCTCACAACTTCTTCTTTGGCGATGGGGTGCTCTTTGCTGCCGGCTGCAAGGTCTGCCCCTTCGAGATCAACGAGCCCAACAACCTGTACACAAGGGACACCACAGCATGGCAAGAGTTTGGTGGCAAGTGCGGCAGTCTTGCTCTCGTGGATGAGCAGGGCAAGACGGCGAGGGTGAGTCTGTCGGGCAACTGCCTAACCCTCACCCCGAACAAGAAGTGCTCATCCAACGCCACCCAGCGCAGCACGGCAGCCTGCCAGGCGTTCTGCAGCATCACTGCCAACGGCCCGTGTGACGGCCATGGGGCGTGTGTGCCGGCTGCCCCCGCCTCCCTCTCCAACTTCACCTGCCTCTGTGATGCCGGGTACAGTGCTGTCGACTCGAGCAACGGCTCCTCCACATGTGCCATCGTCCACTCCACCACCACCACCAACACTGGTAACTAACCTTGTTTCATGCTAACATCTCCACAGCACCACCTCATTCCTATGTTCCACTGTCCACTCCACCACCACCACCAACATTGGTAACTAACCTTGCTTCATGCTAACATCTCCACAGCACCACCTCATTCCTATGTTCCACTGTCCACTCCACCACCACCACCAACATTGATAACTAACCTTGCTTCATGCTAACATCTCCACAGCACCACCTCATTCCTATGTTCCAATGTCCACTCCACCACCACCACCAACATTGATAACTAACCTTGCTTCATGCTAACATCTCCACAGCACCACCTCATTCCTATGTTCCACTGTCCACTCCACCACCACCACCAACACTGGTAACTAACCTTGCTTCATGCTAACATCTCCACAGCACCACGTCATTCCTATGTTCCACTGTCCACTCCACCACCACCACCAACACTGGTAACCCTTGCTTCATTCTTACAGCTCCACAGCACTGCCACATTCCTATGTTCTGCACCAATAACCACGTTTCATGAGGCTTCTGCGATACACACGTTTGTCACCGCCCCATCTCCATTCCTTGGCAGTGTCGTCCCTGTCCACGGGTACCATAGTGGGCATTGTTCTGGGCTGCTTTGCTGGCTTCACTCTGCTGGCTGCAATGGTCGCATGGCTGCTGTGGCCCCGCGGACCAAGTGAGCCCCTCGTCCCTTCTTCAGTCATATTCCGTTCCCTCCATTGCGGCACCACTTTCCTGGCTCCCTTCCTTGCTCCCCTGCCATGCCATTTTTCCTGCACTACTACTCTGCCTCTCCACTGCCCTTGTGCTCTGTCCATGCAAATATACCCTTGGACGCTCACACCTCTGGTATCACGTTTTTTTCTGTGCACAGAGAAATGGGAGGGGTTGGACGTGTGTGAGCAATTTACGCTGCAGCAGATGCTGAGTGCCACCAACAATTGGTCAGAGGATAACGTGCTGGGCAAGGGAGGCTTTGGCATTGTCTACAAAGGCCGCTCGCCACAGGGCCAACTGTGGGCCATCAAGCGATCCACCATCATGACCAACGACTTTGAAACGGAGGTGAGGCATGCCTCTAGTTCCCTGTGCACGAGAAAAGACGTCACGAGACGACACGGCACTCGCTGCTTCCCAAATTGTTGATCTCGTTCCATGTGTGCCGAGCCATTGCCTCTCTCAACAACAAGAGAAGACACGGCATTCTCTGCTTCCCAAAATGCTGACTCTGCTAATGCATGTCTCACTTTTTCATGCCCATGTGTATCTGCCTCAAGGTTCAAAATTACGGTTTTCGTAAAATACGGTCCGTTTTTTACGGTCGTTTTTTACGGTGATTTTTAAAAAAAACGGCCGTTTTTTTGTTAGAGAACTCTGTTCACCAAGAAAAAAAAGAGGAAAACAAGGGTAAAAACATTTTCAATCATGCAAACAAGCGCATACATGCAAGAAGGGTTCCATCCCCTTCATGCTGCTGCATTTCGGGTTCAATTTGGTCCCACTAAGTGGCCGTTTTGTTAGTTATAGAGGAAACACCTCCTGGAACCGTTTTAAACCGTTTTTTATAACCGTTTTTTACGGTACCGTTTTTTACGGTAAAATTTCAATAAAACGGTCGTTTTTTTTAACCCTGATCTGCCTGCTTGTTGCAGGTGCGAGCCATGGCCTCTCTCCACCACACACACCTCGTGCGCCTGCTGGGCTTCTGTCTGGACCAGAACGTGGAGACGGGCAAGCAGGAGCAGATCCTCGTGTACGAGTTCATGGCCAACAGGGACCTGCAGTACCACATCCACAGGACCAAGTGTGAGTTGCACTAACACAATGGCAAAGTGGTTGCACTGGCACAATGTTTATGGCCAACAGGGACCTGCAGTACCACATCCACAGGACCAAGCGTGAGTTGCACTAACACAATGGCAAAGTGGTTGCACTGGCACAATGTTTATGGCCAACAGGGACCTGCAGTACCACATCCACAAGACCAAGCGTGAGTTGCACTAACACAATGGCAAAGTGGTTGCACTGGCACAATGTTTATGGCCAACAGGGACCTGCAGTACCACATCCACAGGACCAAGCGTGAGTTTCTCGGTGCGCTGGCGTGATGGCTAGATGTTTTCCATGTATTTACGGCCAAGAAGCAGGAGCTAATCCGTGTGTACGAGTGTACCATATCCATGCGAGCAAGCGTGAGTTGCACAGGCATGATGGCTGAATGGTTACCATTCATCTGCATTTTGCCCATGACATGAAACCGTTATTCATAGATTCACCCTTTTTGTTCCGTCTTCATGTTTCCTGACCCAGGTCCACTCTCGCTGCGCCAGAGGTTGCGCCTGGCACAGGGAGCAGCAGAGGGTTTAGCTTACCTGCACGGGTTTGACACACCCATCGTTCACCGCGACATCAAGCCGGCCAACATCCTTGTGTCTGCCGACATGCAAGCCAAGGTGGCTGACTTTGGGCTGCTCAAGCGCCTCACTCACGGCGATGCTGACGCCACACGAGTGGCCGGCACTCCAGGCTATGTGGATCCGGATTACAACCGCACCAACGTCATCACTGTCAAGAGTGATGTGTTCAGGTGAGCATGCAAGCTTGTTCCTTTGCACAACACGTTAGCCTTGTGCACCTCGGTTTGTTCATCTTCCTTGTTATGTTCAATACATGTACCCTGTACCTCTCTTCGTTTTCTGCCATGTTTATTCCTCTTTCTCCAATGCATAATTGCTGGCAGCTTTGGAATCGTGCTTCTTGAGTTGCTGAGTGGAAAGACGACCCGAGTCAACACAAAAACGCATACAACGCATATAAGCATTTGGGTATGCTCGACAAGTTTGGAATTGGCAAGGGAAAAAAATTTACGAGAAAAAGCTGTAGAATTTCAAATCCGTATCTGGCCTCAGTATTCTATGGCCGCACATTATCCTTATTTCCCTTGCACGCTCGTTTTCACTGCCTTTCCTTGCTGTCATGCTGCCTTCCACTCCCTTTCCTGGTTATCATGCTGCTTAGCACCGCCTCTCTCATCATCACCCTTTTTTGCGGGCATGCCCTCCAGGCTATGGAGCTGTTGCGGACATATGAGCTAGTAGATCTGAGGGACAGCAAGATGCCAGCGGCAAGCGAGGAGGCCATAGTGGACTTTGCAGACCTGGCTCTGGACTGCATCAAGTCTCCCGGCACACGGCGACCCACCATGAAGGATGTGGCATACCGCCTCAGTGCCCTCATTAGCAAGCACTGCCCCGACAAGGAGGATGAGTGGGAGAATGTTGTGACAGAAGAAGGGACAAGCAACCAAGGGGCGCCTTCTGAGTCGTCTGGAGATGGAGGGAGGGAGCCTGAGAGGTCTCATAGCTCACAGTCTTCTGTGATCTCATTCACGGGTACTTTCTCTATGAGTGATAGCCTCAAGAGCTGGCTGCAAATGAAGCCAGCCAAAGAGCGTTGAGTTTGCCCATGATGACTGCATGTTGGCTGCTTAGCATGGAGGAACAAGAATTCGGGGTATAGGTAGGTGGTACACTAATAAAGAAGGATCTGGTGCCGACTCATCATGCACCAGTGTGAATGGCTGGCCTGATATTGTATCAGTTGAGAGGTAGGAGGAGACACATTTCCATGATCCTTGGATCTGGAAGCAAGAATGGCATGAGATGAGAGTCAACCGAGCTTTGTGTTGCACATGGGAGGCATACTACACTGAAAGCCATTGGCACTTGCATTACATTAATGTGCAAACTCGTTGGCTTCCCACGAGGCTGCCATTCATGATGGTGGATGGACAGAAAACAACCTGGCATGGATTGCAGGAAAGGTGAGTGAGCAGAGCGGTGAGCCGCATAAGTTTGGAACGAAATATATGCCAAGCCATGTAGCAAGAGGTTTGCCCAACAAGCAGCCCACAATGGCAGTGACACCATGCCACCTTCGCTCTTGTCATCCTTACCAGTTGTCATTGTCATGCCATGTCATCATGCCCGCCACTATCCTTCAGAACCGTGATGTGTCTATCCTTCAGAACAGGTCCAATGTTCTTTACCAGAAATGCCTGCGGATTGTAAACCCCGTGATTTTCTCCACCAGTGGCCTGCAGGGAGGGGAGGGGCGTGCAAAGAGTTTTGAGGCACCTAAAAGATCCTTTCTCGGTGCGGGCAGGCCCAGCACTGAGCGGATCGTAGACCCCGTGATGCTCTCCACCAATGGCCTGCATGGACGAGAGGCACGTGGAAAGAGGCATGCAGGAAAAGGAGCTCACTGTCAAGACCAGAGTGAGGTGGATGATACGGCACGATGCCTGATCCTTAGGATGTCAGCACATGAATTCAATACAGCACAAAACAGATGAAATAAACAATAACAATAACAAAAATGTGGTTTTACGAAGGCTCGATCAAAACGAACCCAAACTGGTTCGGTGCTTGGACGCACACAATCCAGTCGACTCGTCTGGATGACTCCGCTTCGCTTGTCTGGTTGACTCTACTCGTAAGGATGACTCTACTCGTCAGGATGACTCTAATCGTCAGGATGACTCTACTCGCCAGGATGACTCGACTCGTCTGGATGACTCTACTCGTCAGGATGTCTCTACTCGTCAGGATGACTCTAGTCGTCAGGATGACTCGACGACTCGTCTGGATGACTCTACTGGTCAGGACGTCTCTACTCGTCAGGATGACTCGTCTCGTCAGGATGACTCGTCTCGTCAGGATGACTCTACTCGTCAGGATGACTCGGCTCGTCTGGATGACTCGGCTCTCCTGGATGACTCCTCTCGTTTAAGGGACACCATTCTTTCTTGAGGCCTAGCTTATTAAAAACCATCATCCTGCTGGGCTGCAATCTTCCAAGGGGCTCGTCTCCGTTGAAGGGCTTAGTTCGTCTTCACCTATCTGCTCGTACTAGGCCAACTTGTTGGGCCCACTTTTGAGGCGCCTCTGATGTTGGTTCCACCTTTGAGGTGCCTCACAATCTCTGCTCGTGTCTTTTCAAGCCAAGCCGGCTAGTTGGGGCCACTTGGCAATTACCAACTCTATGTCATTGCGTCATTGGCTCCTCGCCAGCTTCTCAGATCTTAGATTCGCCGGACGAATCCTGCCAGCTCACCAGTACTACTGCCCCTGCCCTCCCTAACTACCCTGCAGCATGATTTCCTATTGGTAAATGCCTCCGAAAGACACAGATCAAGATAGCACGATAAGCCGACCGAGTGTGAATTTGGCAAAAAAGCCGACCTGGCATGCTGCTGGGTTCCAGCTTGGCTCAGCTTTCCTCCGAACCAGTTCTGATCAGAAACTGGATCGTCCTGACTCGCCAAGAGGCTACATTGGACCTATTCTGAAGGATAGACACATCACGTGTCTAATGGCAAGCTGCTCATGCATGTGGGGCAGGTGTGTGCTCAGTGTGCTCTGCTGCTGTGTGCTCTGCTGCTGTGTGCTCTGCTGCTGTGTGCTCTGCTGCTGTGTGCTCTGCTGCTGTGTGCTCTGCTGCTGTGTGCTCTGCTGCTGTGTGCTCTGCTGCTGTGTGCTCCATTGCTGTGTGCTCTGCTGCTGTGTGCTCTGCTGCTGTGTGCTCTGCTGCTGTGTGCTCCGTTGCTGTGTGCTCTGCTGTTGTGTGCTCTGCTGCTGTGTGTTCTGCTGCTGTTGTGTTCCATCCTCTCCCTGCCCTGCTCTCACTCTTCCCCTTGCCTTGAGCGGCTGCTTCGTCAGTTCACGGACAACGGCCCGTGTGACGGCCACGGGGCGTGTGTGCCGGCTGACCCCGCCTCCCCCTCCAGCTTCACGTGCCTCTGCGATGCTGGGTACACCACTGTCGGCTCGAGCAACGGCTCCTCCACATGTGCCATCGTCCGCTCCACCACCACCACCAACACTGGTAAACCTTGCTTTATTCTTACAGCTCCACATTTCATTCCTTTTTTATGCACCAATAATCACGTTTCATGAGGCTTCTGCTATACACACGTTTATCACCGCCCCATGTCCCTTCCTTGGCACTGTCGTCTCTGTCGACGGGTGCCATAGTAGGCATTGTTCTGGGCTGCTTTGCTGGCTTCACTCTGCTGGCTGCTGTGCTCGCATGGCTGCTGTGGCCCCGCGGACCAAGTGAGCCCCTCGTCCCTTTTCAGTTACATTCAATCTCCCCCCTTCCTTCACCTATTTCCTGGCTTCCATCCCCGCTCCCCACCTCTCCCAAGTCCGTACACAATAAATCTGCCTCTCCACTACCCTCATGCTCTCTCCACTCATCTACACCCCGTATTGTGCGTGCACAGAGAAGTGGGAGGGTTTGGACGTGTGTGAGCAGTTCTCGCTGCAGCAGATGCTGAGTGCCACCAACAACTGGTCGGAGGACAATGTGCTGGGCAAGGGCGGCTTTGGCGTTGTCTACAAAGGCCGCTCGCCACAGGGCCAGCTGTGGGCCATCAAGCGATCCACCATCATGACCAACGACTTTGAAACGGAGGTGAGGCATGCCTGTAATTCTCTGTGTACAAAAAAAGCCGTCATGAGAAAACACGGCACTCTCTGCTTCCCAAAATGCTGACCTGCAAATGGATGTCTCGCCCTTTCATGCCATTGTGTATCTGCCTGCATGGTGTCTCTCCACCACACACACCTCGTGCGCCTGCTGGGCTTCTGCCTTTCAATGGCCATGTGTGTCTGCCTATTTTGTGTTCTCACTACAGGTGCGGGCCATGGCGTCTCTCCACCACACACACCTCGTGCGCCTGCTGGGCTTCTGCCTTTCAATGGCCATGTGTGTCTGCCTATTTTGTGTTCTCGCTGCAGGTGCGAGCCATGGCCTCTCTCCACCACACACACCTCGTGCGCCTGCTTGGCTTCTGCCTGGACCAGAACGTGGAGACGGGCAAGCAGGAGCAGATCCTCGTGTACGAGTTCATGGCCAACAGGGACCTCGAGTACCATATCCACAGGGCCAGGCGTGAGTTTCTCGGTGCGCTGGCGTGATGGCTAGATTTGTTCCATGTATTTGTGGCCAACAAGCAGGAGCAGATCCTCGTGTACGAGTTCATGGCCAACAGGGACCTCGAGTACCATATCCACAGGGCCAAGCGTGAGTTTCTCGGTGCGCTGGCGTGATGGCTAGGTTTGTTCCATGTATTTGTGGCCAACAAGCAGGAGCAGATCCTCGTGTACGAGTTCATGGCCAACAGGGACCTCGAGTACCATATCCACAGGGCCAAGCGTGAGTCGCACAGGCACAATTGTTGAACGGCATTTGTTTGTTTGTTTGTTTTGTTTTTTTTTTCTGCAAAGGACATGACACCACCACTCATGAAAGCATGTGTTTTGCTTGGCATACATGTTGCATGGCCCAGGTCCACTCTCGCTGCGCCAGAGGTTGCGCCTGGCACAGGGAGCAGCAGAGGGCCTGGCATACCTGCACGGGTTTGACACACCCATCGTTCACCGCGACATCAAGCCAGCCAACATCCTTGTGACTGGAGACATGCAAGCCAAGGTGGCTGACTTTGGGCTGCTCAAGCGCCTCACTCACGGCGATGCTGATGCCACGCGGGTGGCCGGCACTCCAGGCTACGTGGATCCAGATTACAACCGCACCAACGTCATCACAACCAAGAGTGACGTGTTCAGGTCCGTATGCTTGGTCCCTTGCATAGCGACAAACTTGCCATCTTTTTCTTTCTTTCTTTGTTTTTTATGTCCCAGCATATGTTGAGTTCTTGAACGCTGTATTGTTATGTCTACCTCTGTCCGTTGTTTCACATTTCGTCCTCCATGTCCATTTGGTTGCTTGCAGCTTTGGAATCGTGCTTCTCGAGTTGCTGAGCGGAAAGTCACCCCGAATTGATGCAAAAACCCATATAAGAAAATGGGTATGCTCACCGCATCTCATATTAATCTATAATTGCACTATCCTAGCTTTCACTGCCTTCTTCCCTTGTTGTCCTTGCACCACCTTGCCTGCTTAGCATGGTTCTTCCACCTCGTCTCCTGTTGGTCACCATTCCTTGTGTGGACGCCCTGCAGGCAGTGAAGCTGGTGGAGGCATATGAGCTGGAGGAGCTGAGGGACAGCAAGATGCCAGCAGCAAGCGAGGAGGCCATAGTAGAACTTGCCGACCTGGCTCTGGACTGCATCAAGTCTCCCGGCACACGGCGACCCACCATGAAGGATGTGGCATACCGCCTCAGTGCCCTCATTGCCAAGCACTGCCCCGACAGGGAGGACGAGTGGGAGAGCGCCGTGAGAGAAGAGAGTGAAGGCAACGAGGGTATGTCTTCAAGGGATGTTTCTTCTACATCGTTTGAAGACAGTGGGAGGGAGTCTGGGAGGTCTCAAGGCTCGCAGTCTGGTGCGAGCTCATTCATGCGCATTGGCTCGATAGGTGATGGCCTCAAGAGCTGGCTGCAATTAAAGCCATCCATAGGGCGTTGAGTTTGCCCATAATGGCTGCATGTTAGGGGCCTGCTTAGCACGGAGGAACTAGAATTTGGGGTATAGGTAGGTAGTACTTTAATAAAAAAGGACCTGGTGGCTACTCATCATGCACCAGCATGAATGGCTGGCCTGATACTGTATCACTTGAGAGGCAGGAGACACATTTCCATGAATCTGGGATCTGGAAGCAAGAATAGCATGAGATGAGAGTCAGCCGAGCTTTGTGTTGTACATGGGAGGCAAACAGTACTACACTGAAAGCCATTGGCACTTGCATTACATCGATGTGCATACTCATTGGCTAGTACCCACAAGGCTGCCATTCACGATGGTGGATGGACAGAAACAACCTGGCATAGATTGCAGGAAAAGTGAGTGAGCGGAGCGAGGAGCCGCATAAGTCTGGAATGAAATGTATGCCAAGCCATGTAGCAAGAGGTTGGCCCCACAAGCAGCCCACGATGGCAGTGTTGCCACGCCACCATCGCTCTTGTAATCATGCCCACCACTATCAGTTGTCTTTTGAGACGTTCCAAAAAACCAACTTTTGGGACGTCTCAAATACCACCATCGATGTTGTCAGCGTCATGCCACGTCGTCATGCCCGCCACTGTCAGTTGTCCACCACCAGAATCTCTGCGTCGTGCCCTCTGTGAACAGACGAAGCAGCCGCACAAGGGAAGGGGAAGAGTGGGAGCAGGGCAGGAAAGGGATGAAAGACAGCAGCAACAGAGCACACAGCAGCAGAGCACACAGCAGCAGAGCACACAGCAGCAGAGCACACAGCAGCAGAGCACACAGCAGCAGAGCACACAGCAGCAGAGCACACAGCAGCAGAGCTCGCAGCAGCAGAGCACACAGAGCACACAGCTCCTGCCCCACATGCATTTGCAGTTTGCCATTAGACACGTTCACAACCAGCCCTGCACTACTCAGAGGAGTGGACCCAGCCAAAAACGTGTTCAAGTTACACTGGCTTCCTGCCCTAAAATGTTTTGGATTTCTTCAAACCGCCCCGCGTCGGATCCTGAGATGGCGTGTAGGTAGATTTTCGAGCTAAAAATATTTGTGCATTGGGTGCCTGGTGCCCCCACGCCCACACCACCAATTTCTGGTGGTGGACACAGGACCACCACCGCACGTCAGCATTGGATTGAGCACGTAAGCTTGTCACCTCATAGCCAAGGGTATAACAGAAACAAAGTGAGTAGTTATGCCTTGCTGGTATTGTGGAGTGAGGAATCTGGTCGAGCAGCGTTTCGGCAGCACCACGTTACGTTTCTACTCTCGTCAATACGTAGTAGTAGAATTTCAGACTTTGAAAAGCATAATAGAATTGATTAATTCAAGCAAGTACGGTACAAGCATGTATTTTATATAGCCTCCTAAGCACACAGAAGGTAAGCACACAAAACGGTTGTTTAACTGGAGTCCAGGACTTCGCCAAATATGCCAAAGAAAACGGTTGTCAAACTGCTGCGGAATTTGGCTTGATTTGCTTGTTGAAGAAAACTGTCTTCAAATTTAATGTCTGCCAAATGCCCTGCTGACTCCACACATGAGTACTCATGAATTCTCTTTGGTCGTTATTGTTAAGTTGTAATGTGTTATTTATATGTAGGTAGGCTGTAGTGGGGTAGCCAATACAGGGTACAAACCCAACTAGGGTTAGCTACTTGTACCCAACTGTTTCTTTCAATGCACCCATTCTTGCCTAGCTCTGATACATGCTGAGCCTGGGGGTGCTACGACTGGGGGTGCTGAGCCTGCGTGTACGGAGTCTGGGGGTGCCGAGCCTGGGGGTACTGCGCCTGAGGGTACTGAGCCTGGGGGTGCTGCTACTGAGCCTACGGAGCCTGGGGTTGCTGCGTCTGGGGGTGCTCTTCCTGGCGGTACTGGAGCTGCTGGAGCTGACGACGCTGGAGCTGACGGTTCTGGACACGGTGGTCCTGCTGGTTCTGGAGGTGCTGGCGAGGGGAGGTCTGACGCTGCTGGGGCCTCTGGTGCTGACGTCGCCGACTCGGGGGGTGCTGCGGCGGAGGGTGCTGGTCCAGGTGCTTCTGGTGCTCCGGGTGCTGGAGGTGCTGGCGGAGCTCCGCCGTCGCGCCTGTTCTTCGCTCCTCCGTCGCCGTCGGCTTTGCCGCCGCCTGACACGGTGCTTCGCCAGGTTCTTTCCCTCCCGTCTTCCACTGGCCTTCCCCTTCAGCCTGGCTCCCCCCTCCCTGCTCCTGTGCCTTATAAGGCGCAGCCGGACTCGCTTACGGAGCGTCGTGAGCCTGCGTCTCGTCCTGCCTCGCCGGTTCGCGCTGCTCGCACTGCTCGCACTGGTCCCACTAGCCGTCGTGTCGCGCGTCCGCGTCCTCCTCCTGTTCCTGGCACGCACATTATGGCACTTCGTCCTTCCACTGGTCCACAGCGTGTCCCCCTACCGTCTCCTCCTGCGTCTTCTCTTCCTGACGTTCCCGACCCTGAGTCTGACAGTGTTCGTGCTGCCCACCCTACTGTCACGCGTCTTCTCGCCACTGTTGTCACTGACCCGTCGTTTGAGTCTTCTGCTGCGTCTGCCCTGGTCGCTGAGCTTGTCGACTTTGCTGCTGCCTGTCGCCTCGACTACGCCGCCAGTCTTGTTGCTGAGTCTGAGTCTGTCTGTCCTCCGTCCGTCGGGGGTGAGTGTGCTCTTGGCACGGACGTCCTTGAGGACAGGCAGGAGGACTTTGACTCTCTCGCGGCTGCTGTACCTCATCTCGTGGCCTGGTTGCTTGCCCCTGAGGGAGACCCGGATGCACTAGACATCCCCACTCCGCGCACTTACGCAGAGGCGATCTCGGGTCCCTACTCCTCTCAGTGGCAGACAGCCATGGACGCAGAGATGGCATCCTGGAAGTCCACAGGCACCTACGTCGACGAGGTTCCCCCTCCTGGGGCGAACATCGTCGATGGCATGTGGATTTTCAGGGTGAAGCGGCCGCCAGGTTCTCCGCCTGTCTTCAAGGCTCGTTACGTTGCTAGAGGCTTTAGTCAGCGTCAGGGGGTCGACTTCTTCCAGACCTTCTCCCCCACCCCGAAGATGACCACTCTTCGGGTTCTGCTGCACGTTGCTGCTCAGCGTGACTACGAGCTTCACTCTCTTGACTTCAGCACAGCGTTCCTGCAGGGCAGCCTGCACGAGGAGATCTGGCTGCGCCGCCCACCTGGCTTTACTGGGTCGTTTCCTCCTGGTACCCAGTGGAGCCTCCGCCGGCCAGTCTACGGTCTCCGCCAGGCGCCACGTGAGTGGCACGACACACTGAGGACTACACTTGCGGCTCTTGGGTTCGCGCCGTCTACTGCTGACCCGTCGCTGTTTCTGCGCACAGACACGTCGCTGCCGCCGTTCTACATTCTCGTGTACGTCGACGACTTGGTCTTTGCTACTGCTGACACTGAGCCGCCTACATTCTCGTGACACTGAGGCACTCGCTCGTGTGAAGTCGGAGCTGCAGAAGAGACACACCTGCACTGACCTGGGTGAACTGCGTAGCTACCTTGGCTTGCAGATCACCCGGGACAGAGCTCGCCGCACCATCACCCTGACTCAGTCACACATGGTGCAGCAGGTCCTTCAGCGCTTCGGCTTCCAGTTCTCCTCACCACAGGCCACACCTCTGGCTACCAGCCACTCGCTCTCAGCTCCACCTTCGGACGAGTCCGTAGAGCCGAGTGGCCCGTACCCAGAGCTTGTAGGCTGCCTCATGTACCTGATGACTTGCACGCGACCTGACCTCGCGTACCCACTTAGCATCCTTGCTCGCTACGTTGCGCCTGGGAGACACAGGCGAGAGCACTGGGAGGCTGCTAAGAGGGTGCTGCGTTACTTGTGCAGTACATCAGGCATGGGGCTGGTGCTTGGAGGACGCGACAGAGTTGTCCTCACTGGTCACTCGGACGCTTCTTGGGTGGACGACCTGGCTACGCAGCGGTCGTCACAGGGTTACACCTTCAGCCTTGGCTCTGGTTCTGTCTCGTGGCGGTCCACCCGCTCTTCTTCTGTTCTCGGCTCTAGTTGTGAGGCTGAGATCTACGCCACAGCCATGGCTGCACAGGAGTTACGCTGGCTCACCTACCTGCTGACTGACTTGGGAGAGCGGCCTAGTTCTCCTCCAGTTCTGTACGGTGACAACAAGGCGGCTCTTGCCTTGTGTCAGGAGCACAGACTGGAGCACAGGACGAAGCACATTGCTCTTCGCTACTTTCTTGCTCGAGAGCTTCAGCAGCGCGGTCAGCTTCGGCTTGTGTACGTGGACTCGAAGGCCAACACTGCTGATATCTTCACCAAGGCGCTCCCGCCTAGTGATCATCAGCGGCACTGTACTTCTTTAGGCCTTGTGTCCACGTTTCCTCACTTGCTCACTGCTTGACATTCTTTGTACTGTACTTTATATTTGTCTTGCTGCTTGTCCTGTTCTATATCTAGCACTACATGTGAACTGGCCTTGTGGCCTTTGTTTGTGCTCGGAGTGTGGTGACGTTGTGATCCACCCTGGGCTTGTTTTTGCTTTGCTGGACTGGTCTTGTGACCCTTTGCTCTCCCCCACTTTGCCTATGGGGGTGTGTTAAGTTGTAATGTGTTATTTATATGTAGGTAGGCTGTAGTGGGGTAGCCAATACAGGGTACAAACCCAACTAGGGTTAGCTACTTGTACCCAACTGTTTCTTTCAATGCACCCATTCTTGCCTAGTTCTGTTAACAGTTATGAACACTCGTGTGGGACTACCGTTTTCACGAATTCTCGCAGTTGAAAAGCGGTTTTCACCGTTTTTTCCCTGTATCGAGAATGTCGCGTTAGGCGCACGACATTTCCGGCGAAGTTGCCTGTACGCCGAGTCAACGCGGGATTCGGTTTTTCAACCGTAATTCCGAGCTCGTCCTATACTGCAATCATGCACGACCGATATTTCGGTCGTGCTGTACAGTGCACTGACGTGCGTTGTCCTGCGCGTGGGCAGGGCGATCATTCGCCCTGTCCTGTTGCGATCGTGGGAGCAGGGGGGTGCTTGGATAAGGGTGCTTGGATGGTTAAGATGTCTGGAAGGGGGGAGTCGAGGAGACGGTAGGAGCTCTGTGAGAAAGCGGTTAGGATGGGTGCTGGCGGGGTGGGGATGTGTTTGGAGTTGGAAAGAGGGGTGGTGAGCATTGGGCCTAATGTGGCGGGCAGAAGAGGGATGGGAAGAGGCACGGGAAGGAGCTTGAGCTGTGGCAGGGGAATGGGGCAGACTCCGGAAGAGATGTGGGATGCGAGAGGGAGGGAGCATACAGTCACATCGCCAGCACATGTACCTCCTCCCATGCGACGATCCCGCACAGACACACGCCAGGAGAGGCGGGCAAGGGAGCAGCGTGTCAAAACATATGCATGTTGTTATCTAGGCTATATTGGGGCTAGCCTTAGGGGGTACAGAAATCATCTCGACACTTTTGCTATGTACCCCAACCATGACCTAATCCACATCATTCTTGCCTAGTTTTCCACATGGTATAGAGCAGGAAACTTCCTAGTAAGGCCCACCTTCTTAAAAATTTTTTTTACCTGCCCGAAGCGCGCTGTCCGCCCTGCCCCAAAGCTTTCGCGGGCCCCTAGTGGCCCTCTCTCACGGCCCTTCGCGGCCCCCTTAAGGCCCTTCGCGGCCCTCCTTAAGGCCCTTCGCGGCCCCCCCTTAAGGCCCTTCGCGGCCCCTTAAGGCCCTTCGCGGCCCTCTCCGCCGCCCTTCGCGGCCCCGCTACGGCCCTTTGCGGCCCCTTCGAGGCCCTTCGCGGCCCCCTTTGCCGCCCTTCGCGGCCCCCCCCCTTTGCCGCCCTTCGCGGCCCCCTTTGCCGCCCTTCGCGGCCCCCCCTTTGCCGCCCTTCGCGGCCCCCTTTGCCGCCCTTCGCGGCCCCCTCTGCCGCCTTTCGTGGCCCTCTGCCACCCTTCGCGGCCCCGCTACGGCCCTTCTCGGCCCCTTCGCGGCCCTTCTCGGCCCCTTCGCGGCCCTTCGCGGCCCCATTCGCGGCCCCATTCGCGGCCCCATTCGCGGCCCCATTCGCGGCCCCATTCGCGGCCCTCCGTAGCCGCTCTGCTGCCCCGTCGCAGCCGCCCCTGCAGCAGCCGCCTCTGGCCCCTGGAGCAGCCGCCCCTGCAGCAGCCGCCCCTGGCCACTGGAGCAGCCGCCCCTGCAGCAGCCGCCCCTGGCCCCTGGAGCAGCCGCCCCTGCAGCAGCCGCCCCTGGCCCCTGGAGCAGCCGCCCCTGCAGCAGCCGCCCCTGGCCCCTGGAGCAGCCGCCCCTGCAGCAGCCGCCTCTGGCCCCTGGAGCAGCCGCCCCTGCAGCAGCCGCCCCTGGCCCCTGGAGCAGCCGCCCCTGCAGCAGCCGCCTCTGGCCCCTGGAGCAGCCGCCCCTGCAGCAGCCGCCCCTGGCCACTGGAGCAGCCGCCCCTGCAGCAGCCGCCCCTGGCCCCTGGAGCAGCCGCCCCTGCAGCAGCCGCCCCTGGCCCCTGGAGCAGCCGCCCCTGCAGCAGCCGCCCCTGGCCCCTGGAGCAGCCGCCCCTGCAGCAGCCGCCCCTGGCCCCTGGAGCAGCCGCCCCTGCAGCAGCCGCCCCTGGCCCCTGGAGCAGCCGCCCCTGCAGCAGCCGCCCCTGGCCCCTGGAGCAGCCGCCCCTTCAGTAGCCGCCCCTGGCCCCTGGAGCAGCCGCCCCTGCAGCAGCCGCCCCTGCAGCAGCCGCCCCTGGCCCCTGGAGCAGCCGCCCCTGGCCCCTGGAGCAGCCGCCCCTGCAGCAGCTGCCACTGGCCCCTGGAACAGCCGCCCCTGGAGCAGCTGCCCCCCCCCCCCTGCAGCTGCCGCGGAGCCCTCGCCCTGCAGTGGTGCAGGCCTTCCCGTTGCAGCCGTCGTACGCCTACCTTTCTTGCCACTGGTGAGCACTGTCCTGCCCGTACTGCTGTTACTGCTGCTCCTGCTGCTACTGCTCTTTCTACTCCTACTGCTGCTAGTGCTGCTACTGCTGCTCCTGCTGCTACTGCTGCTACTACTGCTCGTGCTGCTCCTACGGCTCCTCCCCTTTCTACTGCTACTGCTGCTCCTGGCGTGGCCAGATGCAGCTCCAGCGCCGTCCGCGTGAGTCCCTCACGCCCCCACAGCTTCATGAGTGGTACGCTCGTTGGGGTTGTCGGGGTGGCCGTAGTGGGAGTCGTTCTGGCGTGAGTAGTTTCGGGGCTTCTTGTAGTGGCCAGGTGCAGCTGCAGCATCGTGTGCGCGCGGTCCCTTCGCCCCCGCAGCTTCATGAGTGGTACTTTCAGCGGGGGGGGTCACGGGGTTCTGCTCGCTGCCCGTACGTCATTCGCACTGGTGCTCGGACTGGCCAGCCTTGCGGGACGTTTGGTCACACAGAGTCCCGCTGCTTCGCCAGTCTGAGCGACGCCTGGCGTACAGAGTTTGGCGACGCGGCTGAGCTCCCCGACTGGGTGGAGCTGCTACGGCAGAGGGTAGATGTCTATGCTCTTGACTTTGATGCTATCCTCACTGCCATGTATGCATTGTCTACTAGTGATGCCGGTGACTGTTCCCTGAGTGTTCCGCCCGACCCGGGCGGTGCAGCTGCTGCTCTAGGTGCTAGTGAGTCTGCTGCTCCAGGTGCTGGTGAGTCTGCTCTCTCAGGTACCACGTCTGCTCCGGCGTCGCACACTTTCACCCTTGACTCGGGTGCTTCCCGCTCCTTCTTTCGAGACCGCACCACTCTCACGCCGCTCAGTCGGCCGGTTGCGGTCTCCCTGGCAGACCCCTCTGGGGGTCCTGTTCTTGCCCACTACTCCACTGTACTACCGTGTCCAGCAGTCCCGTCTGGCTCCCTGTCGGGTCTTTACCTCCCCTCGTTCTCTACGAACTTGGTGGCAGGTGCTGACCTACAGGATGGGGGGGTTGACCAGTTCACCCCTGCGCGTCAGCGGGTGACCCACTGCACGTGTGCGGACACAGGCCGACACTTGGCCACGTTTACCCGTCGGCCGGGGTCGAGCCTGTACACCCTGACTACCGAGTCTCCTCCGGTTGCTGTGCCTGGTCAGGTAGCTGCGTCGGGTCAGGTGTTTGCTGCAGCGTCTCGGTCTGGTCCTGAGTCTGCCCCCTGCTCGTGTCGCCTCCTGTCCCACGAGACTCTTCTCTGGCACCACCGTCTTGGTCACCCCTCCCTGCCTCGTCTCCGAGGCATGGCCTCTCGTGTCCTGGTCTCTGGTCTCCCCCGGTCGCTCCCTCCCCTCCCTCCGGGGCCTGCCCCTACCTGCGTCCCCTGCGTCGAGGGGCGGCAGCGCGCCGCTCCTCACTCCTCCGAGTTTCCGCCGACAGAGGCTCCGCTGCAGACTCTTCACATGGACGTGTGGGGCCCAGCCCGCGTCCGTGGACAGGGTCACGAGCGCTACTTCCTGCTGGTGGTTGACGACTACTCGCGTTACACCACAGTCTTCCCCTTGCGCCGCAAGGATGAGGTCACTGAGGTGTTGATCGACTGGATCCGCGCAGCTCGTCTCCAACTCAGGAAGAGTTTCGGCTCGGACTTTCCTGTTCTGCGTCTGCACTCTGACAGAGGTGGAGAGTTTTCCTCCGGCCCTCTGCGAGCCTTCTGTCGTGCGAGGGGCATCCGCCAGACGTTCACGCTTCCGGCCTCTCCGCAGCAAAATGGGATTGCTGAGCGCCGCATTGGCATGGTCATGGATGTCGCTCGCACGTCCATGATCCATGCGGCTGCTCCCCATTTTCTGTGGCCGTTTGCGGTTCAGTACGCGGCGCGTCAGATCAACCTTCAGCCCCGGGTATCCATGCCGGATACCTCCCCCACTCTGAGGTGGACGGGGAAGGTTGGCGATGCGTCTGCGTTCCGTGTCTGGGGATCTCGGGCTTTTGTCCGAGACTTGTCTACGGACAAGCTGTCCTCCCGTGCTGTTCCCTGCGTCTTCCTTGGCTTCCCCCCTGACGCGCCTGGTTGGCAGTTTTACCACCCCACCTCGCGCCGTGTTCTGTCCTCCCAGGACGTCACGTTTGACGAGTCGGTTCCGTACTACCGTCTCTTCCCCTACCGCGCTGCCCCCCTTCCCCCCCCGCCGCTCTTCTTTACGCCAGGTCCCCCCCCGGTAGACCCCCTCCCCCCTCAGGGTCCTGCTCCTTCAGGTGTGTCTCAGGTAGACCCCCCCCCCTTGGCTGAGCCTTTGGAGGTCACTTCCGACACCTCTGGCCCACCTGAGGGGGGTGACGCTGCTGCTGACGCCCCGGCGGCCTACCGCCGTGCCCCACGCTTGGAGATCCCTCCAGGGTTCCCTCCGCGACCTTCTTCGCCGCCTCTGCAGCCGGTTCCTGTTGACTCTGGTGCTGTTGGGGGTGGTGCTCCTGGAGGTGCTGCGTCTGGGGGTGCGGAGTCTGGGGGTGCTGAGTCTGCACGTGCGGAGACTGGAGGTCCTGCGCCTGGGGGTGCTGTGTCTGGGGGTACTGAGCCTGTGTGTGCGGAGTCTGGGGGTGCTGAGTCTGGAGGTGAGACGCTTGAGGGTACTAAGACTGCTGGTGCGCGGCCTACTTGGAGTGGCCGCCTTCGTCCACGTGTGCCTCTCACCACTCAGCAGCTGCACGACTGGTACGGTCACCGTCAGCGTCGCGCTGCTGGAGCCCGGGGCTCTGCTGGGGGTACTGGAGCTGCTGGGACTGGAGGTGCTGCACCTGGAGGTGCCGTTGCTGGAGACCCTGGGACTGGAGGTGCTGGTTCTGGGGGTGCTGCTGCGGGAGACACTGCGGTTGGAGACCCTGGGACCGGAGGTGCTGGTTCTGGGGGTACTGCTGCGGGAGACACTGCGGTTGGAGACCCTGGGACTGGAGGTGCTGGTTCTGGGGGTGCTGCTGCGGGAGACCCTGCGGTTGGAGACTTTGGGATTGGAGGTGCTGGTTCTGGGGGTGCTGCTGCGGGAGACGCTGCGGTTGGAGACCCTGGGACTGCAGGTGCCGGTTCTGGGGGTGCGGCTGCTGGTGACGCTGGTTCTGGAGCTGCTGGCGCTGGAGGTACCGGTTCTGAGGCTGGAGGCACGGGAGCTGCTGGAGCTGGTGCAGCTGCGCCGACACGACTGTTCTTCGCTCCGCCGTCTCCGTCGTCTCTGCCGCCGCCTGACTCTGCTCTTCGTCAGGTTGTTACTCTCCCGTCGTCTACTGGTCTTCCGTTACAGACTGGCTCACCGCTGCCTGCTCCCTCTCCTTACACTGAGCAGACAGGTAGTCCTGCTGAGCGTCGTGAGCCTGCGTCGCGTCCTGTCTCGCCTGTTCGTTCTGGTCGTCCTGGTCGTCGCGTTTCTCGTTCGCGTCAGCCGGCTGTCCCCAGTGCACACCTTGTTGTCCGTCGTCCTTCCTCTGTTCCGCAGTCTGTTCCTCTGCCGTCTCCCCCTGCGTCCTCTCTGCCTGCCGTTCCGGACCCTGCGTCTGACCAGTTTCGTGCTGAGCACCCTACTGTCACGCGTCTGTTAGCCACTGTTGTCACTGACCCGTCGTTTGAGTCTACTGTTGCGTCTGCCTTGGTCGCTGAGCTTGTTGACTTTGCTGCTGCCTGTCGTCTAGACTACGCCACTAGTCTTGTTGCTGAGTCTGAGTCTGTCTGTCCTCCGTCCGTCGGGGGTGAGTGTGCTCTTAGCACGGACGTCCTTGAGGACAGGCAGGAGGAGTTCCAGTGTCTTGCTGCTGCTTTACCTCATCTCGTGGCCATGCTGCTTGCCCCTGAGGGAGACCCGGATGCACCAGACATCCCGACTCCGCGCTCTTACGCGGAGGCGATAGAGGGTCCCTACTCCTCTCAGTGGCAGGCAGCCATGGACGCAGAGATGGCTTCCTGGAAGTCCACAGGCACCTACGTTGACAAGGTTCCCCCACCTGGGGCGAACATTGTCAGTGGCATGTGGATTTTCAGGGTGAAGCGGCCGCCGGGTTCTCCGCCTGTCTTCAAGGCGCGTTACGTGGCTCGAGGCTTCAGTCAGCGGCAGGGAGTTGACTACTTTCAGACCTTCTCTCCCACCCCGAAGATGACCACTCTTCGGGTGCTGCTACACATAGCCGCTCACCGTGACTACGAGCTTCACTCTCTAGACTTCAGCACAGCTTTCCTACAGGGCAGCCTGCACGAGGAGATCTGGCTGCGCCGCCCACCTGGCTTCACTGGGTCGTTTCCTCCTGGTACCCAGTGGAGCCTCCGGCGGCCAGTCTACGGTCTCCGCCAGGCGCCGCGTGAGTGGCACGACACACTGAGGACTACGCTTGCGGCTCTTGGGTTTGCTCCTTCTACTGCAGACCCGTCGCTGTTTCTACGCACCAACACCTCTTTGCCGCCGTTCTACATCCTCGTGTACGTCGACGACTTGGTCTTTGCTACAGCTGACACTGCTGGACTCGCCTACGTGAAGTCCGAGCTGCAGAAGCGACACACGTGCACAGACCTGGGTGAACTGCGCAGCTATCTTGGCCTGCAGATCACTCGGGACAGAGCACGGCGCACCATTACCCTGACTCAGTCACACATGGTGCAGCAGATCCTTCAGCGCTTCGACTTCACGTACTCCTCGCCTCAGGCCACTCCTCTGTCTACTCGCCACTCGCTCTCAGCTCTGCCTTCGGATGAGTCCGTAGAGCCGAGTGGCCCGTACCCAGAGCTTGTTGGCTGCCTCATGTACCTGATGACCTGCACACGACCTGACCTGGCCTACCCTCTTAGCATCCTGGCACGCTATGTTGCTCCTGGGAGACACCGACCAGAGCACATGGCTGTAGCGAAGAGGGTGTTGCGCTACTTGTGCAGTACGTCGGGCATGGGGCTCGTGCTTGGAGGGCGGAGTCGAGTGGTCCTCACTGGTCACGCAGACGCGTCTTGGGTCGACGACCTGGCTACGCAGCGGTCGTCACAGGGTTACACCTTCAGCCTTGGTTCCGGCTCTGTCTCTTGGCGGTCTACCCGCTCGTCGTCTGTTCTCAGCTCTAGCTGTGAGGCTGAGATCTACGCAGGAGCCATGGCTGCTCAGGAGTTACGCTGGCTGACCTACCTGCTGACTGACCTGGGAGAGCCGCCTCGTTCTCCTCCAGTTCTGTACGTAGACAACAAGGCCATGCTGGCCTTGTGTCAGGAGCACAGACTGGAGCACAGAACGAAGCACATTGCTCTTCGCTACTTCCTTGCTCGTGAGCTGCAGCAGCGTGGTCAGCTGCGTCTTGCTTACGTGGCCACTCGGGCCAACACTGCTGATATCTTCACCAAGGCACTTCCGCCTTGTGATCATCAGCGCTTCTGTACGATGCTAGGTCTCGTGCCTGCTTGGCCTCACTTGCTCACTTCCTGACCTTGCTTGTACTGTGACTATATATATACCTGCATGTTTACACCTGCTAGGTTGTGATCACTGTATTGCTTGTAATTTTATAACTCTGCATGTGAACTGGCCTTGTGGCCTCTTGCTTGTGCTCAGTGTGTGTGGTGACTTTGTGATCCACCTTGAGCTGTGTCTTTGTTTCTTCTCTTGACTGGTCTTGTGACCATTGCTTGCTCTGGCTATCCCCCATCTTGCCTATGGGGGTGTGTCAAAACATATGCATGTTGTTATCTAGGCTATATTGGGGCTAGCCTTAGGGGGTACAGAAATCATCTCGACACTTTTGCTATGTACCCCAACCATGACCTAATCCACATCATTCTTGCGTGTGTGAAACAAGATGTGGGAATGTAAATAGCAGCGGCGCCACCCATGCGTCGATCCCGCACTGACACGAGGCAGGAGAGGAGGGCGCGGGAGCGAAGGGAGGAGAAAGAAGTGGTGGGTGCAGATGTGAACACTGTGCCTGCACCACCTCCCATGCGACGCTCACGGACAGACACGCAGCAGGAGAGGGCGACGACGGCACGGCAGCAAGCGGTGGCACCAGCAGTGAGGGTTGGGGGCAGAAGAAGCGAGGGGGGCAGCGGGCGGGAGGGGAGCAGCGAAGGCGGAGCAGGCAGCGGGCGGGTGTTGTGGCGAGGCAAGACTCAGCCGAGCAGGCGCTTGGAACAATGGAAGGGGATGGCCCGATGCAGAGAGGGAGACCTGCTCATTCGCACGCATGCGCTGTGAGTAGTGCAGGGCTGGTTGTGAATGTGTATAGTGGCTATTGCTCAAGCATGCGTGGCAGAAGCTGTGGGTGCTCTGCTGCTGTGGTCTCATTCCCTTCTTCCCTGCTCACTCTCTTGCCTGTCCCTTCGGTGCTGTGTGTGTGTATCTGCAGAGGGCAAGACGCGGACATTTTGATCCTAGACAATTGACCGTGGTCACAAAATGACATGTGATGGGGATGACCACAGCAGTGATGTATTGATGACATCATCAGTGACATTGATGACAGTGCATCCTGGGTTGCTTGTGATGCAACCTCCTGTTGCACGGTTCAGCAAGTTGCTGGCCTTGCAGTCCTGACTCGCATTACGGGCACGGCAGCGGCATGATTCTGTCTCACGACAGTTACCTAGGCAGAGTGTGTCCCTCCATCCATTCACTGGCATGACTGGTAGCCAGCGAGTATTCACTTTGTTGTCAATGCAAGTGCCAACCCCACGGCTCGTTCCTTGGTTTGCAATGCAAGTACCACTCTCCAGCATCAATCTTGGCTGGCTGCCATGCCATTCTCCTATGCAGCACTCATGCTATGGCTTGCCTTTTCAACTCATGCCCCTTGAGGCACCTCCCAAATGTACGGTGTGGCTTTCGTTGAGTGGCTTCCTCTCACCTCACCCATTGTGCCTGTCAGAATCTTCTTGCATCTTTCATGTGTTGGCACTTGTCAGTTGAGCCTATAGATTCTTCTGTGTGCTTCTTGCCTCTCCCAGTCTTATGAATCAGTTACCAACAAGGACAATCACCAGACTGCTTTTAGATATTATCGCCTCGCAGATACTGTAGGACCCTAGTGCTCCTGCCCTACTGCTACTCATGTACTGGATTTCTAGTTCCGTGCTAAACAGTCCACATGGAGTCAATAGGTATGGGCAAATTCAACGCCCTTTGGTTGGCTTCAGCTGCAGCCACCTCTTAGGGCCATCACCTATTGAACCAATGCGCAAGAATGAGCTCACACCAGACCATGAGTTATATGACCTCCCAGACTCCCTCCCAGACTCCCTCTCACTATCTCCAAACGGCACAGCAGAAACATCCCTTGAAGACATACCCTCATTGCCTTCACTCTCTTCTTTCACGGCGCTCTCCCACTCGTCCTCCCTGTCGGGGCAGTGCTTGGCAATGAGGGCACTGAGGCGGTATGCCACATCCTTCATGGTGGGTCGCCGTGTGCCGGGAGACTTGATGCAGTCCAGAGCCAGGTCTGCAAAGTCCACTATGGCCTCCTCACTTGCCGCTGGCATCTTGCTGTCCCTCAGCTCATCCACCTCATAAGCCTCCACCAGCTTCATAGCCTGGAGGGCAATGTACACAAACATGAATAGGTGATGATCGGCGAGGCAAAGCGAAGCAGCATGAGAAGCAGCAAGGGAAGTGAAAGCCAGCATGGTAACAAGGAGGCAGTGAAAATCAGCATAAAAGGGACTCCATGATAAACATTCAACCATAAAGTAATGGAGCCAGACGAATTTTACATCTTATAAGCATATTCATTCTCTTATCTACAACTTTTAAACTCTTACCCAAAACAAAAAAGGGTTTCATACTTGATGTGCATACCCATTTTCTTATATGTGTTGTTGGGTCGACGTGGGGTGACTTGCCACTCAGCAGCTGAAGAAGCACAATTCCAAAGCTGCAAGCAATCATCCATTTGAAAAGACTCACAAAGAAATGGACAGATGTAGAGATAGCAATACAAGGTACACGAACTCAACATAGCCAAGAGGATAAACAAAAAGTGCACAAGTTCATCTGTCATGCAAAGGAACAAGCATGTACAGTGGTAAAGATAGCAATAAAGAGCATAACCTGGAAGATAAATATAAATATATAAATATATATACATATATGTATAAACACAATTGCGTTATGCAAAGGAAGAAGCATGCAGACATGAACACGTCACTCTTGACAGTGATGACGTTGGTGTGGTTGTAACCCGGATATATTTATATAAACACATTTGCGTTGTGCAATGGAACAAGAATGCGGACCTGAACACATCACTCTTGACAGTGATGATTTGGGTGCGGTTGTAATCTGGATCCACGTAGCCTGGAGTGCCGGCCACCCGCGTGGCATCAGCATCGCCGTGAGTAAGGCGCTTGAGCAGCCCAAAGTCAGCCACCTTGGCTTGCATGTCTCCAGTCACAAGGATGTTGGCTGGCTTGATGTCGCGGTGAACGATGGGCGTCTCAAACCCGTGCAGGTATGCCAAGCCCTCTGCTGTTCCCTGTGCCAGGCGCAACCTCTGGCGCAGCGAGAGCGGACCTGGGCCATGAAACATGTATGCCAAGCAGAACACATGATTTCATGAGTGGTGGTTGTGAGAAAGTGTAAGAACAACCGATAGTTTCATTAGGAAGGGCATGGGTTTACATAGTTGAGCTAGGATGTAGGAGCCATGCCAACATTATTGGCCCCCACCAATAAGTTGGGTTGAGGAGTTATTGGGGGGACCAATAATGTTGACCAAAAGTGGGTCAACATTATTGGGGGGGCCAATAATCTCCCAACCCAACCTTGGGGGCCCAATAATTGGGCCAAGGTTGGGTTCCAACCTCAAACTAGGGTAAACCCTAGTTGTGCACCCAAACTAAGTTTGGGTGCCTATCTCTAGTCAAAGCTTATATGATGATGCAGGTTACAATGAAGATGGTAATCTGACACAACCCCTTAACCTGCAGAAATCCATAGGCTTTGGAAGAGAGAACGCAACAACCCCTGAATCAGCCACCGCGGGGAGCAAGTCCCTGAAGGCGCAGGAGCGCAGAGTGGTTAGAGCGATGGAGAGCCTTGGTGAAGAGGTCAGCGAGGTTGGCGGACGAGTCGATTTTACGAACAGTGATGTGACCATCTTGCACAAGATCGCGGACAAAGTAGTAGCGGAGTTCGATGTGTTTGGAGCGACCATGAAAGACGGCCTCCTTGGTGAGGTGGATGGTACTATCGTTGTCACACCACAGGGTGGGGCAGGGCTGTGGTGAGCCAAGGTCGGTGAGAAGATAGCTAAGCCAGCGTGCCTCTTGAGCCGCCATGGTGACTGCGTACAGCTCGGCTTCGCAGGAGGAGAGGGCGACGGAGGAGGAGCGAGTGGAGCGCCAGCTGATGAGGCCGCTCCCAAGGGAGAAGCCATATCCTTGAGAACTGCGATGGTCCGGCTGTGCATCCGCCCAAGATGAGTCACTGAAGCCTTGAAGAACAGGTGGGTCCACACCACCAAGCGTGAGGCCATAGTCCTTTGTGCCTTGGAGGTAGCGCAGAACACGCATGGCCGCCTTCCAGTGCTCCTCACCATGCCTGCCAGTGCCAACAAACCGCGCCAGGACACTGACGGGGTATGCAAGGTCGGGACGAGTGCAGACCATGGCGTACATCAGGGCCCCAACGAGTTCTGCATAGGGATGAGGGGAGGTGACAGGAGTGGCTGGAGGGGACAGCCGATGCCCGAATGCAAGTGGTGTGGGGATGGGTTTGGATTTGGACATGCCGAATCTCTCGAGCACCTTCCCGATGTAGAATGACTGAGAGAGGGTGATAGTCTTGGCAGTGAGGTCGCGGGTGATCTCCATGCCAAGGTAGTTGCGGACTTCCCCCAGATCTTTGCAGGCGAGACGTTGCTGCAGCTCATCCTTGACCTCCTGAAGTTCAGCAGCTGTCTCAGCTGCTAGCAGCATGTCGTCGACGTAGACGAGGATGAAGAAGGGTGACGGAGTTAAGCGAAGGAAGAGGCAAGAGGCAGCACGGGAGGGGCGAAAGCCAAGTGCGCGAAGGGTGGATGAGAGTTTGGCGTGCCATTCTCGAGGTGCTTGTTTGAGCCCGTAAACAGGGCGTAGTAGTTTCCAGACGGTGGCAGGGTCGTGAGGAGCGTGGAAGCCCTTGGGACGTTCCAAGAAGATGAGTTCGTGGAGGTCGCCTTGTAAGAAGGCCGTGGTGACATCCATGGAGTGGAGGAGCATCCCGCGTCTGCCAACGAAGTCCAGAAACACGCGAATGACCGGCGGAGTGGCGGTAGGTGAGTAGGTCTCGAAGAAGTCCGAGCCATAAGTCTGTGTAAAGCCTTTCGCCACATACCGAGCCTTGTAGACAGGAGCTTCACCAGGGAGTAGTTTTACTCGGAAGAGCCACCTGCCTTTGACCACGTTGTGCTTGGAGGGGCGAGGGACGTCGAGGAAAGAGCGGTTGTGGATGAAGGCGTTGCATTCCTTGACCATGGCCTCGATCCAGAGAGGTGCGTCAAGACATGCAATTGCTTGCTCGTAGGTGGTGGGTTCGTAGATGGTGGGGGTGTTGGAGAAAAGAAGGACCGTAGTACCAGCCATGGTGCGGACGACAGGGGCGATGGTGGGTGAGAGGAGGTGGAGGAAAAGGAGTTCATCATGAGAGTCTTCATAGAGGTCCGGAGAGAGAGGAGGAGGAAGAGGAGGCGGTGAAGATGCAAGACAGCTGCGCTGGAGGGTCAGGCTGGAGCGGGAACACGGCTGCACTGCTGCTCTGCTGCGCCGAGGGTCGGGGCGAGGAGACAGCTGCAATGCTGCTCTGCTGCGCTGAGTTGCCGTGAGGGGCAGGGAGACGGGAGCGCGGCTGGTGTGAGAACCTGAGGGGCTGGTGCGGGGGAGTGGGGAAGTGCTAGAGTGGTGGAGGAGTGGAATGGATGTGAGAGACTGGAGGGAGAGGTGATTGGACCGTGGGGGACCAAGGATGGGGACTGTGGAGCGGGTGTGAGGGTAGTGACGAAGGAGCAGAGGAGGGGACGAAAGTAAGGGCCGAGATGGTGGAGGGGAAGGGGGCGGAGGAGGAGATGGGGAGGGTGGAGGTTGGGAGAGGGGAGGGGGGGGGGAGAGTTCAGGGGGGGAGGGGATGGAGAGGGAGGGGGAGGGGGTGGGGAGGGAGGGGGGGGTTCAGCGGGGAGAGGGGGAGGGTCAGTGGGGGGAGAGGGAGTTACAGCGGAAGGGGAGGGTGGGGCAGCCGGGTCAAGGATGTCCCCTGAGGAGGTTGGGAGAGAGGGGGGAGGGGGTGGGGGTGCGGCGGGTATGACCAGGGTGGGGGGAGGTTGAAGGGGAGGGGTGATGACAGTGTCAGTCCAGAGGAGAGGACGTATGGTGAGGGGGAGGGGGTTAGGGGCGGAGGGGGAGGTGTAGTACGGATTGGCTTCATCAAAAACCACATCCCGACTACGAATGAGACGACCTGAGGGGCGGTGGAGGAAGAGGTAGTCCGGGGAGGTGGGGTTATGACCAATGAAGATGCAAGGGAGGGTGCGGGAGGCAAGTTTCCCAGCTGCACGTGAACGGTCCTCAGGGTGTATGAGAACATACGCCTTGGAGCCCCACACGCGCAGGGGGGAGATGTCGGGTTTAGTGGAGGTCCAGAGTTCGGTGGGAGTAGTGGTGGGCCGTGAGGGATGGGGGTAGAGATTAGTGAGGATGGCGGCGTGGAGGATAGCATAACCCCACAGAGAAGGCGGGCAGGAGGCATGGACCATGAGGCATCGAGCGGTCTTGGTGACCTCCCGAACCCTGCTCTCCGCCACACCATTTTGCTGAGGGGAATGAGGAAGGGTGTAGGTGTGGATAATGCCATGGGTGGAGCAGTAGGAGGAAAGCATCCGGTTAAGGAACTCACCGCCGCCATCGGAATGGAAGCGAGAGACAGGGCGTTTGAAATGGGTGCGTGCTTGTTCAGCCCAGGCAATAATGGCAGCCGGGGCCTCCGCCTTCTTGCGAAGGAGAGAGACAGTGGAGTACCGACTGTGGTCATCTACCAGTATGAGCAGGTAGCGATGACCTTGCCTGGTGGGGGTGGGATTGGGGCCCCAGAGGTCCATGTGGACGAGATCAATGGGTTGGGGAGAGAAGGAGGGATGACTCTTGTGGGGGGCTTACTTTAGTTTGCTTTCAACGCAAACTGAGCAGGGAGGGGAGGGCGACGGGGGGAGAGGGGGGAGGGTGAGGGGAAGTCCTTCAAGAAGTTGAGAGGAGACAGATTGACGAAGGGTGGCAAAGTTGGGATGACCCAAGCGATGGTGAAGGAGGACGGCGGGATGGGTAAGGTCACGACAGTGACAGGAGGGGGAGGAGGGAGGGGAGGGGGAGGAGGGAGGGGAGGGGGAGGAGGGAGGGGGAGGGGAGGCAAGAGGAGGGGGGGAGGGAGGGGAGGGAAGGGGGGAAGAAGGGGGGGGAGGAGGGGGGGGGGGGGAGGGGGGGGGGAAGGGAGTGAGGGGGAAGTAAGGTGGGAGTGGTGAGTTGGTGGATGGAGGGGCGAGGGGTGCGGTTTGTGTACAGGTTTGTGTGTGGGCAGAGGGGAATACGACAGATGAAGCGACCAGTGATGGTGTGAAAGAGGTCGCAGTGAAGTGCATGTCCGGGGAAGATGGCGGTGACACCTAACCTTGGGAGGTCACGAAGTGCTACCAGATTGTTGCGTAGGGAGGGGACGTGTAGACCTGTGACTGTGCCTGAGGGGAAGATGGGGCAGGGGAGAGTGGAGGTGTGTCGACTTGTGATGGTGAAGCTGAAGTCGGCTCCGTAAATGGTGGAGGGAGTGGGGAGGGGGACTAGTGTGCCTGCGTCCCGAAGGACAGTGTGTGTAGCGCCGCTGTCAAGAATGAACTCAAGGAGTGTAGAGGAGGAGGAAGAAGCGGAATACTGGAAGGATGTCTCATTAATAGCATGGGCATACATTGAAGGAGCAGGAGAAGCAGTGCTAACATGTCCTATGAATCCAGCAGAAGGGAACGGAGTGAAGCCAGGAGGATTGGAGGAGGAGGAGGGCTGGTCAGTAGGAGTGGTAGCAGGTGGAGGAAGCACAGGGCCGTATTGAGGAGGTGGATAAGGAGGGTATGGCCAGCCGGTATAGGGCGGAGGATAGTGGGGGGGAGGGGCTTGAGGAGGAGGTGTGGGTGAAGGGGGAATGGGAGGGGTGGGAGGGGTGGGAGTGGGAGGAGATGAAGGGAGAAGATGTTGAACTTGCTGGAGGATATGAGGTGGGAGATGCTCAGTGAGGACATTGTGAAGATTAGGGGTGGAGGGTTGATAGGCGGGGAGAGTGCGTATGTCATGGAGAGAGGGGCGCGGGAAGATGGTGTTCCATCGAGGTGGGGTGCCGACATTGCCACGTGCAAACCACTCATCAGTGAGGGCTTTGAAGCACGTGTCAGTGGTGTGAGTGGTTTGAGCGCAAGGCTGACCTTTGTTGGAGCCATAGCGAATGATGTACTGACACGGGGGAAGGGTACCCGAGGGAGAGGGGTTTTTGCCACGCCCACCACGGCCGCCACCACGACCACCACCGCGTCCACCGCCTCGCCCACCACCTCGTCCACCACCGCCACCGCCAGTACCGCTTGAGCCGCTACCTCCGCCGCTGCTGTGGTTGCCTGCGGGAGTTTTGCGAGCCTGGATAGCATTGATGGTGGTGGAGTCACGTTGGATGTCCGCTTCGCTGTCAAGGAGCCAGTCGATTGTGTCAGCCACAGGAGGAGGATGGCGGTACCTAGAGGTAAAGGTGATGCGGTAGGTATCGTATGTGGGTGGAAGGCAGTCGAGGATGCGTGCAGTGAGAAGTGATTCATGAATGACAATGCCGCGGTCGTTGAGACGTTGCGCAGTGTCGATGAGGCGCCGAGTGAAGGCAGCAGCAGTGGGGGATGAGTCAAGAGTGGTGTCTTGAAATTTGCGAAAGAGAGCAAGGAGAGAGCGAAGGTCCTGTCGGTCGTACTGAGTGGACAGGGTTTTCCAGAGGCCAGAGGAGGAGGTGGGGCGGAGGTCACGTTTGAGATGGGAAGGGATGCAGGAGAAGATAATGGCTAGAGCGCGGCGATCCGCAATTCGCCATGCTGCAGTATCCTTGTTGAACTTGCGAAGTTCATCAGCATAGTCTTTCTCATCCTGTGCGTAGGAGAGGATACGCGCAGTAGCATCAGCGTGAGCCTTCTCAGCAGCACGGTGCGCCTCACGCTGGATGGTGTAGGCATCGCGAAGCTTGTTGTAGTTGTTCAAGTTGGCCGCCCATCGATCTGGGTTGTCATCATGAACTGGGGCACGAGGGGGATCAGACAGAGGCTCTGGGGGAGGAGGGGCATCAGGAGGAGGAGGCTCAAGAGGAGGAGGGGGGACGGGTGGAAGGCCGTTAGGGTGCTCAAGAACTACATCAAGAAGACAGTAGTCTTGAACAATGACAGAGCCAAGGTGGGTGTGAAGTGTGTCCTCAAACGACGCCCAGTTCACGGCCGTAGTGTCATGGAGGAGTTCGAGCTTATCGATAGCTCCGAGTTCAATGGGAGTAGAGTCGTCCGCCATGAGGGGGGAGGAGGGGGGGGGAGAGGGTGACGACACCGGCTGGAGGGCGGGTGCGGTCAAAGACGACACCACCTGGAGGGGTGGCGCGGTCACGTTGCGTGCGGCAGCGCTTCGTCACCCGCGGCTGCCCCTTGTCGCCCGCGGCTGCGTCTCGTCGCCCGCGGCTGCGCCTCGTCGCCTGCAGCTGTGCCTTGACGACACGCGGCTGCTCCTGGACGCGTCCGCAGCGGTCGCCCTCGCTGGTCGCGTCCGCGGCGTCCGCCCGCGCTGGTCGTGTCCGCAGCGTCGCCCTCGCTGGTCGCGTTCGTGACGTCCGCCCTCGCTGGTCGCATCCGCGGCGTCCGCCCGCGCTGGTCGCGTCCGCGGCGTCCGCCCTCGCTGGTCGCGTCCGCGGCGTCCGCCCGCGCTGGTCGCGTCCGCGGCGTCCGCCCTCGCTGGTCGCGTCCGCGGCGTCCGCCCTCGCTGGTCGCGTCCGCGGCGTCCGCCCTCGCTGGTCGCGTCCGCGGCGTCCGCCCTCGCTGGTCGCGTCCGCGGCGTCCGCCCGCGCTGGTCGCGTCCGCGGCGTCCGCCCTCGCTGGTCGCGTCCGCGGCGTCCGCCCTCGCTGGTCGCGTCCGCGGCGTCCGCCCCCGCTGGTCGCGTCCGCGGCGTCCGCCCCCGCTGGTCGCGTCCGCGGCGGTCGCCCGTATCGCTGGTCGCGTCTGCGGCGTCCGCCCCCGCTGGTCGCGTCCGCGGCGGTCGCCCGTTCTCGTCGCGTCCGCGGCCGTCGTTCGTCGCGGGTGTGTGGCGTCCGCCCGCGATTAGGGTTTCGTCGGTGGCGGCGGTCGCCGATGCTCGTCGCGGGTGTGGCGTCCGCCCGCGATTAGGGTTCCGTCGCTCGTGCTGGCCGTCCCGACGGTCGCGCTGGTCGTTCCGACGGTTGCGCAGATCGTTCCGACGGTTGCGCGGATCGTTCCGACGGTTGGCGTGGCCGTTCCGACGGTTGATGGGTTAGTGGGAGAGAGGGGAGAGCCGCGAGAGGCGGAATTGACTGTAGAAAGGAGGGAGGGGGGCGCTGAAATTTAGCGCAAGGGGAGGGGGGGGGCGTGACGGCGTAGGGGCGCACTAGGCGCAAAGGGCGACGTAGTGTCGCGTGAGAGAGGGGGGCGTGATATAGCACGCGGTATGTGCGGTCCTTAGGATCGAGATGGTGTGAGCCGTAGTTGCTCTGAATACCATGTGAGAAAGTGTAAGAACAACCGATAGTTTCATTAGGAAGGGCATGGGTTTACATAGTTGAGCTAGGATGTAGGAGCCATGCCAACATTATTGGCCCCCACCAATAAGTTGGGTTGAGGAGTTATTGGGGGGACCAATAATGTTGACCAAAAGTGGGTCAACATTATTGGGGGGGCCAATAATCTCCCAACCCAACCTTGGGGGCCCAATAATTGGGCCAAGGTTGGGTTCCAACCTCAAACTAGGGTAAACCCTAGTTGTGCACCCAAACTAAGTTTGGGTGCCTATCTCTAGTCAAAGCTTATATGATGATGCAGGTTACAATGAAGATGGTAATCTGACACAACCCCTTAACCTGCAGAAATCCATAGGCTTTGGAAGAGAGAACGCAACAACCCCTGAATCAGCCACCGCGGGGAGCAAGTCCCTGAAGGCGCAGGAGCGCAGAGTGGTTAGAGCGATGGAGAGCCTTGGTGAAGAGGTCAGCGAGGTTGGCGGACGAGTCGATTTTACGAACAGTGATGTGACCATCTTGCACAAGATCGCGGACAAAGTAGTAGCGGAGTTCGATGTGTTTGGAGCGACCATGAAAGACGGCCTCCTTGGTGAGGTGGATGGTACTATCGTTGTCACACCACAGGGTGGGGCAGGGCTGTGGTGAGCCAAGGTCGGTGAGAAGATAGCTAAGCCAGCGTGCCTCTTGAGCCGCCATGGTGACTGCGTACAGCTCGGCTTCGCAGGAGGAGAGGGCGACGGAGGAGGAGCGAGTGGAGCGCCAGCTGATGAGGCCGCTCCCAAGGGAGAAGCCATATCCTTGAGAACTGCGATGGTCCGGCTGTGCATCCGCCCAAGATGAGTCACTGAAGCCTTGAAGAACAGGTGGGTCCACACCACCAAGCGTGAGGCCATAGTCCTTTGTGCCTTGGAGGTAGCGCAGAACACGCATGGCCGCCTTCCAGTGCTCCTCACCATGCCTGCCAGTGCCAACAAACCGCGCCAGGACACTGACGGGGTATGCAAGGTCGGGACGAGTGCAGACCATGGCGTACATCAGGGCCCCAACGAGTTCTGCATAGGGATGAGGGGAGGTGACAGGAGTGGCTGGAGGGGACAGCCGATGCCCGAATGCAAGTGGTGTGGGGATGGGTTTGGATTTGGACATGCCGAATCTCTCGAGCACCTTCCCGATGTAGAATGACTGAGAGAGGGTGATAGTCTTGGCAGTGAGGTCGCGGGTGATCTCCATGCCAAGGTAGTTGCGGACTTCCCCCAGATCTTTGCAGGCGAGACGTTGCTGCAGCTCATCCTTGACCTCCTGAAGTTCAGCAGCTGTCTCAGCTGCTAGCAGCATGTCGTCGACGTAGACGAGGATGAAGAAGGGTGACGGAGTTAAGCGAAGGAAGAGGCAAGAGGCAGCACGGGAGGGGCGAAAGCCAAGTGCGCGAAGGGTGGATGAGAGTTTGGCGTGCCATTCTCGAGGTGCTTGTTTGAGCCCGTAAACAGGGCGTAGTAGTTTCCAGACGGTGGCAGGGTCGTGAGGAGCGTGGAAGCCCTTGGGACGTTCCAAGAAGATGAGTTCGTGGAGGTCGCCTTGTAAGAAGGCCGTGGTGACATCCATGGAGTGGAGGAGCATCCCGCGTCTGCCAACGAAGTCCAGAAACACGCGAATGACCGGCGGAGTGGCGGTAGGTGAGTAGGTCTCGAAGAAGTCCGAGCCATAAGTCTGTGTAAAGCCTTTCGCCACATACCGAGCCTTGTAGACAGGAGCTTCACCAGGGAGTAGTTTTACTCGGAAGAGCCACCTGCCTTTGACCACGTTGTGCTTGGAGGGGCGAGGGACGTCGAGGAAAGAGCGGTTGTGGATGAAGGCGTTGCATTCCTTGACCATGGCCTCGATCCAGAGAGGTGCGTCAAGACATGCAATTGCTTGCTCGTAGGTGGTGGGTTCGTAGATGGTGGGGGTGTTGGAGAAAAGAAGGACCGTAGTACCAGCCATGGTGCGGACGACAGGGGCGATGGTGGGTGAGAGGAGGTGGAGGAAAAGGAGTTCATCATGAGAGTCTTCATAGAGGTCCGGAGAGAGAGGAGGAGGAAGAGGAGGCGGTGAAGATGCAAGACAGCTGCGCTGGAGGGTCAGGCTGGAGCGGGAACACGGCTGCACTGCTGCTCTGCTGCGCCGAGGGTCGGGGCGAGGAGACAGCTGCAATGCTGCTCTGCTGCGCTGAGTTGCCGTGAGGGGCAGGGAGACGGGAGCGCGGCTGGTGTGAGAACCTGAGGGGCTGGTGCGGGGGAGTGGGGAAGTGCTAGAGTGGTGGAGGAGTGGAATGGATGTGAGAGACTGGAGGGAGAGGTGATTGGACCGTGGGGGACCAAGGATGGGGACTGTGGAGCGGGTGTGAGGGTAGTGACGAAGGAGCAGAGGAGGGGACGAAAGTAAGGGCCGAGATGGTGGAGGGGAAGGGGGCGGAGGAGGAGATGGGGAGGGTGGAGGTTGGGAGAGGGGAGGGGGTGGGGGAGAGTTCAGGGGGGGAGGGGATGGAGAGGGAGGGGGAGGGGGTGGGGAGGGAGGGGGGGGTTCAGCGGGGAGAGGGGGAGGGTCAGTGGGGGGAGAGGGAGTTACAGCGGAAGGGGAGGGTGGGGCAGCCGGGTCAAGGATGTCCCCTGAGGAGGTTGGGAGAGAGGGGGGAGGGGTGGGGGTGCGGGTATGACCAGGGTGGGGGGAGGTTGAAGGGGAGGGGTGATGACAGTGTCAGTCCAGAGGAGAGGACGTATGGTGAGGGGGAGGGGGTTAGGGGCGGAGGGGGAGGTGTGTAGTACGGATTGGCTTCATCAAAAACCACATCCCGACTACGAATGAGACGACCTGAGGGGGGTGGAGGAAGAGGTAGTCCGGGGAGGTGGGGTTATGACCAATGAAGATGCAAGGGAGGGTGCGGGAGGCAAGTTTCCCAGCTGCACGTGAACGGTCCTCAGGGTGTATGAGAACATACGCCTTGGAGCCCCACACGCGCAGGGGGGAGATGTCGGGTTTAGTGGAGGTCCAGAGTTCGGTGGGAGTAGTGGTGGGCCGTGAGGGATGGGGGTAGAGATTAGTGAGGATGGCGGCGTGGAGGATAGCATAACCCCACAGAGAAGGCGGGCAGGAGGCATGGACCATGAGGCATCGAGCGGTCTTGGTGACCTCCCGAACCCTGCTCTCCGCCACACCATTTTGCTGAGGGGAATGAGGAAGGGTGTAGGTGTGGATAATGCCATGGGTGGAGCAGTAGGAGGAAAGCATCCGGTTAAGGAACTCACCGCCGCCATCGGAATGGAAGCGAGAGACAGGGCGTTTGAAATGGGTGCGTGCTTGTTCAGCCCAGGCAATAATGGCAGCCGGGGCCTCCGCCTTCTTGCGAAGGAGAGAGACAGTGGAGTACCGACTGTGGTCATCTACCAGTATGAGCAGGTAGCGATGACCTTGCCTGGTGGGGGTGGGATTGGGGCCCCAGAGGTCCATGTGGACGAGATCAATGGGTTGGGGAGAGAAGGAGGGATGACTCTTGTGGGGGGCTTGCTTTAGTTTGCTTTCAACGCAAACTGAGCAGGGAGGGGAGGGCGACGGGGGGAGAGGGGGGAGGGTGAGGGGAAGTCCTTCAAGAAGTTGAGAGGAGACAGATTGACGAAGGGTGGCAAAGTTGGGATGACCCAAGCGATGGTGAAGGAGGACGGCGGGATGGGTAAGGTCACGACAGTGACAGGAGGGGGAGGAGGGAGGGGAGGGGGAGGAGGGAGGGGAGGGGGAGGAGGGAGGGGGAGGGGAGGCAAGAGGAGGGGGGGAGGGAGGGGAGGGGAGGGAGGGGAGAAGGGGAGGGGAGGGAGGAGGGGGAAGAGGGGAGGGGGAGAGGAGGGGGAGAGGGGAGGGGGGAAGGGAGTGGGAGTGGTGAGTGGTGGTGGTGGAGGGGCGAGGGGTGCGGTTTGTGTACAGGTTTGTGTGTGGGCAGAGGGGAATACGACAGATGAAGCGACCAGTGATGGTGTGAAAGAGGTCGCAGTGAAGTGCATGTCCGGGGAAGATGGCGGTGACACCTAACCTTGGGAGGTCACGAAGTGCTACCAGATTGTTGCGTAGGGAGGGGACGTGTAGACCTGTGACTGTGCCTGAGGGGAAGATGGGGCAGGGGAGAGTGGAGGTGTGTCGACTTGTGATGGTGAAGCTGAAGTCGGCTCCGTAAATGGTGGAGGGAGTGGGGAGGGGGACTAGTGTGCCTGCGTCCCGAAGGACAGTGTGTGTAGCGCCGCTGTCAAGAATGAACTCAAGGAGTGTAGAGGAGGAGGAAGAAGCGGAATACTGGAAGGATGTCTCATTAATAGCATGGGCATACATTGAAGGAGCAGGAGAAGCAGTGCTAACATGTCCTATGAATCCAGCAGAAGGGAACGGAGTGAAGCCAGGAGGATTGGAGGAGGAGGAGGGCTGGTCAGTAGGAGTGGTAGCAGGTGGAGGAAGCACAGGGCCGTATTGAGGAGGTGGATAAGGAGGGTATGGCCAGCCGGTATAGGGCGGAGGATAGTGGGGGGGAGGGGCTTGAGGAGGAGGTGTGGGTGAAGGGGGAATGGGAGGGGTGGGAGGGGTGGGAGTGGGAGGAGATGAAGGGAGAAGATGTTGAACTTGCTGGAGGATATGAGGTGGGAGATGCTCAGTGAGGACATTGTGAAGATTAGGGGTGGAGGGTTGATAGGCGGGGAGAGTGCGTATGTCATGGAGAGAGGGGCGCGGGAAGATGGTGTTCCATCGAGGTGGGGTGCCGACATTGCCACGTGCAAACCACTCATCAGTGAGGGCTTTGAAGCACGTGTCAGTGGTGTGAGTGGTTTGAGCGCAAGGCTGACCTTTGTTGGAGCCATAGCGAATGATGTACTGACACGGGGGAAGGGTACCCGAGGGAGAGGGGTTTTTGCCACGCCCACCACGGCCGCCACCACGACCACCACCGCGTCCACCGCCTCGCCCACCACCTCGTCCACCACCGCCACCGCCAGTACCGCTTGAGCCGCTACCTCCGCCGCTGCTGTGGTTGCCTGCGGGAGTTTTGCGAGCCTGGATAGCATTGATGGTGGTGGAGTCACGTTGGATGTCCGCTTCGCTGTCAAGGAGCCAGTCGATTGTGTCAGCCACAGGAGGAGGATGGCGGTACCTAGAGGTAAAGGTGATGCGGTAGGTATCGTATGTGGGTGGAAGGCAGTCGAGGATGCGTGCAGTGAGAAGTGATTCATGAATGACAATGCCGCGGTCGTTGAGACGTTGCGCAGTGTCGATGAGGCGCCGAGTGAAGGCAGCAGCAGTGGGGGATGAGTCAAGAGTGGTGTCTTGAAATTTGCGAAAGAGAGCAAGGAGAGAGCGAAGGTCCTGTCGGTCGTACTGAGTGGACAGGGTTTTCCAGAGGCCAGAGGAGGAGGTGGGGCGGAGGTCACGTTTGAGATGGGAAGGGATGCAGGAGAAGATAATGGCTAGAGCGCGGCGATCCGCAATTCGCCATGCTGCAGTATCCTTGTTGAACTTGCGAAGTTCATCAGCATAGTCTTTCTCATCCTGTGCGTAGGAGAGGATACGCGCAGTAGCATCAGCGTGAGCCTTCTCAGCAGCACGGTGCGCCTCACGCTGGATGGTGTAGGCATCGCGAAGCTTGTTGTAGTTGTTCAAGTTGGCCGCCCATCGATCTGGGTTGTCATCATGAACTGGGGCACGAGGGGGATCAGACAGAGGCTCTGGGGGAGGAGGGGCATCAGGAGGAGGAGGCTCAAGAGGAGGAGGGGGGACGGGTGGAAGGCCGTTAGGGTGCTCAAGAACTACATCAAGAAGACAGTAGTCTTGAACAATGACAGAGCCAAGGTGGGTGTGAAGTGTGTCCTCAAACGACGCCCAGTTCACGGCCGTAGTGTCATGGAGGAGTTCGAGCTTATCGATAGCTCCGAGTTCAATGGGAGTAGAGTCGTCCGCCATGAGGGGGGAGGAGGGGGGGGGAGAGGGTGACGACACTGGCTGGAGGGCGGGTGCGGTCAAAGACGACACCACCTGGAGGGGTGGCGCGGTCACGTTGCGTGCGGCAGCGCTTCGTCACCCGCGGCTGCCCCTTGTCGCCCGCGGCTGCGTCTCGTCGCCCGCGGCTGCGCCTCGTCGCCTGCAGCTGTGCCTTGACGACACGCGGCTGCTCCTGGACGCGTCCGCAGCGGTCGCCCTCGCTGGTCGCGTCCGCGGCGTCCGCCCGCGCTGGTCGTGTCCGCAGCGTCGCCCTCGCTGGTCGCGTCCGTGACGTCCGCCCGCGCTGGTCGCGTCCGCGGCGTCCGCCCGCGCTGGTCGCGTCCGCGGCGTCCGCCCTCGCTGGTCGCGTCCGCGGCGTCCGCCCTCGCTGGTCGCGTCCGCGGCGTCCGCCCGCGCTGGTCGCGTCCGCGGCGTCCGCCCTCGCTGGTCGCGTCCGCGGCGTCCGCCCTCGCTGGTCGCGTCCGCGGCGTCCGCCCTCGCTGGTCGCGTCCGCGGCGTCCGCCCGCGCTGGTCGCGTCCGCGGCGTCCGCCCTCGCTGGTCGCGTCCGCGGCGTCCGCCCTCGCTGGTCGCGTCCGCGGCGTCCGCCCCCGCTGGTCGCGTCCGCGGCGTCCGCCCCCGCTGGTCGCGTCCGCGGCGGTCGCCCGCGCTGGTCGCGTCCGCGGCGTCCGCCCCCGCTGGTCGCGTCCGCGGCGGTCGCCCGTTCTCGTCGCGTCCGCGGCCGTCGTTCGTCGCGGGTGTGGCGTCCGCCCGCGATTAGGGTTTCGTCGATCGCGGCGGTCGCCGATGCTCGTCGCGGGTGTGGCGTCCGCCCGCGATTAGGGTTCCGTCGCTCGTGCTGGCCGTCCCGACGGTCGCGCTGGTCGTTCCGACGGTTGCGCAGATCGTTCCGACGGTTGCGCGGATCGTTCCGACGGTTGGCGTGGCCGTTCCGACGGTTGATGGGTTAGTGGGAGAGAGGGGAGAGCCGCGAGAGGCGGAATTGACTGTAGAAAGGAGGGAGGGGGGCGCTGAAATTTAGCGCAAGGGGAGGGGGGGGCCGTGACGGCGTAGGGGCGCACTAGGCGCAAAGGGCGACGTAGTGTCGCGTGAGAGAGGGGGGCGTGATATAGCACGCGGTATGTGCGGTCCTTAGGATCGAGATGGTGTGAGCCGTAGTTGCTCTGAATACCATGTGAGAAAGTGTAAGAACAACCGATAGTTTCATTAGGAAGGGCATGGGTTTACATAGTTGAGCTAGGATGTAGGAGCCATGCCAACATTATTGGCCCCCACCAATAAGTTGGGTTGAGGAGTTATTGGGGGGACCAATAATGTTGACCAAAAGTGGGTCAACATTATTGGGGGGGCCAATAATCTCCCAACCCAACCTTGGGGGCCCAATAATTGGGCCAAGGTTGGGTTCCAACCTCAAACTAGGGTAAACCCTAGTTGTGCACCCAAACTAAGTTTGGGTGCCTATCTCTAGTCAAAGCTTATATGATGATGCAGGTTACAATGAAGATGGTAATCTGACAGTGGTGTCATGTCCTTTGCAGAAAAAAAACAAAACAAACAAACAAACAAATGCCGTTCAACAATTGTGCTAGTGCGACTCACGCTTGGACCGGTGGATATGGTACTCGAGGTCCCTGTTGGCCATGAACTCGTACACGAGGATCTGCTCCTGCTTGCCCGTCTCCACGTTCTGGTCCAGACAGAAGCCCAACAGGCGCACGAGGTGTGTGTGGTGGAGAGAGGCCATGGCTCGCACCTGCAACACGCAGGCAGATGCACATGGGCATGAAAAAGTGAGACATGCACTAGCAGAGTCAGCATTTTGGGAAGCAGCGAGTGCCGTGTCGTCTCGTGATGTCTTTTCTCGTGCACGGGGAATTACAGGCATGCCTCACCTCCGTTTCAAAGTCGTTGGTCATGATGGTGGATCGCTTGATGGCCCACAGCTGGCCTTGTGGCGAGCGGCCTTTGTAGACAACGCCAAAGCCGCCCTTTCCCAGCACATTGTCTTCCGACCAGTTGTTGGTGGCACTCAGCATCTGCTGCAGCGAGAACTGCTCACACACGTCCAAACCCTCCCACTTCTCTGTGCACGCACAATACGGGGTGTAGATGAGTGGAGAGAGCATGAGGGCAGTGGAGAGGTAGGTTTATTGTGCACGGATTTGGGAGAGGTGGGGAGCGGGGAAGGAAGCCAGGAAATAGGTGAAGGAATTGGGGAGATTGAATGTAACTGAAGAGGGATGAGGGGCTCACTTGGTCCGCGGGGCCGCAGCAGCCATGCGAGCACCGCAGCCAGCAGCGTGAAGCCAGCAAAGCAGCCCACAACAATGCCTACTATGGCACCCGTGGACAGAGACGACACTGCCAAGGAAGGGACATGGGCCGGTAACAAATGTGTGTATAGCAGAAGTCTCATGAAACGTGGTTATTGGTGCATAACATAGGAATGAAATGTGGAGCTGTAAGAATGAAGCAAAGGTTACCAGTGTTGGTGGTGGTGGTGGAGTGGACGATGGCACATGTGGAGGAGCCGTTGCCCGAGTCGAGAGTGGAGTAGCCGGCATCACAGAGGCAGGTGAAGTTGGTGGGGGAGGCAGGGTCAACTGGCACACAGGCCCCATGGCCGTCACACGGGCCGTTGTCCGTGATGCTGCAGAACGCCTGGCAGGCTGCCGTGCTGCGCTGGGTGGCGTTGGATGAGCACTGGTTGTTTGGGGTGAGGGTCAGGCAGTTGCCCGACAGACTCACCCTCGCCTTCCTGCCCGACTCATCCACGAGGAAATTTAGAGCATTTCTGCTGCACTTGCCACCAAACTCTTCCCATGCAAAGGTGTCCCTTAAGCCCAGGTTGTTGGGCTCGTTGATCTCAGTGGGGCAGACCTTGCAGCCGGCAGCAAAGAGCACCCCATCTCCGAAGAAGAAGTTGCGAGCCAAGTTGACGAGGGCTTTGTCATCTGCCCCTATGTTCTGGAAATCGCGGTTGATGCGCCCATACAGGCTGTTGCCGCTCACATCACTGTCGGTGGGACGCACGGGGGTACAAGGAGGACAGATAATGGTTGGGGCAGGGGAGGTGAGAGGACGAGGGAACAGCTGGTTGCCCCTAAGTTCTCGAAGTCACGATTTGATGCGCACATACAGGCTGTTGCCGCTCACATCACTGCGGGAAGCACAGGGGGGTCGCGGCGGGCGGAAGATGATATTGAGTGTTCAGTCGAAGGCCGTCCCACCAGATAATGATGTTTGTGCAATGCCCATGTTGAGGGTACGAGCTGTGATGGATGGTTCTGAGAATAGAGTATGCACGGTAGGCTTACATTTGTGTGATACACTTGTCAAAGAGGCAGTCTGGCAGGGGTCCATAGAGGGAGTTGTTGCTGATCAAGCTGCCAGCAGCACAGCACACACCATGCCGCACCGTGAGTCACACACCCATACAGAAAGGCAGATACACAAAAGTGAAACTACTTTACACATTTAAACAACCTCCAACTCCAAAATTATGAAAACAGGAGAGAAGTAATGTCACCGAATATGCACGGATGTGCATATAAGGTGCCAGTGATATTGCGGTGTAGTGCTGGTTTAGCAATGTGTTGTATGCAGATTCGAGGGCAGGTAGTTGGGGGCTGGGAAGTTGACGCGAAGTTGGTAGGAGAGCACCGAGGGATGGAACCCACGCAACCAATGTGAACGAACCAACCCAGGCTCGAGCCGCACATTGAGAAATGCACGGTTCGAGCCTGGGCCAGGTAAATTCACTCTCTCACACCCTCTCAATGCTTTCCGATTGTTATCCTTTCGTATAGTGGATTGTTGTTACCTTAGCATTGCAGACTGGTGGCACACCACTCAGGGAGGACCTCAGAGGTGAGAGTTCCATTACTTTCATTGAGAGGGGCTGAGGCAACAAGAGAAGCTAAGGAGAAGACGCGAATCAGAACTAAGCAGATGACGGGATAGCTGTATCTCCGACAGTAAGTCCTGGCTGGCAAGCTTTAAAAGAAAGGAAAACAAAAAAAAGAATCAAGTGTATGACTGTCACTCACACGCGCCACAGCCAGGGCAGCGAGCACATGCTAGTCAGCAGAGGGCCCTCAATCTTGTTGTTGTCCAACCAGCTGGGGAGACAGGCAGAGCATTGGCAGGAACGAAGGCGGGAACGGTCGCATAAAGAGCAGGGGGTGGAGTGGGGATGGCACAAGTTAAGTTTGCGTGTATTGGTCTCTTGTGTTCCTTTCACGGTGAGGAAGTTTGCTAGATCGTGGTCTCATGGTCTCTTATAGAACCGACGTACTACAAGCTTGTGCTTGTGATGCCTATGTTGTTTCCTAAGCTGCCACCGTTCTTGAGAATTGTGGAGGAAGGAACATAGCACCCTCACATCTGTTCAAGGTTCTTTAGTTGGCTGATGGCAGCTGGCAGACTGCCAGTCAGATTGTTGTTGGCCAAGTAGCTGAAGGGCAATGGCAATGGCAATGGCAGGGAGACATTCCGATGAGAAGCAGCGTATGCAAGAGGGCATAGTGCCATTGGGCAGAGGTAGGAACGTGTGATGGGCACTTAAAAAGGGCACATGTTGAAGATGGCTTACAGGTATGTCAGATTCCTCATGTTGAAGATGGCTGAAGGGATGGTGCCAGTTAGCTGGTTGTTGTTGAGAAAACTGCAGAGCAGGGAATAGGAACAGGGTACATTGGTTGGAAGTGCGAATTAAGAGTATTTAGATGCGTGCGCATAGCATAGGTTGCCACTGCTACCTTTCTCCTGCCATAGGCTGCGTGCTACTGCAACCTTTCTCCTGCCATAGGCTGCGTGCCACTGCAAAGGCTCGACGGTGACTTTCTACACGACATCCCACCTTTTTCGGATGGGAATAGCTCCACACATAAGTGCTCATGGCAGACATTATGGCTCGTTGTGGCATAAGAAGCCTCACATGCCAATGAGGCAGTTGGGGACAATCCAGTTGTGGCACAGCAAAAGGAAGAGAGGCCTCACATGCCAAAGAGTGTGGTGAGGGTGGAGATGGAGTCGGGAATCGACCCTGTGAAGTTGTTGCCGCTGAGATTTCTGCGCCACAACACAGGCGAGGCAACAGCTTAATAGCCTGTGGTGAGTGGGGTGAACGCAAAAACTTACTATGGGTGCAATGCACTATGCAAAAATGCGCATTTGACCCGACCCGACCTGACCCGATTTGGGCGGGCCAGCGGGTACCGGGTCGGGTCAGGTCCATTCTTCCCGAGTCGGAGTTTCCAAAAACCTGGCCCGATTCGGCCTTCAAAGACCGGGTCAAGCCTGGCAAGCCCCCGGGTCAGGTACAGAAACCAGCTTTCACCCAAACTCTGCACAGATCTGGCAGCAAAATGCAAGTAAGATTTGCACCCATCGAATTTTGACAATTTCTACCCTTACAAAAAAAAAGGCGCAATTTTGCACCCTGGTGGTGCTAAGACCAAGATTGAGCAAGCGTAGGAGTGGGAAAGGAGGAAGAGAGTGTGAGAATGCTTATTTACATGTCTCCACAGCTGACGTTCCAGTGTGAGAAGTCTGGTAAGGAGCCCGTGAAGTCATTTCCTCCCAGGTCACTGCACATGTCAAATCAAAGGGAGACGAAGATTCCAGGGGCATGAAAGTTAACCATGAAGGGACAGCGTTGTACCAGGCACACACGATGGTGGCAACACACAGTGCTTCAACTTCATACAGCCTGTTAAGAGTACTTGTGACCCTGAGAGTCCGTGGGAGTTCCCCAGAAAGAGAGTTGTTAAATACACTCCTGCGTTAGGAAATTAAGGATGCAGCGGTTAGAAATTAAGGATACTGCCAAAGCACATGAATGCATTGTGGCCTCTGCGAGGCTGACAGCGAGCTTGGGGTGGAAAGTTGGAAACTTGAGAGATGCAGGGAGAAACATCCAAAGCAGGTAGCACGTGAACTCCTGATTTGGTGTTTGGCAGAGGAGAAGAGAACTTGCAGAGACATATCAGGGATAGCAATATTTACTTTTGTATGCATACTCAGATCTTCACAAGGTGGAAGAAAATAATCTTGTGAAACTGGTATATGGGAGCTACTTACAGCGAGTTCAAACTGGGTAGCCGAAGCAGGCCGGATGGGATAGTTCCATGGAAATTGTTGCTATCAAGATATCTGCACAATAGTATCAAGAGCCTCAAAGCGACCTCAAATAATTAAGCACAAGGCTAAACGGATCCTCAACCCCGCTACAGTCGCAGCAGTGCAACTTACATCTCGCCCAGGTAAATAAGCTTGGTCAATTCGCGGGGGATAGTCCCTGTGAAACTGTTGTTGGCCAAGTTCCTGCCATGACCATATTCATTGCGATTGCCATTTGAGTTGTTAAAGTAGTTGCTATAGGAAGTACTGCAAGAAGTGGAGGAGGAGGAGTACCATTTGAGGAGGAAGTACTGCAAGAAATGGAGGAGTACCATTTGAGGAGGAAGTACTGCAAGAAATGGCAGCAGTTACTTCATCAGTGCAAACCACCTTTGTTTGAGGTCACGCATGGATGCATTACAGGAATAAAAGGCTCTTATGCGCAGTTCCGCTGGAAACGAAGCAAACGAGAGCGAGCCGGTTCTGCTCCGTGCTTTGCTTTGCTTCCGTTCTTGCTCCTTTAGTGCAACCCGCTTTTGTGCAAGGCCACAAGTGGATGTCTTACAGGTAAAAAAGGTCCGGCTGGCGCATAATAAAATCCGGGAAGGTTCCAGTGAAATGGTTGTTTCCAACATTCCTGAATGAGGCCCAGGGCATGGTGGGGAAATAATGAAACAAGTACATAGTGAAGCACGCATTCATTAGCTCATGTACAGGCCACTGCATACGTGCTCTGGCACTTGCACATGAATGCAGGAAAACATTTGTGAGTGAAGATACGAAATTGTACAAGTGCATACATTTATGCACACAACAACCACTCATCCAGCATGAATTGGAATACAAGGCTACATGCATTGATAACCAAAGCACAGGCACACAAATACTCGGGTGAACTTAGAACAGGGGCAGTCACAACGCTTACTGTTGCTGCATCCCACCCACCCAATTAGGTTCCATGAAAGGGGTTGTTGCATTGATGAGTTCAGAGACGGGACTCACAGTGTTTTGAGGTTACTGATTGATGTGAATGACGCGGGAAGCGCACCAGAGAAGTCGTTGTTATTGATCAATCTGCATAGCCAGTATCGGAGAGAGGGTCCTAGCTCAGACGTTGCAAGCAGCCAAAGTGAACAAGGGGAAGGGAAGCAAGGTCAGGGTCAGCTGAGGTGCTGAAGAGGGGAGAGCACTCACATATCGTCGAGCCATGTCATCTGAGCCACCACGTTAAGGCCTGAGCTGAGACTGTTGGAAGAAATGTCTCTGTCACGTGGAGCCCGCGCACGAGTGCGCACGCATACACACACACACACATAGATATAGGCAACCAGCTTAATGCTGGAAAAGTTGCAACTATGGTCAAACGAGGCACAGCAAAGAACAATCAGTAAAACGTGAGGCCCTCCAATTAATTCTGTTCATGCAGCAGTTTCACGTAGTGGGGTGGGGACAGGGAGAGGTATATGGGGGGGGAGCGCAGCTTGGAGAGACACATACAGATGTTTCATCTCAGTGAAGTTTTCGAGAATTCTCAAAAACTCCCTGGACCTCAGCTTGGGGAGACACATACAAACCAGCCATCTCAGTGAGGCGAGTGAAGTGGCTGGGGATAGCTCCTGTGAAATGATTGTTGGATAGTTCCCTGCAACCAGGGCAGTCGAACAGGAATCATTGCAGATTAGAGAGCGAGTGGGACAAGATTTGAGAAATGGGGTGAGATTGAGAGTGCAAGTGGGAGGAGAGCCCAAGGGGTGTATAGGTCTGGAGGTTAGAAGATGAGTGTGTAAAAATGGGCAAACATGGGGGGCTCACAGCTGAGAGAGGTTGGGCAGTGCCAGCAGGTGTGGTGGGATGGGCCCACTGAAGGCATTGTATTGGAGGAATCTGGATAGGCAGTCAAGACAGGAGGCAACAAGAGAAAGGGGAAGAGTGGAGCAAAGGATGCGAGGCCATGGGGAATAAGGTTTCGAAATTACAAAGCAGGGCAAAAGTGAAAGGTGGGGGGGAGGGTTGAAGGGGGGAGGAGGGGTGTTGAACGCGAAAATGCTGTAAGAATGCGAGCAGAATACGAGAGAGGATCAAAAGGGAGCAAAACAGGGAGTGAGAATGGGATGGTTGTTGTGGCTTGGCGTGGCAAGGTAAGGCAGGAAGCCATACAACAGCAATTGTTGAAATGTTGGTGGTGCAAGCGTGATATATCGAACCAGCAACGAAGTGAATGGGAATCACACATGGATGATTGGAATTAGACGGGAAGTGGTTTGGGTTACGGTCGGGAGGGAATTTGGAGTGGTTCGCGGGGGAGCCTCGTTACATGGCAAGGAGCTGGATGAATTCAGGCAATTGTTCGTAAGCCTGTGCGAAAGCACTGGTGCAGACCATCCCACTGGAATGGCGGGTGGCTCCTTTGCAAGTGAGGGTGCATGGTTCTGCAGATACATACTTTTTCATGGCTTTCTGCATGATTGGTTGAAAGCACCAAGGTTAATGGACGCCTAGTCTTTTGCCTTATGCAAAAGCAATTGGACCTCGACAGAAAAAAGCATGAGAGCTCCAAGCACAGAAACAAAGGACAGGAAGACCTAACGAGGCAAAGAAAAATCCCTCAGCAGGAAATGCATGAAGGAAAGGAGGGAAGCTGATTTTTTTAAACATACTGAATCATGACGGTATGGGAAGTAGAATGCGCTGCGGTTACGCTCGTGACATCCATTGACTGGAGGCAGAGGGAAGAGTGACATACATTGGCTGGAATCGGAGGGAAGAGTGACATACAGTGAGTGGGAAGAGTGACGTGACGTACATTAACTGGATGCTGGTGGCAAATGCAGGGGGAACTGTACCAGACAGTTGATTAAAAGAAAGGTCTCTGCAATAGGGGGGGGGCAGGAAACAAGTGGTGTGCTGAGTGAGGAAGGGACGATGGATACAGACAAGGACAAACAGAGTGAGGGTGGGACAATGGAAGCACGGAGGACACATGAAACTTACAGTTCAGTCAGGTCAGTTAGGGCCGAGAATGTTGCCGGAATGGTGCCTTCAAAGTGGTTGATTTTCAAGTTGCTGATAAAAGAGAGGGAGAGAGAGAGAGAGAGAGAGAGAGAGAGAGAGAGAGAGAGAGAGAGAGAGAGAGAGAGAGAGAGAGAGAGAGAGAGAGAGAGAGAGAGAGAGAGAGAGAAGACTTAGCCTCTGCCTCTAGCCTCTGCCTCTGCCCTCTAGCTATATATAGGGCCCTTGGGGTCATTTCTCAGTCATTAGTTCGTTTGGTGCCAGTTTTCTTAGGCGTGGAGAGAGCGAGAGAGAGAGAGAGGACTTAGCCTCTGCCTCTAGCCTCTGCCTCTGCCCTCTAGCTATATATAGGGCCCTTGGGGTCATTTCTCAGTCATTAGTTCGTTTGGAGCCAGTTTTCTTAGGCGTGGAGAGAGCGAGAGAGAGAGAGAGGACTTAGCCTCTGCCTCTAGCCTCTGCCTCTGCCCTCTAGCTATATATAGGGCCCTTGGGGTCATTTCTCAGTCATTAGTTCGTTTGGTGCCAGTTTTCTTAGGCGTGGAGAGAGCGAGAGAGAGAGAGAGAGGACTTAGCCTCTGCCTCTAGCCTCTGCCTCTGATGGGCATCCAGCGCCGCAAGGATACCACGCATGGTCCTCCACAGTTGCTGGACCACTAACGCGGTCGCGCCTAAGGCTTCAATCCCGCCACCAGCCTGGAGGTGTGCGGTCAGACCCTGGACCGTTACGTCCAGTTCAGAAACCGCAACGCCTCCCAACGCGGGCGCTGCCAGCACGGGTAGGAGGAGGAAGGCAAGCTGCGCAGCTGCTGCCTGGCAATCAGCCCGCGCCCCACGACCGAGAGTGCTCCCTGGGCTCTGGAGAATGGCGAAGTGAGCATTCACCAGAATCAGTGACAGGGCCCGCTGACACTCCGTCAGGCGCCACAGCTGAGCAAGGGTCGCCGTGGGAACTTCAGCCATGCCGGTCGCCAGTGCTGCGGGTGGAACCGGAAGCGTGGGCGGAGGCTGCACGGACGGAGCATCAGCAACGCGTCGCGGTGGGACGAACGCCCCTCTCGCCCCTCCGCCTCCCGCCCCCACAAATCTCGTGCCCGCAAGTGGGGGAATCCAGGGGAGAGGGGGGTATGGCGCAGCAGACACAGGACGCACGGGGACAGGAGGGGCACGGGGATCACCAGGAGTCTGAACTTGCGGTAGCGCCGAGCCGACCGGAGCAGGAGCAGCAAGGGGCGCGGCCGGAGCCTGCGCAATCACCGGCGCCGGTGCGGGAGCTGGAGCGGCGGGAGCCTGGGAGCTTCCAAGATTCTGTGCGCCATTCAGGGCATTGCGCATCGCCGCGGCTAGCATCCCCGGGAAATCCTCGCGAAACTGCTGCATCTCGCTCGGCCCACCGCTCCCGCGACCGTGACCTCCCCACCAGCCACCGCGGCCCCCGCGGTGCGCCGAGCGATACGAGACGAGGGGCGGCGACGAGGAGAACCGCGCCCCCGATGCGCAGCCGCATTGCCCCCCGCGGCACCGCGTATCTGAGACTCCGCGAGACGCTGCGCGATGGGATGTACCGGCGCAGCTGCAGGGGCCACCTGGAGGGCAGGGTCGGGGCCGGCGCCCGCCGCTGTCCCCAGCGTGGGGCCCCCGGCGTCAGCCTGGCCAGCCTGGCCAGTCGGCGGCGCCACAGGCGACGGCTGCGCAACGGGAACCGGCGCGCCGATCGCGGGAACAACGTGGGGAAGGCTTAGCGGGGGAGCTGGCGCCGGCGGGATTAGAGCCGGGGACGGCGCAACAGCGACAGGAGGAGCCGGGGGGCCCAGGGGAGCAGCAGCGGCAACTTGAGCAGCAACAGGAGTTGGAGACGGGGCAATCGCGCTCTCAGCGGTGTGACCTTGGTCCACCGCTGACTTCTCCAATTCAGTCGCCATCACGGCGAACGCGCCGGCAGCAGGCGATCGAGGATGCACGGACGCGGCGAGACGGGGGAATAGGCAGTAGCGGAATTCCGCAACTGGTAGCGGCCAGTGCGCGGGCTCGGGGGGGCAGAGGCGGAGGTCGCGGACGTGGCAGAAGCACTCGGGAAGGAGGCCCGGAGAACGCGTTCCAGGTGGCGGCAAGGAGGGGTTTAACGGAGTTAGTTAGAACTAATGAAGAAGGTGAATTATCGGGTAGCATTTATGAGGTGGGGGAGGATGAAGCAGACTCACCGTCAAGTTCGAACGCCTCAGGGGAGGCCCAGTCACAGACACCAGCACGGGGGAGAACCAGCTCATCCCAGGCCCGAAGCGCGTCAACAAATTTCAGAAACACCCCCACCCAGGCGCGACTCTCGCCACAGATTCGTACCGCTTCCCGCCCCCCTGCCACCACTGTCAACCATCCCGCCCAACCGAATCTGACATCGCCACCTCCAATCGTACCGCGAACTGCAGCGAGGGGTAACCAGCAGCAACCACAGCCCCCTCCCCAAAAGTCGCCCGAGGCCCTCGCTAGGGATGACGCACTTTTCGCGAATGTCAGCACCTGGGATGTGGATAAGTTGCGCGACAGTCGCAACTCACCTCTGGCACGTCGCCTGCCGGAGAAATTGCGCCTCCTTTTCGCCATGGTGGTGCTGACACCACTCCTACGACTCGCACGCGACCCTGACTCCCTCTCTGCCTGGAAGGTTTTACTGTTCGCCGCCCGCTTGACTCTGCGTCAGCACTCGCCAAGATATCCGGATTGGAAGGCGACCGAAAAAACGCTTGCGGAATTTCCTGCGGGGGGAATGGGAGGCGCTGTACCTGGAAACGATAGATTCTCTTGAACAACCACCACCTCCCCGACACGTGCCAGATGAGCTGGGCGTCATCTCCAGAGCTGAGGGACTCGCACGCCGTGGCAGCTTGAGGAGGGCAGTCATGGCGCTGGAAGCCACCCCTGTCAGCAAACCCTCGCCAGATGTGCTGGATGCCCTCCGCGCCAAGCACCCCAGTGCCTCCCGCCCTGACTCACCGTGGCCTCAGCCCACGCAGGAGTCTCACCTGTCCGTAACACGGGAAGCTTTTCTGAAGCTTCTCTCGAGATGTGAGAACGGGGTGGGTGCGGGTCCCTCCGGCACAACTTTCGAGCACCTCCGCGAAGCTGCCCTGCTGCACAGCACAGTTGGTTCTCACTTACACGCATTAGTTAACACAATCCTGAGCGGGAAACTGCACCGGGAAGTTGGGAAGCTTCTTACGGCATCACGGTTGATAGCACTAGACAAACCTGACGGAGGAACCAGGCCGATCGCTATAGGCGAATGCATCCTCCGCCTGGCAGCCAAGGCAGCGCTCACACAGCTGGCAGACGCAGCAAGGGAATTCTTCTTACCTCTGCAGTTTGGCGTGGCCGTGCCAGGTGGAGCTGAGGCGGTCATCCACATAGTTAGGACCTACGTGGCGGCTAATCCGGATGCTTTAGTCCTGCAGGCGGACCTGGCTAATGCCTTCAACAGCGTTGACCGCTTAGCAATAGCGAAAGCCCTAAAGGGCTCACGATTGGAGCCGCTGCTGCCTCTGGTTCGCTTCTCATACAGCCAGCCGTCCCTCCTTCACTTGGATGCAGCCTTTGCTCACCCGCCCCTGCACAGTGAAACCGGGGTCCGCCAAGGGGATCCCCTCGGTCCCCTTCTCTTCGCCGCCGCCATGCATCCAGCTCTTAAAGCCGCAGCAGAGGCTCATCCATCCGTCGTCTGCCTAGCCTACGCAGACGACGTCACCTTCCTCGGGGAGTCATCGGCGTGCGTGTCTGCCTTCGAACACTTCACGGGCCATTTGGCGGAAATCGGGCTCCGCCACAATCCAGCGAAGTGCGGGGCTTGGTCCAGCAAGACGTCCCCGGATTGCCGCTTACCTGAAGGAGTTCCTCCCAGCAGCGACGGCCTGAAAGTATTGGGCAGTTACATTGGCACAGCACCAGCAACTTCTGATTTCGTACGTACCAGCCTTGCGGGGATGAGCGCGCCGCTGGACTTGATAGAGCGGATGGACCCGCAGCTGGCGGGACTGCTGCTCTCCAGGTGTATCTCTCGCCGGGTCTCTTACCTCGCCCGCACGACACCCCTGCCGTTCCTGCCCAAGGAGGAGTGGTCAGCCTGGGGGCGGCGGTTGCTGGAAACTCTTCTCACGGCGTGCGGGATTAGCCATCCGCGGGGTGACGAGGAGATGGCACGTGCTTGGGCACAAGCATCTCTCCCTGTGTCGCTTGGGGGACTTGGCCTAGCAGATCCCTCGGTCGAAGGGCGTTACAGCTTCCTCGCCAGCTACACGCAGGCGCAGCAGCTGCTCGATTCCCTGGACACTGAAAGCATCGGCCCATTAGAGGGCACCCGCGGGCTGATGCGGGGCCCCTACACCCAGGCCTCCCCCCTGACCGAGTGGCTGGCGGAATGTGAAGAGGGGCTGCCCCTGCCGGCAATGGAGGTCCTGCAAACGGAAAGAACAGCCCCAACAGCGGGGAAGCTGCAGCACGGATTGGCCACCGCTATCCAAGGCCAGCGGTATGCGGTACAAGTGGAGGAGGTGCGGGGGATGCGGCCGAACCCCAACAACGGCCACACCCAACGGATGCTGTCCCTGTCAGGTTATGGGGCGGGCGATTGGTTAAATGCCGTGCCAATCCACCAATCGCTTCGGCTCGACGCTCCCCATTATGCCAACGCCCTCCGGTTCCGGCTGGGGCTCCCCTTTGCCGCTCCGGGAGTGTGCAACTACACGAAGAAGGTCGAGATCTTGGATAAGCGGCTGCCCAATCACCTGCTGCGGTGCGGTACAGGGGGGGGACGTACCAACACGCACAACGAACTCAGAGATGAGTGCGCGCGAATGGCAAGGGACGCCGGCTTCATGGTTCACATGGAATCGGCCGCCTTCAGCCCCGTGGAAGGGAAGAAGGCCGACCTAGCCCTCCGCGACCGCACTACTAGCGCGGTCTACATCTGCGACGTGACTGTAACGGATCCGATTAGCACACGGGATGAGAATGCAACCAGGGGGCGGGGATGGGCAGCACGGGAAGCTGCGGATAAAAAGCATGGCCTCTACAAGGACCGACCGGAGGGGGTCAAATTCTTCCCCCTCGCGGTCGAAACGTACGGGTGCCCTTGCCCCGAGACAGTGGATTTCCTGAAGTTACTTGCTGAATCGGCTGCACGGCGGCTTTTCAACGCTGAGCCTACCTCCTACCAAGCTGCCAAACTCTTACACCAGTATCGGCAGCGGTGGTCGGTGGCTCTTCAAAGGGGGCAGTCAGTCGGGTACCAAGAGAAATGCAACATCGCAGCAGCGGTAGAAAACCCGCTGCTTGAGGCGGTAGGAGAGGCCCCGTCACTTGGGGATTGCCTCACGGTCCTGGACCCCACCCTGGATCTCCCCTAGGGAGACACGGGGGGGGGAGGGGGGGGGGCTGCGTTGTGGGTTGAGTAGGATGCTTTGATTTGTGACGACTGTTGCGTGCCATACCAATACCTTGCATGTGTGTACTCCACGATTATCAATGAAAGGGCCATTAGAGAGAGAAGAAAGAGTGTGTTGTTTAAAGAGCCACTGGGATGACTTAGATAGGCTTTAAGCAAAGGAAAACGCTGCCTTATTTCTGTAAGAGACCAGTTCTGGTTCGAGTTGAACCATTCGAAACCTTCAAGTCAAACCAAGTGAGGCACATCCAACTCCAGGCTTGCATCGCAGCTCGAGCAGTACGGGTCTCCTAAAGAAGCAATTCAAGGGCTGTAGAAGTTCATTTCGAGCCGTTCCGCTTGTTTTTTTTGGATACTTGTTCAGAGAGAATCTCTGTACGGCAACATGGCAGGATGGCAAGTTGGTATGGTAAACAGTAACTGACAGCTCTTGCAGGTGGACCAGATTGGTCCAGCTATTGGGGAGGTAGCCTTCCAGGTTGTTTCCGTAAAGGATGCTGAAGAGAGAGCAGGCAACAGACGGACGCCTGAGTATTAACTGGTGGGAGTCATGAGAAACTAGGGCAGGAATTATGAGTGATTTTCTTGAGACAGTGTTAAGGATTTTCTCTTACATTACATGTCAGCTGCTTTCCCAACACCCTAGCCGTACTAGCTTTCAACGAGTACGAAGGAAACAACATTTGAAAACGAAGAGCTGATACTAAGGATCCTCACCAAGTTAAAGCCACACCAAACGCACAGGCTGGTGAGTGCTGTGAGCTGAGAGAGGTCATCATTCAGCAATCGCCCCTGCCGGTGTGGATAGTCTGCTTGCACGTTCCTGCGCACAAGAAGATGCCAGCGAGATTCGATTCAAAAGCGCATAAGAAGGTGCCGGCGAGATTCGAATCAAAAGCACACAAGAAGATGATGGCGAGATTCGAATCAAAAGCGCGTAAGAAGATGCCGGCGAGACTCGAATCAAAAGCGCACAAGAAGATGCCGGCGAGACTCGAATCAAAAGCGCACAAGAAGATGCCAGCGAAATTCGATTTAAAAGCGCATAATAAGAAGCCGACGAGATTCGGCGCACTTAGAGCAGCTCAATCCCATCCATCGCCTCGCCATGGCACGTGTGGTCCTCCTCGTGCCTCGTGGGGGATGTGACGTTTGACAATGGTGGAGTTCAAGAGTGAAGTAGGAGGGTGAAGTAGGAGGGTGAAGTAGGAGGAACCCTAAACCCTAAACCCTAAACCCTGACCCTGGAGCTCACAGATACTGAAGGTTGGTGAGTCGAGTGACCCAGATGGGAAACTCCACGAAACGAAGGTAGGATAGATCCCTACAGCAGGGAGGAAAGCAGGAGCAGAGCAGAGCACGTCACGTAGACAAGCCAATGGAGCTGCAGTCATGTCCGGCGAGGGGATGGGGATGGGGATGGGGATGGGGATGGGGATGGGGATGGGGATGGGGATGGGGATGGGGATGGGGATGGGGATGGGGATAGGGACGGGGATGAGGATGGGGATGGGGACGGGGATGGGGATGGGGATGGGGATGGGGATGGGGATGGGGATGGGGATGGGGATGGGGATGGGGATGGGGATGGGGATGGGGATGGGGATGGGGATGGGGATGGGGATGGGGATGGGGATGGGGATGGGGATGGGGATGGGGATGGGGATGGGGATGGGGATGGACGGGGATAAGGATGGGGATGGGGATGGGGATGGGGATGGGGATGGGGATGGGGATGGGGATGGGGATGGGGATGGGGATGGGGATGGGGATGGGGATGGGGATGGGGATGGGGATGGGGATGGGGATGGGGATGGGGATGGGGATGGGGATGGGGATGGGGATGGGGATGGGGATGGGGATGGGGATGGGGATGGGGATGGGGATGGGGATGGGGATGGGGATGGGGATGGGGATGGGGATGGGGATGGGGATGGGGATGAGAATGTGTTACTCGTGCACGAACATGAACGAATCCGCTTCACCTGTTTCATCGGACTTGAGTAGGGCTCAGGGCGTGTAACATTGTAGCGACCGAGGCTAATATCCGACCATTTGGTTGGGTTAAGCGAATGCGAAGGGGGTAACATGATGGCGACGGATGCGAGATTTTCTGAGAATACGGCTGCAGAAACGACCGAGTCGGGAATCGCCCCAGGTGAAAAACCATAGGTGCGACCAAATTGGGCACGAAAACAGCCCTGCCGTGAACAGCACAGAGTCGCAACGTGTTTGGTCACCTTTCGTGATGTGCACGACTGGTTTCGCACCGAAACCTGGTGACCCCCCATAGGGTCGCGAACAATTTCCAGGAACAACCCTAAACTCCAAAACTGTAAATCGACCACAACCACCACCATGGTCATTGTGAATTTACAACAGACGCCCCAGGTGTTTGTTGTTAGTGTTAGCCATCAATCTCACACTTTGTACTTTATATCTTCATATCCTAGAGTAGTGTAGTTTGCACTTTGTGTTTGGTTGGGTGTACACCTACATCCCAACCAAACCCAAATGTAATCTCCAAGCAATCTCCAACCCACCAATTGGAGATTGCCTTGGGATTACCCCCAATCCCTAGGGATTGCCCCCGATTTCCTTCCCCATCCATTCCTTGCCCTTCTTGGATGTACTTAAAGAGCTTCAAGCTCACTACTAATGTATCACTTCTAAGCCTAAGTTCTGACATGGTATCAGAGCCCTTCAACCGCATACGCGGATCGTGATCCTCTTATCTTCACGGATGCCCGTCCCGCAAACCTCGGCGTAGCCATCGTCAATCTCGTCGCCGATGATTCGCGACATTCATAGGCGGAAATTCTCCCGCACCACCTTCCCGTCAATTTCGACGACGTGTACAATTTTTCTGGTAAGCGCATCGTCGGCGCTATAACATATCGCTCGTTTTCGTTGAACGTCATCACATCACTTCTTCTCCTCGTCGGGCCGCCGCCCGTCGCCCTGCAGCTTCTCGTCGGGCCGCCGCCCGTCGCCCTGCAGCTTCTCGTCGGGCCGCCCGTCACCCCGCAGCTTCTCGTCGGGCCGCCGCCCGTCGCCTTGCAGCGACATCTTCGGGCTGCCGCCCGTCGCCCAGCATCTGCACTTCTACCCCCATCCCCCCCCCCCCCCTTTCCCGCAGCTGAACAGGTGCAGCAGCGCAGCCGAGCAGCAGCGTAGCCGCGAAGCCGAGCAGCCGTGTAGCCGCGGAGCCGAGCAGCAGCGCAGCCGCGAAGCTGAGGGTGGTGTGTGGGGGGGTGTGTGGGATTAAGGTTAGCTCTACGGAAATCGGCCGATTCGACCTAATTTTGGCGGCCTGAAAATTCCTTCTACGAGGCACTTCGACGCGGCCGACATTAACGATTTTTGCTATCGGTGACTTAAGAGCGGTGCTCCGCGCGAGAAGTTAAGAGGTCTTCATCATGGCTCTCTCCTCTTCCACCATGGCCAACCCCATCACCCCGCTCCGCCTTGAAGCCGATGGCTCTAGCTCCAACTTCAAGGCATGGAGCTACGGAGTTGACAAGCACCTCCTAAGTCGTGACGTGCAGGGACTTGACCTCAAGGACGTCCTCCTCAACCGTGGCAAGGGGAAACAGCCTACTATTCCCCGTGAGCCAACCAAATCCGCAAGTGATGCTGACATGAGGGCGTACGAGGAAGCTGTTGAGAAGTACCGGAAATGGGAGAAGGCCGATGCTGCCATCATCAGCGTCTTCATCGCCTCCACCCCTCCCGAACTTGTCAACACGTTCCACAACTACCCTACCTCCAACGCCATCTGGAAGTACCTCCAGGATCGGTTCATGAACAAGACGGCGGTCGAAGTGGCCATTCTCATCCCCAGCATGTTTCAGGTCCGTCTTGAGGACTGCTCGGGAATGGCCGACTACATTGCCAAGGTGCAGACCATTCATGGCGAACTCAAGGAGCTGGGTATAGTCTTCCCTGAACAAGCCCCTGCAGCCACCCTTCTTGTTGGTCTCACCTCGGCATATGAAGTCACGAGGAAGATGCTCCTCACGCTCTCAGCGGAAGACCTCACTTTTGCTAAGGTCTCCACCGCACTCCTCTCTGCCGAGAAAGACTCCACGGCTCAGGCCAAGGCGTACGCCATCCGCGCTCCCATGCCCCAAGCAAGTGTCGCAGCGGAACTCGCCTCAGCGCCCTTCCAGCGCAACCGCTTTCCTCCGTGCCCCTACGTCGTCAAGTATGGCAACCGCAAGGGACAAGTGTGTGGTGGCACTAACCACCCCCTTGCTACGTGCTTCAAGAAGAAAGACGACGAATGGTACGCCATCTACGGAGTAGACAAGAAGCCGCCAAACTGGATGCGCCCTCGTAAGGCCAACCTAGTTGAGGTCCAGGACCCCGCTTCGGCTAGTGCTAGTGATAGTGCTCCTGCTGATGTGCGTATCAACCTGTTGTTCCCTGGCACTGCCATGATTAATGAAGCTACCTCCCAGTACATCGGCTCATCACAAGCACCACAATACATAGAGTTCACACTCGACAGCGGGGCCACTCACACTGTGCTCAAGGAGACACTCTCCTTCAAACCCTACGCAATACCCATTCCTCTCTTGGGAGCTGACTCAAGCTTCACCACTCTTGCCAAGGGTACATCCACAGTCTCGTGCCCCGCCTTCCCATCCGGCACAGTCACTGGCATGTGCGTGCCTTCACTGCGTCACAATCTAGTTGCCCAAACAGAAATTCAGGACGCGGGGTTACGCACCACCTTCCCGGAGAACGAGGACCATTGCGACATCATCGATCCACGCACCAACAAAACCTTGGCCCGCTACACCCTCAATAACAACGGCCTCTACACTCTACGCGTACCTCTCCCACAGGTGTCAACCACCCAAGCACAGGCCACTATCACACCATGCTCATGTCGCACCCTCTCCAACCCGACCATCCTCTACCACCATCGGCTCGGGCACCCAAATTTCCGCACTCTTGCTGACATGGCCTCCAAGAAACTTCTCCTCGGCCTGCCAGCCGCACTTCCTCCACCACCTGACTCACCCGCTCCCACGTGCCTTGATTGCACCAAGAGCAAACTGCGCCAACAGCCCCATCCTGCCTCACCCACAGTCGCAGCAGCACCACTGGACCTCGTACACATGGACGTCTGGGGCCCTGCCCCTGTTCTCGCACGAGGTGGCTATCGCTACTTCCTTGTTATCGTGGATGACCACTCCCGCTACGTCTCTGTTCACCTCCTCCACACTAAGGCTGAGGCTCCTGAGGTCATCATGGCGTGGGTCAAGCAGGCACAGACCACCTTTGACCGCAAGGTCAAGCGCCTTCACTCGGATGGGGGGGGTGAATTTTGCAACGACAAGCTCAAAGCCTTCTGCTCCTCCGAAGGCATCCAGCAAAACTTCACCCTTCCCGACAGCCCGCAGCAGAACGGCATAGCAGAAAGCGGCAACCACACCCTGGTGCAAATCACTCGGTGCCTCCTCAGCCACTCCAATGCCCCACTCTCTCTCTGGGGATACGCCCTCTACCATGCTGCCCTCCTCTACAATCTTTACCCCCACCCGCATCTTCCTGACACCACTCCTACCACACTTTGGCTCGGGAAACCACCCACTGTTTGCTCTCTACGCGTCTGGGGGTGCACCGCCTATGTCCTCCTCAACCCTCAGGCTAGGCGGCACCACGGTGGCAAACTCGGCCCCAAGACTCAAACGTGCGTCTACCTTGGGCACAATGCCGACTCCCCTGACTACCTCTTCCTCGGGTCAGGATCCTCCCTCTGATCCGCCCTCTCTCGTCTGGGCAGACTTTGATGCGCCTCCCGACCTCCCGCCTGCACCGGCTCCCTCACCTCCCACCTCTCCTGCCATCGCACCATCCCCCTCTGAGGTCTCTGACCCGACCTCACCGGTGTCTTCGGCAGCCGCTCCTCTATCCCCCTCACCTCCCGCCTCACCTCCCCCTCTGCCAGCTGCGCCGCTCCCTCCGAGCGCACCCATCACATACCATCGGCGGTCAAACCTTCGGGCCCTACCTCCTCCGCCTGTTCCCCCTACCTCAGAGGAACCCGCTCTCCCACAGTCGCCCGAGCTGATCACGTACCAGAGGCGGCCACTTCCCCCGCCCAAGTCTCCTAAATCAGCCCCTCCGACACCGCCTGCCCCACCCTCTTCTCCAGTGGCTCATGGCACTCGCTTGCAAGGCTCTGCCCTTCCTCTGGCCCTGCTTATCCGCTGCACAGCGATCACTCCGACTCCTCCTGCTGGGGGGGATGTGCCCTCTACCCTTCTGGAAGACAGGCATGAGGAGCTCTGTGATCTTCACGCAGTCATTCCTCAGCTCTCGCACATCTTCCCCGACATCACTGAATCACCCTCACTCAACTTCACGGAGAACCCGACCATTCCTATCCCTCTCACCGTCCAAGAGGCTCTCTCGGGTCCCCATGCTGCCGAATGGCGTGCTGCCATGGAAGCTGAGATTGAAGCGTTCACCCGCAACCACTTCTTCGACGACGAGACTCCTCCTCCAGGAGTCAACATCGTCGGGGGCAAGTGGTTGTTTCGTGTGAAACAGCTCCCTGTCGAGGCCCCGGTGTTCAAAGCGCGTTACGTTGCCCAAGGGTTTCACCCAACAGCAGTACCACGACTTCTTCAAGACCTTCTCCCCCACATCCAAACCTCCCACCATTCGCACACGCATGGATGTTGCAGCACGAGAAGACTTTGAGATCAAATCCATGGACGCCTCATCAGCTTTCCTACAAGGACGCCTCAAGGAGACAGTGTTCATGGACAGACCAGAAGGCTTCCCAGGAGAATTCCCTCCCAACACTGTCTGGAAGCTGAATCGCCCCGTCTACGGCCTTAAGCAAGCCCCTCGCGAATGGCACAACAAGGTGAAAGAAGTCCTCCTCTCCCTGGACTTCCACCCATCATCTGCTGACCCGACTCTCTTCATTCGTCGTCACTCTGAGCCATTCTACATCCTTGTCTACGTCGATGACTTCATCCTCGTTGCCAAGGACTCGGCCCAGATGACCTCTGTCCAGACGGCCCTGAGGAAGGCCCTCCTAATGAAAGACCTCGGTGACCTTAAGCACTACCTGGGGATGGAGATCACTCGTGATCGCAAGGCTCGCACCATCTCACTCTCCCAGGAGTTCTACATCAACAATGTGCTCAAGCAGTTTAAGATGGAGCTGTGCACACCTGTTACCACCCCGCTGCCGCTGCAACACCTCCTCACAGCCCCAGCTGTACCCACACCAGAGGCCTGCTCTGAGCCATACCCGGAGCTTGTTGGGTCCCTCATGTACGCCATGATGTGCACCCGGCCTGACTTGGCATATCCAGTCAGTGTCCTCTCTCGCTACGTGGCCCCTGGACGCTTCAATTGAAACCGCTGACCCGACCCGGGCTAAACCACGGGTCGGGTCGGGCCGGCCCGACCCGAGCGGGGCAAATGCTCATCTCTAATTGGAGATTGCCTCGGGATTACCCCCAATCCCTAGGGATTGCCCCCGATTCCTTTCCCCATCCATTCCTTGCCCTTCTTGGATGTACTTAAAGAGCTTCTAGCTCAGTACTAATGTATCACTTCTAAGCCTAAGTTATGACATTTGTTACCACTACCCTCGCAAGTCGGCTGCAACGACCAAATGGTCGGATTTTGGCCTCTGTCGCAACAATGTTCCACGCTCTTACAGTGCAGTGAGGGCAGTCAGGTACTGAAGCTCTCTGGGTATCTCCCCTGTGGCGTTTCTGAGACTCCGGAAGTTCCTGCACTCATGCACATGCAATCAGCCATAATGAGCAAAACACCATTGCCAAATGCGAGCTGGTATGGACCAAGTCACATGGTGACAAGCAGATTAAGAATAGGAGCAAGGAGCCGCGCCACCAACGTACCCTACGTGCTTGTGTGGCAATGATGCTCACAGCTGATGTAGGCTTCTCAAGTGTGAAAGAACGTGCAGGGAGGACAAGTCCCCTGTGAATGGAATGGAGGAGACTTTTGAGTCGACCCACAAGTTAACTTTGCTTACAGCTGCTGTAGTTTTCTCAGATGAGACAGAATGTGCAGCGAGGACAAGTCCCCTGTGAATGCTGTCAAGTACTCTAGATTCCTGGTTGAAGAGAGGGGAGTTCAACACGGGAGAAGAGAAGCCATTGGGGGTGGTGTAGCGTAGGAGCATGGGGACTGCAACACGGGAGAAGAGAAGCCATTGGGGTTGGTGTAGCGTAGGAGCATGGAGCCATAGGAGCATCTCAGAGCTGGACGGTGGGGCTGGATGGAAAACGAAGGAGCTAGTGAAGAAACATGGAAAGGGCAAGACAACCGAAAACAAGTTGGCAAACGTTGAGAAGCAATTTGCCTCAGCCTGAAATGTCCAACCGCACTTGAACCGTGTTTGGTACAAACGCAACAGGTCAGTTTTGGTTTCACGGTTGGTTAGTGAATGCGGTTCCACCATACTGCACGTGGCTAAATGCGGCACAACGCATCACACGAGGCTCCCAACTCTTTTTTAATTGCTGAAAAAAAACTGTTTGAGTCTAATTGAGCAGTTTCCTGTTTTGAACAATATGTAACTGAAAATTCATAAATGTCTCCTGCCACAACTTTTCCCTAACGTCAGCTAAAGGCTATTGCTAGACTAATACAGCAAGGCTGGACGACAAAGTGGAAGCAGAGTGACAGTGACATTGATTGCTCGCAGGAATAGCATTGGTTCGTAAGGCGAACAGTGTTTGCATGGCCTGAAGTACAGTGTTTGCAGGTTGGTGAGGGAGGAGAGCCAAGCCAGTCCCTCCAGAGTGCCAGTAGGACTGCTATCAAGACCCGCCACAATAGCTCTGCGTGCACATGGGGCATGCAAGCAGCAACAGTGCACACACATGAAGGGTGCACGTGGTACAGTTAGTGGGAAATGGGACCACATGGCGCAGCCACGGGGATGCAGGGTTTAGGGTTTATTCGGAATAAACGAGGACTCCACGATTACTTGTACAAGCGATTGGTAATGAACGGCGTGAGAAAAGCGATAGGAAATGATAGTTGTGGAAGGGAAGGGAAAGGTCTCCAGTCTTGAAAATTTGCGGGATCAACGATCAATCAAGCTGGAAAGAGCAGGATGTGGGGGTGCAGAGGAGTGAAGGAGGGTGCTAGACGGGCATATTGGATGGGAAGGGCCTAGTCCAACATTCAGTTGAGCTGGTTTGGAACCATGGAAGAGAAACACACGCACAGGTGTGTAAGGTCAGTGAGAGTGGCGAGGGATGGAATGGGCCCGACCAGATCAAGGTAGGTCAGATCACTGCAGGATGGGATGGGAGCGCATGAACAGCAGTGGAGGAGATGGCAAGAGGAAGATAAAATGGAGTCTTGAGATCTGTGGCTGGCGTTGAAGTTTTGCAGCTAGTGCACAAGGGAGGCGTGCAAGGGCTGGAAGAGGGCATGGTCAGTTGGGTTGTGGCATGTGAATGCGAGAACGAGATGGAAGGACAGAGCAGTACGAGGCTGGCCATGGCAAACGACGGAAAGGTATGGTAGATGCAATGCAAGATGGATGTAGACTGTAGTGGAGGGAGAGGGGTGGGGTTGGGTGGGGTGGGGTGGGTGGTGACGCACAGAAGTTGCAGAGTGGAAAGACCGGTGATGGAGGCAGGTAGTATGGGGGAATCCACAGAGGGCATTGATTTTGAATCCCTGCCAATCCACGAATGCATGCACGCAATTCCAGCTCCCATTCCTCGCCCATCTCCCACCCCAGTTCCCTTCCCCAAATATCCAGTCCTTCCCATATCCAGTCCTCCCCCATCCCACCACCCACATCCTCCCCCCCCTCCTCCCCCTCCCCCTCCCCCTTGTCCGGATTGCAATGCTCCCACAAGCACACGAAATCCAACACGATCATTGCTAGAGGAGCAGACAGCGGAAGGGTGATACAGTGATACTGATACTACACAGTGGGGGAAAGGAGAGGTCAGAGGACCAATAAGGAGTAACGACGGAGTACCGAGGGGGCATAGAATCGCCCTGTGCCTTAGACTAGGTTGGCCAAAACGAGGGCTTTTCAGCGCCTCAACAGTCCCCTTGTAACCGCTTTGTGTAAATACGCAGGAATTATAACCGTGCTACGCCTGGTGTCAAACGTCCTCGTTGGATCAGCGGGGTCCGGCTTCTCAGGGACCTCAGAGTTCAGTTACCACATTCGAATTCTCGCTCCACATCTCAGTCTTGCAACCATACATCCTTGCATTCATTGTTCGCCCAGCCACAAATTTTGGAAGACGTGGCTAGCTGGATTCGAGCCCTAGCCAATACAGCAATACGAGCCCCTAGGCTATAGATACCAATACAACGCCCTATGCCATAGACCACAGCTGAACAATCACGGCAACGAGGCAATTAGGACAGGTTAATACAGGGCAAGCGCACAGCACCAAGCAAAAAATTAGGGCAACGAGGAGCGAGTGGCGACGATGATTCTCACAAGGCAACGACTCACAGGGAAACAACTCACAGGGAAACGACGAGCCCTTTGGGGCTGCAGGTGATGCCATCCCATGCAGAGCACGCCGTGGTGGCGTTGCTGTTGCTTTTCCAAACGCCCCACGCCGCCTTCAGCTGCAGAAGCGCCTTCACTGTTGGTACAGGGCGGAAATGGGAGCGGATTCATGCTACTGGGGCTGAGGGGGACACACAGTGGTGGCGTTGCTGTTGCTTTCCCAAACGCCCCACGCCGCCTTCAGCTGCAGCAGCGCCTTCACTGACGGCACAACGGGGAAATGGGAGCACATGTACCGCAAATAAGGACGCCACATTCGCATGCAAGGCGGCGGGTATGACGGGCCGCCCGGGCGCACACAATTTCTCTCTCTGCTCATGAGAAGTGGAGCTGAGTGTGGCAACTCCTCCCATTGTAATGCGAGGATGATATCACGAGAGGAAGCTCCGCTGAGAGCCTCTGAACTGGACAACGGGACCCACATTGCGAGTTTTCGAGAACGATTTCAGCGCTCGCGTCGGCCGCGGCAGCGCCGCCGTCGCTAACGGCGAGCTTTAAAAGAGAGCGTCGCGCGCGGCTGGGTCGAGCGCGAGACAGCAGGTGATGTTTGGGCAGACGGAGTGGGACATCTCGCCGCCGCGGCGGTGGGCGATTAGTAGTACTACTAGTACTAGTAGCGCCGACAGCGGGGTGCATCGCAGCGCTGGAAAGGGAGCAAGCAGCAGCGCCGACAGTGATAGTGAGGGCTGCGAGGAGGAGAACGCAAGCCCCGGCGTTACTGCAGCGGCGTGCGGCGGCACGCCTGGGAAAACGCCGCATTATGATAGGCCGCGGCGGCGTGCAGATTTAAAATCGTATCGTCTGACAAAAGGAGAGTTTGGGAGGTCACGGCTTGGCAAACAAGGGGTGGCGAGGTAAGAGCTCGACTGAAGGAGCTCGAGTGAAGGAGCTCGAGTGGTGGGGCTCACGATGTTCATTCTTTCTAGCTCTGCTCACCATGGTGCGGTGCAGTGCGGGAGCTGGTGGGGGATGGGGGGGAGAGGAGGGGATACTAGAACACGCCTGCCGAACCAATGCCCTCACTTCACCTCACGTCACCTCACTCCAAATCGTGGTACAGTATGTGGATAGGTGCATCGTGCACAAAGAGCCGGCACGTCGAATCGCGTAGACCTAGTAAGTGACCTAGCAAGTGTCCTATATGTGCGATTCAAAACGGTCCAATTGTTTATTGCCATGTTCAAGTTACAGTACTTTACTCTGTGGTAAGTTATTAAACATTCCCACAATGTTACACACTTTTCCAAATTCTTCCTTATCTTATCTTCTCATGTTTGCTAGCGCCACGTGGCACTTTAATATTCTTGCCTTAAAATTCCTATTCTCACAATATACTTTCCAGCAATATCGCTATTAAATGATGTAAGGAATTTTTCTACATTAGTTACTGAGCACCCCATCATCTCATACAAGACCAGCCGTTCTTCGCCCATTGCTACTAATGATGTTCCGCCACCTTTATATGTCACTTCACTTCCACCAAACCACGCACTGCTGGACTTGGCCGAATCGGCCTACATTTTGGGAATCGAGGAACCTCGCTTCCAGCATTGCCCTAGCTGGCTCGCACACTCCACATTACCGTCTGCTGAATTTGCTCATGCCTACGCTCATCCTTGGTACTCGTTTGCTTCCTTAGTGCAACTTCACTCGCTCGGTCAATTGCACATCTAACCTACATGAGGCAATATCCTTCAAAGCATGGCGGTGGGTGGTCATTGGACAGAAATGTCAAACATATATGCTACTCATTGTGTAGGCTGTAGTGGGGTAGCCCATATGGGGTACAACCCAAATTAGGGTTTCCTACTTGTACCCATCTTCCTGCTAGTTCATTCATTCCTGCTGCTAGATTCTAACATGGTTTCAGAGCACTAAGGTCCGTAGGACCGTTTTTTTTCGGGCCCACCTACCGCTGCGGTTACCGCGCTACCCCACGTACCTGCCTGCCTTGCCTTGCCTTGTGACGTGCTGCACTACGCGCGCCGTCCAGCAGCCCTAGCGCTGCCTCCTGCTGCCCTAGGCCAGCGCGCTGCTTCTAGAGGCCCGTAAGGCCCGCGCGCCGCCCCTACACGCCCTTCAGGCCCGCGAACAGCCCCTGCAGACCGTTAGGCCCCTTGCTGCCGCGCGCTGCCCGCACCGAGCCGCGCGCAGCCCGCTGCTGCCGCGCGCTGCCCGCACCGAGCCCGCGCAGCCCGCACCGAGCCGCGCGCAGCCCGCTGCAGCCGCGCGCAGCCCGCACCGAGCCCACGCAGCCCGCTGCAGCCGCGCGCAGCCCGCACCGAGCCGCGCGCAGCCCGCTGCAGCCGCGCGCAGCCTGCACCGAGCCGCGCGCAGCCCGCTGCTGCCGCGCGCAGCCCGCGCCGAGCCCACGCAGCCCGCGTCGAGCCGCGCGCGGCCTGCTACGGCCTCGCGAGGCCCGCGCGCGGCCCGCAGCAGCTCGCGCTGAGCCGCGCGCGGCCTGCTACTGCCTCGCGCGGCCCGCAGCAGCCCGCGCCGAGCCGCGCGCGGCCCGCTACTGCCTAGCGCGGCCGCGCGCGGCCTGCAGCAGCCCAGTGCGCGGTCAGCGCAGCCCGCGCCGAGCCGCGCGCGGCCCTCTGCCTCGGCCCCGACCTGCCGCTGATGCGGCCCCGCCCTGCAGCTGCCACGGCCCCGACCTGCCGCTGATGCGGCCCCGCCCTACAGCTGCCGCGACTTCGACCTGCCGCTGACGCGGCCTCACCCTGCGACTGCCGCTGCAGCGGTCCCGCCCTGCAGCTTCCGCGGCCCTACTCTGCAGCCGTTGTTGCGGCCCCGACGTCGCCGCTGTCGTGCGCCTACTCGGCCGCCGCCCGTCGAGCGCCGACCCTGCTCGCCCGGCGAGCGCCTGCTCTTCCAGCCTTTGGTGAGCACCTGCCTGCCTGCCTGCAGGCCTGCCTGTCTGCCTGCCTGCCTGCCTGCCTGCCGGCCTGCCTGTCTGCCTGCCTGCCGGCCTGCCTGTCTGCCTGCCTGCCTGCTTGCCTGCCTGCCTGCCTGCCTGCCTGCCTGTTTGCCTGTCTGCCTGCCGGCCTATCTGCCTGCCGGCCTGTCTGCCTGCCTGCCTGCCGGCTTGTCTGCCTGCCTGCCTGCCTGCCTGTCGGCCTGCCTGCCTGCCTGCTTGCCTGCCTGCCTGCCGCGCCTGCCCTGCCCGCGCTACTGCTACTACTCCTGCTATTAGCAGGTGGCCAGATGCAGCTCCAGCGTCGTTCCTACGAGTCTCTCACGCCCCAGCAGCGTGATGAGTGGTATAGGGTTTGGGGCTGTCGAGGTAGCCGTCGTAGCAGTCGCCCTGGAGCTGGTCAGTTGGGGGCGTCTGGCAGTGGCCAGCTGCAGCTGCAGGGGCGTCCTCGCGAGACACTTACGCCCCGGCAGCTCCAGGAGTGGTACACTCAGTGTAGCAGGTCTACGCGTACCGTTCGCTGCCCGTACGTCATTCGCACAGGTGTTAGGACTGGTCAGCCTTGCGGGACGCTTGGTCACACACAGTCCCGCTGCTTCGCTCGTCTGAGCGACGCCTGGCGTACCGTGTTTGGAGACGAGGCTGAGCTCCCTGCCTGGCCGGAGCTGCTTGGACAGAGGGTAGATATCTTTGCACTTGACTATGATGCTATTCTCACTGCCATGTATGCATTGCCTACTAGTATTGACCGTGCCTACTACCTGTGCGTCCCGCCTGACCCTGGTATAGCGCCTGCTGCTCTCGGTACTGGTGAGGCTGCTGCTCTAGGTGCTCGTGCGTCTCCTGCTCTAGGTGCTGGTGAGACTGCTGCTCTAGGTGCTGGTGAGTTTGCTCTCTCTGGTACTGCGCCTGCTGCGGTCTTGCACACCTTCACCCTTGACTCAGGAGCTTCCCGCTCTTTCTTTCGCGACTGCACCACACTCACGCCGCTCAGTCGGCCAGTTCCGGTCTCCCTGGCGGACCCCTCTGGGGGTCCAGTCCTTGCCCACTACTCCACGGTTCTGCCGTGTCCGGCCGTCCCGTCTAACTTCCTGTCAGGTCTTTACCTCCCTTCGTTCTCTACGAACTTGGTGAGTGGAGCTGACCTCCAGGATGGGGGGGTTGACCAGTTCACTCCTGCGAGTCAGCGAGTGACTCACTGTACGTGTGCTCGGACGGGCCGACACTTGGCCACGTTCACCCGTGCACCTGGCTCGAGTCTGTACACACTGACCACTGAGTCCCCTCAGGTAGCTGCGTTTGCGTCTACGTCTGGTCAGCTGGCAGCCCCCTGCGAGTGTCGCGCTTTGTCGCACGACACTCTCCTGTGGCACCACCGCCTTGGTCACCCCTCCCTGCCTCGCCTTCGTGGCATGCACTCTCGTTCCCTGGTTTCTGGTCTTCCCAGGTCTCTGCCTGCTCTCCCTCCCTCGCCTGCGCCGCCCTGCATTCCTTGCGTCGAGGGGCGGCAGCGCGCCGCTCCTCACTCCTCCTCGTTCCCTCCCACAGAGGCTCCACTGCAGACTCTCCACCTGGACGTGTGGGGCCCAGCCCGCGTCCGGGCCACGAGCGGTACTTCCTGCTGGTTGTCGATGACTACACGCGCTACACCACGGTCTTCCCCTTGCAGAGCAAGGGGGACGTCCCTGCTGTTTTGATCCCTTGGATCCGCGCTGCTCGTCTCCAGCTCCGCGACCGGTTCCAGCGGGACTTTCCTGTCCTGCGTCTGCACTCCGACAGAGGTGGTGAGTTCACCTCAGACCTCTTGGCAGCCTACTGTGCGGAGCACGGCATCCGCCAGTCGTTCACGCTTCCGGCCTCTCCGCAGCAGAATGGGGTTGCTGAGCGCCGCATTGGCTTAGTCATGGAGGTCGCTCGTACCTCCATGATCCATGCGGCTGCCCCCCGAATTCTGTGGCCGTTTGCGGTCCGGTACGCCGCGCATCAGCTCAACCTTTGGCCCCGTGTCTCCTTGCCGGAGACCTCGCCCACACTGCTGTGGACGGGGAAGGTTGGCGATGCGTCGCGTTTCCGGGTCTGGGGTGCTCGTGCCTTTGTCCGCAATACCACCGCGGACAAGCTCTCCGCCCGCGCTGTTCCCTGTGTCTTCCTTGGCTTTGTCCCTGACGCGCCTGGTTGGCAGTTTTACCACCCCACCTCGCGCCGTGTCTTTGCGTCTCAGGACGTCACGTTCGACGAGTCGGTTCCCTTTTACCGTCTCTTCCCCTACCGCACTGCCCCGCTCCCCCCCCCGCCGCTCTTCCTCGCTCCAGGTGCTCCCCAGGTAGACCCCCTCCCCGCTCCAGGTCCTGCTCCTTCAGGTGTGTCTCAGGTAGACCCTCCTCCCTTGTCTGCGCCGGTTGAGGTCACTGGTGACTCAGGTCCTGCTGAGGGTGGTCTCGCTCGGGGTGTTCCTTCTGGGGGTGCTGAGCCTGGAGGTGCGGAGCCTGGGGGTGCGGAGCCTAGGGGTGCTGAGCCTGGGGGTGCGGAGCTTGAGGGTGTGGAGCCTGGAGGTGCTGAGCCTGCGTGTGAGGGGTCTGGGGGTGCTGAGCTTGGCAGTGTTGAGTCTGGGGGTGCTGCGCTTGGGGGTACTGAGGCGTCTGGTGAGCAGTCTCCCTGGAGTGGCCGCCATTCGTCCACGTGTGCCTGTCACCTCACAGCAGCTGCACGACTGGTACGGTCGCCGTCTGCCTCGCGCTTCTGGAGCTGGGGGCTCTGCTGCTGGAGGTACTTCTGCTGACGTCACTGGAGCTGGGAGTGGTGCTGGTCTCGGAGGTACTCGTACTGGGGGTACTGGTGCTACTGGGGCTGGAGGTGCTGAGCCTGCGGGTGCTGCTGCTGGGGACACTGCGGCTGGAGACCCTGGGACTGGGGGTGCCGGTTCTGGGGGTGCTGCTACTGGTGACGCTGAGTCTGGAGGTGCTGGCGCTGGAGGTACCGGTTCTGCGGCTGGAGCTTCTGGAGCTGCTGGAGGTGCTGGAGCGGCTGGAGACGCTGGAGCTACTGGAGGTGCTGGAGCTGCTGGTACTGGTGCAGCTACGCCGACACGACTGTTCTTCGCTCCGCCGTCTCCGTCGTCTCTGCCGCCGCCTGACTCTGCTCTTCGTCAGGTTGTTACTCTCCCGTCGTCTACTGGTCTTCCGTTACAGCCTGGCTCACCGCTGCCTGCTCCCTCTCCTTACACTGAGCAGACAGGTAGTCTTGCTGAGCGTCGTGAGCCTGCGTCGCGTCCTGTCTCGCCTGTTCGTCCTGGTCGTACCGGTCGTCGTGTTCCTCGTTCGCGTCAGCCGGCTGTCCCCAGCGCACACCTCGTAGTCCGTCGTCCTTCCTCTGCTCCGCAGCTTGTTCCTCTGCCGTCTCCTCCTGCGTCCTCTCTGCCTGCCGTTCCGGACCCTGAGTCTGACCGGTATCGTGCTGAGCACCCTACTGTCACGCGTCTCCTAGCCACTGTTGTCACTGACCCGTCGTTTGAGTCTACTGCTGCGTCTGCTCTGGTCGCTGAGCTTGTTGACTTTGCTGCTGCCTGTCGTCTAGACTTCGCTGCCAGTCTTGTTGCTGAGTCTGAGTCTGTCTGTCCTCCGTCCGTCGGGGGTGAGTGTGCTCTTAGCACGGACGTCCTTGAGGACAGGCACGAGGACCTTGAGTGTCTTGCGGCTGCTGCGCCTCATCTCGTGGCCATGCTGCTTGCCCCTGAGGGAGACCCGGATGCACCAGACATCCCGACCCCGCGCTCTTACGCTGAGGCGATCGCGGGTGAGTACTCCTCTCAGTGGTAGACAGCCATGGACGCAGAGATGGCATCCTGGAAGTCCACATGCACTTACGTCGATGAGGTTCCCCCTCCTGGGGCGAACATCGTCGATGGCATGTGGATTTTCAGGGTGAAGCGGCCGCCGGGTTCTCCGCCTGTCTTCAAGGCTCGTTACGTTGCTCGAGGCTTCAGTCAGCGAGAGGGAGTTGACTTCTTTCAGACTTCAGCACAGCCTTCTTACACCCCGAAGATGACCACTCTTCGGGTACTGCTGCACATTGCCGCTCAGCGTGACTACGAGCTTCACTCTCTTGACTTCAGCACAGCCTTCTTACAGGGCAGCCTGCACAAGGAGATCTGGCTGCGCCGCCCACCTGGCTTCACTGCGCCTCCGGCGGCCAGTCTACGGTCTCCGCCAGGCACCTCGTGAGTGGCACGACACACTGAGGACTACACTTGCGGCTCTTGGGTTCGCTCCTTCCACTGCTGACCCGTCGCTGTTTCTGCGCACCGACACTTCGCTGCCGCCGTTCTACATCCTCGTGTACGTCGACGACCTGGTCTTTGCCACTGCTGACACTGAGGCTCTCGCTCAGGTGAAGTCGGAGCTGCAGAAGAGACACACGTGCACAGACTTGGGTGAGCTGCGCAGCTACCTTGGCTTGCAGATCACCCGGGAAAGAGCACGCCGCACCATCACCCTGACTCAGTCACACATGGTGCAGCAGGTCCTTCAGCGCTTCGGCTTCTCCTGGTCCTCCCCACAGCACACTCCTCTGGCTACAGGTCACTCGCTCTCAGCTCCACCTTCGGACGAGTCTGTAGAGCCGAGTGGTCCTTACCCAGAGTTAGTTGGCTGCCTCATGTACCTGATGACTTGCACTCGTCCTGACCTCGCGTACCCTCTTGGCCTCCTGGCTCGCTACGTGGCTCCTAGTCGGCACCGACCTGAGCACATGGCTGCTGCTAAGAGGGTACTGCGTTACTTGTGCAGTACATCAGGCATGGGGCTAGTGCTTGGAGGACGGAGTGAGGTGGTGCTCACTGGGCACTCAGACGCGTCTTGGGTTGACGACCAGACTACACAGCGGTCGTCACAGGGTTACACCTTCAGCCTTGGCTCTGGCTCTGTTTCTTGGCGGTCTACACGCTCGTCTTCTGTTCTCAGCTCCAGTTGTGAGGCTGAGATCTACGCCACCGCCATGGCTGCACAGGAGCTACGCTGGCTCACCTACCTGCTGACTGACTTGGGTGAGCGGCCTCGTTCTCCTCTAGTTCTGTACGTCGACAACAAGGCGGCCAAGGCCTTGTGTGAGGAGCACAGACAGGAGCACAGAACGAAGCACATCGCTCTGCGTTACTTCCTGGCTCGAGAGTTGCAGCAGCGAGGTCAGCTTCGTCTTCGTCACGTGGCCACTCGGGCCAACACTGCTGATATATTCACCAAGGCACTTCCGTCTGGTGATCATCAGCGCTTTTGTACCCTGTTAGGCCTTGTGCCTACGTTTCCACACTTGCTGTAGTCTTTGGTTGTACTTTGATATATATATATATGTTCTGCATGCTTGCCCTTGCTAGGTAGTGATCACTGCTCTATTGTTGTTGCATATATATATACCTCTGCATGTGAACTGGCCTTGTGGCCCTTTGCTTGTGCTCAGAGAGTGTGGTGACATTGTGATCCACCCTAAGCTTGCTTTGCTTCTCTTGACTGGTCGTGTGACCCTTGTTCTCCCCCACTTTGCCTATGGGGGTGTGTCAAACATATATGCTGCTCATTGTGTAGGCTGTAGTGGGGTAGCCCATATGGGGTACAACCCAAATTAGGGTTTCCTACTTGTACCCATCTTCCTGCTAGTTCATTCATTCCTGCTGCTAGATTCTAACAAGAAACACTCCGGCATTGATTGAGTGACAGGTGAGGGACAGGAGCGGGAGCCGCGAGTCAGGAATGGAGTGCCTACCATCAAACTCCTTGCAAGCAACCCACTGTACATTGCCAAGCTGTGTGGCAAGAGGTTTGCCCCATACACAACCAGGGCTTACTTTATCAGAAATTATGTGTCTGATTGTCTGGAATTTTAACACCTTTTTACTGGTTCGTCTGATGCCGTAGACAAGCTCTTTTTTGTCATCTGATTTTTAAGAGAAACTTTTTTAATTCGTCTGATTTGTCAGACAGCCTTATACGATTCGTCTGAGACTGCAGACATCGAGTTTTTTTTCGTCTGAAACAGACAAATGCCCCCACCTGGCCAGTTGCCCACCTGGCTAGTTGCCCACCTGGCCAGTTGCCCACCTGGCCAGTTACGGACGAGACTAGCCACTCGTCGCGTTACCTTGATGCCACCGCCAGGCTGTACATTGCCGAGGTCGGTGACAACACCACCGGTCCACCGCACGTCACTGCGCCGCAGTCACCCCGCTGGCACGAATCTTGCCAGTTCGTTTGGCATATTCGTGCCAGCGCACGGCAGAAGGCTGCATTTGCAACACCGACAGCCCTCAGTGCGCGTCGTGTCAGCGAGGGATGGATGGCGTGGCTGCTTCCAGCAGAGAAGAGGACGTTCATGCATGCGGCCCGGTTCGGACGGTCCCCCCTCACTCCCCACAGCACCAGGTGTCCTTCATCTTACCCTCGTGAGCCAGAGCCAGTCGGTGCGTAGTTCCACCGAGATGGCAGACTCCCACACAGAGGCCCCTCCAGCATCCACTCTGCATGCTTCACCTCCTTCCAGTGCGTTGCCCCGCCCACGCACTGGCTTGGATTTCCTTATGGGGGGGGTTTCACCCCTACTCCAGTCCCAGCTGCTGCTGTTGCTCCTTCGGCCTGTCAGAATGAGAAACTCGATTCTCCCGAGCAGCCGTACCCTTTCGCTGAGATGGATGCCGAGCCGCTCATACCATTTTCACCCGTGCGATCACCAACCACATCAAGCCACCATGGGGGTTCGCCATCCGGTCAACCTGTCGCGTCATATGTTCCTGCTGGAAAAAATCCCTTCCAATCCCGCTCCCCGTTTCTCCCGCCGCGGTTTACTGGCAAGACCAAATTTGTGCAACATAAGCTTCCGTTTTCGAAACGCCCAAGCCCTACCCCTGCAGGGAGCCCATAACTGAGGAAGATGGAGGGAAGCGCCGCGGAGCCGAGAATGCCGGACCCCGGATTCTGTCGCTAGAGGAGCTGCAGCTAAAAGCCAAGCAGCAGTGGAGCCGCCATTTCCCTTGGGTCATCATCGGTGACACCTCCGAAGGTCGACCTTGCTGGAGGTGCAAGATCTGCATGGTGTACGCCGACCCAGAGTCACAGTTCGGCGCTCGGGGCGAGGGGGGCATCGACATACAGAAGCAGACGTTGCGGAAGCATCAGTGGAGCATCCGGCACCGGGAGGCGAAGGATCGATTGGAGCAGCGTGAAGGCCCGCAGAAGAAGCAGGCATCTATCTCCAACTTTGGAGATAAGAGTGCGACGCGGCGTTTGATGAAGCTGTTTCTCACCGTTCGTTTCCTGTGCAAATCCGACACCCCCATTGTCATGTTCATGACACTCGTGCAGTTTATGGTAGAGATGGGGACGCCAGACATGCCGGCCAAGGACCAAGGGACTTATTGTTCAACGTGAGTATATATGTTCACATCATTGTGGTTTCTGAATACCCCTTACTTACCATCTCTTTTGTGTTCTCGTTGACGCAGGTATGGTTTCAAGCAGTTGGTCGAAACGCTGGTGTGCTACTTGGAGGCGAAGCAGATGCAGCACATCAGCATAAGTCCCTTCGTTGGCCTCCAACTCGATGAAAGCACCGACCGAAGGCGTGGCAAACACATAATTGTGTATGCCACGTTTCTCCGTGGCACGGTGGTGGTTACCGAGTTCTTCGCCAACTTGTCCGTTGAGAAGTGCGACGCCGGGTCGCTTGAGGCGGTCCTGTTGACACACCTTGCTGCTTGCGGCCTCGAACTGACAAGGATCAGCGGCATGACCACGGACGGCGCGAGCGTGATGACGGGCGGTCAGACAGGCTTGGTGGCGCGGTTACGAACGCGGGTGCCGCATATTGTGCCGTGCCACTGCGTGGCCCACAGGTAGTGTGTTGTTTTTTTCGTTGTTATATATCTCGCACTTGATGTCATCGTACTAATCCTACTTGTGTTATAACTGCAGGGAGGCTCTGGCTGCTAAGGATGCTGCTGAAGAATTCCCCAAGTTCAATGTCGTCGACAAAGTCGTCCGGTCATTCGCAGACATCCTCGGCCGCAGCATAGTGCAGCATGCGCGATTCAAGAAGCTGCAGGAGGTGATTACAGAGACCAACCTGGAGATGCAAGGCATCAAAGACGTCCGCTGGCTGTCGCGCGGGGACGCCATCCAGCGCTTTGCAGACGTCCTGCCTGCTGCCATTGTCCTGCTGCATGAGTACGACAAGACAACTTTTCGCTCGTCACCAGTCTGAAGTTTCAGTTTTTCCTTTTCTTTCTGGTTGACGTGCTTCAGGAGTTGAACAGCCTGAATCTCAAGTTCTAGCGACGGCAGGTAAGGACATGTAGTTACACCTTCCATCCTTTCTTTCCATGTGCCGAGACTAATTCTGTTACTGTTTAATATGTGCAGCTTGATGCGACGTAGGTTCGGCCGATGGTGCAGCACACCACGCTGATCTTGACAAGTCGCTATGTGGAGTACGGCTCCACCTTCGGCGACAACAGTGGTCGTCTTGCGACGTTCCTGAAGAACCACGGGAGCACTGAGCACCGCGAAGTGAAGGTCGAAAGCATCGACAGCGCTGGGGAGCCCGTGACTTACACCTACGTGCTGCACGAGGACCTCATCGGGAAGGGGAAGTTTGGGGGCGACCTGGAGTCGTGCGTGGAGACAGCATCCAAGTTCGCATGGACGACGGTGTTCTTCATTGAAGATCGCATGAAGAGTCTTAAGTCGTTGGACGGCGCCCGTCTGTTTCGGCAGGGACGGTACCCTCATTCGCGCGCTAAGAGAGCGCGTCGGTTTCCCGAATGGCTCGAGTCGCTGCGCAACCTGTTCAAGAAGAAGCCCAACCATCCAGACACCCTCCCCGGTAAGCGGTTTGTTTTTAAACCTGCGTTCTTCCTTGTTCCATCATTGCTGCCATGCCTTGAATTGACTCTCTGTTGTGATATACTATCCCACACCCTACCCTACCCCCTCACCATCAGGTGTGGACTGGGGCAAAGCCACCAAGGAGCTCACCAGCTTCACGACCATCCTCTCCCATCACCACGAAGACCTGTCCTTCCACGACAGCCTGTCGCAGATGCTCTCAATGCCGGAATGGGAGTCAGCCTATCCGAACCTCGGCCGCCTGTGGATAGCTGTTGCTGTGCTACCACTCAGCACTGTTGAGTGTGAGCGCGGCTTCAGCCGCCAGAACATCATCAAAAGCTGGGTGCGGGGCAGCTTGTGCGACAAGACACTGGGCAACCTGATGACGGTGTCTCTTCTGGATTACGAGCTGAACACAGAGGAGCTTGCGGATAGGTGGTATGCCAGCAAGAAGAGGCGGCCGGCTCGAGAGGTGGTCATGGCCGAAGGCTCACGCCCGGTGAAGCGACGGCGGTCCCATCACCTGAAGAAGCGCGCTGCAGCATCAGCAGCAGCAGAAGCAGCTACACGTGCACGGAAAGAGGCAGAAGAGGCTGCATCGAAGGAGAGAGAGAGGGCTGCAGAAGAAGCTGCGTGGGAGGTGCCTACCTGGAGGAAGGGCAAATCCAGAGCCACAATTGTTGAAACCTCTGAGAGTGGCAGTGGTAGTGATGACAGTGGCAGTGGTAGTGATGATGACAGTGACAGCAGTAGTGCAAGTGATTCTTCTTAGGAAAGGATGTCGTACGATTTCTAGTGTAGGAACTACGTAGGCTAGGAAATCTGCTTGTATAAGATTAACTGTCTAAATCCGTCTGACCTCCTGACAAGTTATTTTTGTTCGTCTGAAACGTAAGACAAGGCTACCACTCTCGTCTGACCATCAGACAAAGGCTCAGGACCCGGTCTTACCGTCAGACAGGCCCTGGCACTAAAGTTAGCCCTGTACGCAACCCAGGATGGCAGTGCCATCACTGTCAGCTTGTGATCTGATCATCGTTGCAGGTTGCATCATCCTTATCAGTTGCCGTTACATGTTATGCCGTTGTGTTGTGCCCACCGCCACTGTCAGTTGTCAAGCACCAGAATCTCCGTGTCTTGCCCTCTGCACACACACAGCAGCAGCAGCAGTGCAAGGGTCAGTTTGTGATCAGCGTTGCAGGTTGCAGTCATCCTTATCAGTTGCCATCACATGTTATGCCGTTGTGTTGTGCCCACCGCCACAGTCAGTTGTCTAGCACCAGACCTCCGCGTCCTGCCCTCTGCACACACACACATAGCAGCAGCACAGCAGCAGCAGCAGCAGCAGCAGTGCAAGGGACAAGCAAAAGAGTGAGCAGCGAAGAAGGGATGAGACCACAGCAGCAGAGCACACAGCTGCTGCCACACAGGCTTGAGCGGCTTGCCACTAGACACGTTCACAACCACCCCTGCCCGCTAGTGCTACCCATAGGACTCACAAAGCATACCTGCAGATGAGCAGGGGCACCCCCTCCCTGCGCCGGGCCATCCCCTTCCTCCCTTGCCCTCTGCCCCGTGCCCACTGCCCACTATCCACTGCGCCCTGCCCCCTGGCCCCCTGCCCTTTAGCCCCTGCCCCCCTCCCCCTTGCACTCTGCCCCCCTCCCCCTTGCACTCTGCCCCCTGCTCTTTGCCCACTACTCACAGCGCATGCGTGCGAATGAGCAGGTCCCCCTCTCTGCGTCGGGGCACCCCCTCCCGTTGTTCCAAGCGCCGGCTCGGCTGAGTCTTGCCTCGCCGCAACACCCGCCCGCTGCCTGCTCCGCCTTCGATTCTCCCCTCCCGCCCACTGCTCCCCTCGCTTCTTCTGCCCCCAACCCTCACTGCTGGTGCCACCGCTTGCTGCCGTGCTCTCGTCGCCCTCTCCTGCCGCGTGTCAGTCCGAGACCGTCGCATGGGAGGTGGCACGGGAACCAATCCAAGGTCTTGCTTCACACGTGCACCCATCTGCTCCCTCTCCTCACTCTGCTCTCGCTGCTTCCTCGCACGCCTCTCCTGCCTCGTGTCTGTGCGGGATCGTCGCATGGGAGGAGGTACAGGTGCTTCCTTTCCTGCACCTTGCTTCACAGACGCACCCATCTGCTCCCACTGCTCCCGCTGCTCTCGTGCTTGCCTCTCTTGCCTTGTGTCTGTCCGGGATCGTCGCATGGGAGGAGGTACAGGTACTGGTGATATGACAGCATGCTCTCTCGCTCCGTGCATCACCCCCATCCTCTCCCTCCCTCTCGCATCCAGTATCGCATCTGGACTCAACCCCAGCAACCCCCTTCCCATGCTCAAGCTCCTTTCCATCCCTCCTCTACCCCCCACACTAGGCCCAATGCTCACCACCCCTCTTTCCAACTCCAAACACATCTCCACCCCATCCAATCCCATCCCCACCCCACCAGCACCCATCCCAACTGCTTTCTCACAAAGCTCCTCCAGTCTCCTAGACTCCCCTCTTCCCGGCATTTTCACCATCCACGCACCCCCCTCCTCCCACTCGCCCTCCCTCACTCTCACCTCCCTCACTCCCCTCTCACCAGCCACTGCCAACTTTTCCTCCTCCTCCTCCTCCTCCTCCTCCCTCCTCCTTCTCTCCCTCTCCAACTGCTGTTCCAGTTCCCTCAGGCTCGCCTCCTCCTGCTGTGCTGCCACGTCAGCCTGGTGCCGGTAGCTGCTGAAGGCCGGGTGGTATACCACCGCGCTAGCTTTAATGCCTGCTGCACCCTTCCTTTCCCCTATCCTTGCCATTTTTGCTGCTCCTTCCAAACCTGCTCTACCAGTGGCACCATCAGCAGTATCAGTGGCAGCAGCACCAGCAGCAGCAGAAGCAGCACTAGCACTAGCAGTGACACCACCGCCGTTGGCAGCAACCGCAGCGGCGGCAGCAGCAGCGGCCGCAGCAGCAGGGCAGCGGGTGCTAAATCGCTTCCCACCGGCCAGAAAAATGGGCTGTGGGTGTAGCAAGGCAGGGGCAGCCGAGTTGGCACGGCTCAGAGGCCTAGGCTTGGCCGAAGCTGACGCCGAGGCTGACGCCGAGGCTGACACCGAGGCTGAAGCCGAGGCTGCGAAAGAGAGCGAGAGCAAGGGGCGAGGGACGAGGGACGGGGGTGAAGGGAGAGGGACGAGGGACGCGGGTGGAGGTGACAAAGGGAGTGGGGGAGAGGGGCGAGAGGTGGAGGAGGAGGGTGAGGCGTGGCTGTGGGTGCTGCTGTTGTTGCTGCTGCTGCTGCTGCTGCCAGCACTGGCTATGCTAGTCTTTGTGTTGCCTGCAGGGTGGTAGGTCACGCTATGGGCTATGCGCTTGGGCTGAGCAGCAGCACTGCCGCTTTGGCTGCTTCCACTGCCGGTGCCACTGAAACCTCCTCCTCCCCCACTGCTGCCAGTGCTGCTGCTCCCGGCCGTGGCTAGGCTAGTTATTGTGTTGCCTCCAGGGTGGTAGGTCACGCTATGGGCAATGCGCTTGGGCTGAGCAGCAGCACTGCCGCTTTGGCTTCCCAACACGTTGCTCCTGCTGTTGCCCGCACTGGTGCCTCCCTCTCTGCTGCTGCCAGTGCTGCTGCTCTTGTGATAAATCGCTGCTGCTCGCCTGCGCTCCTGCTGCACTCCTGCGCCGTCCTTGCCTGCAGCTGAGTCAGCCTGCCTCTTAGTGTGCCTATAAGTTGCTTCTAAAGCACGGGACGAGTCAGCACAGGGAGCATGAGGGCCAGCAGAGGCCAGCGCAGCAGCGGCGGACTGCTGCCTTCTCAGGCCCAGGGAGGGCGATAGGCGCGGGGAGGGCGGTAGGCGTGGGGAGGGCGGGAGGCGGGATGATGGTGATGCTGCGGCGCGTGAGAGGAGGGCCGGCGGGGATATCGAGGGTAAAGTGCGGCTTTCCGTGCGTACATCGTCATCAGGGCTCTGAGGCGTGGGTGGGGGTCCCACCGGTCGCGACCGGCCCTTGCACACCCCCCTGCCCACCCGGCTGCTCGCTCGGCTGCCTGTGCTCTTCTGCCTGCCGCCCTTCCCGCCGCTGCTGGCACTCTTATCAGCCCCTGGCCCGCCCAACTGCCACCATGCCGCCGCTGTCGCCTGCTGGCCCTTTCCCGCCGCTGCTGACATCAGCACAGCGTCGTCGCGCTCGGGCTCGCCGCAGCAGCCTTCTGTCGCCCGTCTCTCCGCCTCTCCGCCTGCCTCGTACTTGCTCTCAGGGACGCCCTTGCCTGCGCCAGTTGCTGCTGCAGCTGCTGCAGACGCTGCGGCGACGGTTGTTGCTGCTGTCTCGTAATCGGCTGTTGCTGCCGTCTCGTACTCGCTGGGGTCAAACGCGCGCACGCGGTTGCTCCCCCGCACGCCCTCGCACCGCAGCAGCACAGGTCGCTCCCCCTCCCTGCTGCTGCTGCTGCTGTCGCTGCCACTGCCGGTGCTGTTGTCACTGCTAGCGCCCGCCTCCCCACCAAACGCCTGCGCTGCAGCGCGAGCAACGGCGGCCTTGCTGGCTTGGCGGATGGCACGGGGCGGCGCAGCGGAAGGGACCGCTGAGTCTGCAGGAAGGGGAGATGCACCATGCGCGGAGGGACGAGTAACATGCGCAAATGCTCCCACACACCCCCCTGCCCTCTCTCGATGTCTGTTTTCCCTGCGCTCGCCACTGTCTGACCCAGAAGCCGATGCAGATGCAAGCACGACCCGCCCCTCGTCTACCAGCAGCACGCCCTCATCCGCCTCTTCAAACCAATCCTCGTCCCCCGTCACCGCTCTCAACTCCTCCCGATCCACTCCCAACTCGGTTAATACTTCTTCGTCTCGCCCCTGCTGCCATGCTCGCCAGTCCTCGCTGCCGCTGCTGCCCCCAACGCCCCACGCGTCTTCGCCGCGGCCGCTCGACGCGGTAGACAGCGCAGCGCTGCTCCCATCCTCGCTATGGTGCTCCTCTATATCCGCTTCCAGGTCCCACCGGTCAATTCCCGCATCCTCGTCGCTGCTTGTATCGCGCCAGCTGCCACTCTCGCTATGGTGCTCCTCAATTTCGTCATCCACTCCCAAGTCTGGTACTACTTCCACGTCATCATGTCCTCCGCGTGTGGGGAGTGTGGGTTGCTCACGCTTCTTCCGCGTCTCGTTTTCCGCGTGCTGCCACGTCACCATCGTCCGTTCCTTTTGGGTGGGCTCAAGGCTCGCGCGTCGCTCCTTCTCCGCCAGATACTTTTCCATCTCCCTCCGCCATTCGTCCACGTCAGCAATGTCGCTATGCGTGTCGCTTCGATCCAGCGACCGCTGCTGCCAAGCCCGCGCCTTCCCCCTTCCGTCTTCCGCGCTTTCCGCCTCCCTCATGCCTGCGCTGCCGCTCTCCGCCGCCCCTGCAGTTCTCGCGCGCGGAACGCGCATTTCCGAATCTGCGCCTTCCCCCGCGGATGCGCGCACCAGCTCGTATACGAACACGCTTCGCTTGCCCTTCCCCCGCCGCTGCTGCTTGCGGAACACGCCGCCTCTGGCCCGCCCCGCATCCGCGGGCGGCCTTCCCGCTTTCACGATTAGCACGTCGCGCGGGCGCCGCTCGCCGCCACCGCCTTCGCTGTGCGCCGATGGGAACAACGTCGTCCGTGTCGGCGCCGCCGCGTCGCCGCCCAGCGCTGTCACCGTCGTTGCGTCCTCGGTCGAATTGCCGATCTGGCTTCCGCCGGCCCCTCCTTCCGCCGCTCCTTCCGCCGCTCCTTCCGCCCCTTCCGCTTCTCCCGCTCCGGCCGCTCCTGCTACTCCCGCGGCGGCGTCCCAAAACCAGCGCGCAATTCCCATGGGCGCTGTTCGCGGCCTCGATTTGGAACGGTTGCGCGACGGCAGCGGCTTACTACTTGCGCAGCCGCGGTGAGGCGGCAGCACGTGGTTACTGTCATGTAACGGCCTTTGGGGTTTCGCTAACTCGTCGTTGATTGAGACAAAGCCCTCGTTATAATCCAACGGCTCCCCAGCAGGGTCTGGGATGACCAGTGATGGTCGCGCGCGCAGCGACGTGCGACTCTTTGCGAAACTGGCGGTGGTGACGGCCGCGACGACTTCTGTCGTCTTACCGGCCTTTGGGTTTGCCCGCGCCGCCGCTGCTGGCGCCGACTCCGCGGCGACGGCGTCTTGTTTCTCGTCCGCGCCGTATCCGCCCCCGGCGCCTTTCGATTTGCGCATCGATTTGTTGCGGTTCGTGGCGTTCCCTGCGAGAGCAGCGCGGCTCTCGATGCCGCTGGAGAAATACCGCCGCGCGACGTCGTTGCTAGTAGGCGACGGCACTATAACGGGGGGAACAGAGACGGAGAACGGGGCGTGTACGTGATGCGAGTGCTTGTCGTTCCGCCCCGCCTGAGCACACTCAGACGCCCACAACGACAATTCGTGCGACTCGCCATCACGCCGATCGTCGCACGAGGCGTCGTTGGCTCGTCGCTCGACGTGTCGCACGTGGCGTCGCAAGGAATCGTTTCGTGAACCGCCGTCGCTGGTGGGCGAGCAGCAGACGGGGAAGGCTGCGACGCACGCGGCTGCGGGGCTTGTGAGCGGCCGCGTGAAGACCGGCAGTGACGAGAGAGAGGGGATTTTCGGAACGCTTCGCGTAGGTGGCGTTGCTTGCGGAAACCTTTCGTCGAAAGTTACATCGTCGCCGAAATCACTGAAATCGTCCGCGAAGTTGTGCGGAGAGAAGCACGCCAGCGGCGAAAACATGATCGCGACGGCTTCGCGCGAGATTCACGAATGGGTAAGTTGACTTCACGTATCGAAGCGACAATACTACTAGGTGACCGTCAGGGAGTTTGATCCGTCAGGGGCGAGAGTGTCACTCTAGCGCAGCAGGTATCAAAGCACTCTGAGCGTTAACTTCGGAGAAGTGACAGGTCGAGCCTGCAGCCGTACCTCACACGCCAGCGGACGATCAGACAGTCCCAAGTCTAAGCACGGAGGGGAACGACAGCTAAGAATCGAAGGGCCGCCGTGACTTGCGGTGAGCGGTGGGTGTCCTTGCTTGCGTATCGCCTCCGTCTCCGCTTTCTGCTCCGCCTCGTCCTCGCCGTGCCGACAGGTACCCCTCGTGAGACTTCTATGATTGCTCGTCCTAACTCGCCGTGAGTCGTGACCGCTCATCGCATCCGTTCGCTGAATCGCTGATCCCATTGACGGGTAAAATCGTTAACTCCGTACGTTCAACACTACAGTCACCAGCGGGGTGGCACTGGCGGTCCGTGCAAATGATTCCAAAAAAAAAGGACACGGCAATGAGGCAAAGATTGGTGAGATGAGCCAATGGGATTAAGGACCACGCGACGCGGATCAGGGCTTCAGCCTTCTAGGGTGGTTGTTCGAGTTGTCTGTCTCGCTGGGTCGATGGGGGTGCATCAGGCGAATCATTGTGGAATGGCCGCAGATTGAATTCATATCTGACGCTGTTTACCAGGGGAGGGGAGGAGTTTGGGTGGCTGGGGGAGTTGCGCACTGTTTGACACTTTACAAAACGGTGAACTTCGGTGCAATGGTTCTTTTCATTTGAAGGGGATGGGCAGGGGGAGCAGCAGAAAGAAGGGAGCTCGACGCAAGAGAGCTCAATTGAAAAACATCAGGGCAAGTTTCCCCGAGGCTAGAGGGGAACAGCTGCTTTCTTTAATCTGACCGGGTGACCCACCCAGAAATCATAATCTCCTTTGAAAAAAAAAGATAATAATAATCCCCTTGAAAGGCGGCATTTCACAAAACCTGGTCAATGTTCCCCTTTTCTGTGCCAATGTCCCCCTAGCATCGAGTAGTTTGGATTCGCGTCGGATGCTCGGAGTGTAGTGGATTTTTTTAGCTAGCATATTTCCATCCTGCCCACGGGGTGCCCCACGGCCCACCAATCTCTGGTGGTGCACGGAACTGCCACGTCAACATTCGGTTGTCAAGCAGTCCCTCTCTTCCATCCGCCCATCACCCTCCGCCAGTAGTAGCAACCAGCAACCAGCGCAAGGAACGGGGAGTGCCCCCCACCAGCCAGGCTGGAACGCGGAGTGTCGGATCAACTGCGAGGATTTGCGCGCTGCCCAGCTGTACACAACGGCAGCATTCCAGCCAAGGGCGGTGCCAAGCATTACGGCGTGGAACTGGTTACAACTCAGGATGGTTACAGTACCTACATCGCACAATCTTCGCGCGATTCGCTAAGGAATGTCTTCACTCGATATAACTTGACACGAAGTTGTCATATGAAAGCAAACCCAGGTCTTGTAATATAAACCCATTGAGCAGTTTTTTTCCTCATATAAAACGTCATTTTTATAATAAAACCCTAGGTTGGTGTATTCGGGGAATACAGTACCGCAAATTCCACGCTAACTACGCACGTGTGCAGTCATTGTGGGCAAATTCAACGCCCTTTGGTTGGCTTCAATTGCAGCCAACTCTTGAGACCTATCGAGCCAATGCGCACAAAGGAGCTCACACCAGATTGTGAGCCATCATGCCGCTCAGACTCCCTCCCATTGTCTTCAAACGACGCAGCCGAAATATCCCTCGAAGACATACTCGTTGCCTTCACTCTCTTTCTTCGCAACACTCTCCCACTCATCCTCCCTGTCAGGGCAGTGTTTGTCAATGAGGGCACTGAGGCGGTATGCCACATCCTTCATGGTGGGTCGCCGTGTGCCGGGAGACTTGATGCAGTCCAGAGCCAGGTCTGCAAAGTCCACCATGGCCTCCTCGCTTGCTGCCGGCATCTTGCTGTCCCTCAGCTCATCCACCTCATACGCCTCCACCACCTTCATAGCCTGGAGGTCGTCAACACGAATAAAGATGGAATTGATTATGGAAGGCAGGAAGGGTGGTGGAAGGCAGAATGAAAGGTGATGAGGTCTAAACCCTAATTCCTAAACCATAAAGTAATGAGGTTAGAAACAATTTTCATATTCGATGTGCATACCGATTTTGTTATATGTAATTGACCAACTGATGAGCCGACTCAAAAACTAGTTTTCAAGCGTGATGTGCATACCCATTTTCTTATATGCGTTTTGTGTTGACTAGGGGTGACTTCCCACTCAGCAACTCAAGAAGAACGATCCCAAAGCTGCAAGCGACCACGCAATTGCATGTACAAGAAGAAGTTTGGAAAGAATAACAATACAGGGTACAAGTATTCAACAAATGCTGGGCTAAGCAAAAACAGAGGACACTTTCATAATGCTGTGCAAAGGAACAAGCATGCATGCTCACCTGAACACATCACTCTTGGAAGTGATGACATTGGTGCGGTTGTAATCTGGGTCGACATAGCCCGGAGTGCCAGTCACCCGCGTGGCATTAGCATCGCCGTGAGTGAGGCGCTTGAGCAGTCCAAAGTCAGCCACCTTGGCTTGCATGTCGGCAGTCACAAGGATGTTGGCAGGCTTGATGTCGCGATGAATGATGGGTGTGTCAAACCCGTGCAGATATGCCAGGCCCTCTGCTGCTCCTTGCGCTAGGCGCAACCTCTGGCGTAGTGAGAGGGGACCTGGGTCGAGTCACAAGCATGTATACCAAGCAGCGGGTGGTTTTACAAGTGATGGTGTCAAGGTTAGTGTGAAAATAAAGGCAAACGCCTTTCAACCATTTAGCCATCGTGCCAGTGCAACTCACGTTTGGTGGAATGGATATGGAACTCCAGGTCCCTGTTGCCTATAAACTCGTACACGAGGATCTGCTCCTGCTTGCCCGTCTCCACGTTCTGGTCCAAGCAGAAGCCCAGTAGGCGCACGAGATGTGTGTGGTGGAGAGAGGCCATGGCTCGCACCTGCAGTGAGAACACAATACAGGCAGACGCACATGGCCATGGAAAGGTGGGCACTGAATCTGCAAGAATCTGCAGGTCAGCATTGTGAACGAGTATTGTCAGAATCCCAGCCACTACACCACTACGACAAAATGATTTGTTACATAGTGAGTGCACCTCTAAACTCCCAGGCAAACGTGTCTGTAACATTTTCTTATGATCAATCGGAGATCTCCAGTGCAGTTCTACTGACACCCTCCTTTACTGGGATGCCCTAGGACACAGTACAGCCACAACGGAACATAGGCGCCAGCATGTGCGCACATGTGGATTCAAATTCGAGACCTTTGCTCTGATACCATGCCAGAATTTCAGACACTACACACTGGGATAAGATGGTTTATTAAATAACGGGTGAGTGCATCGAAAATCCCAAGGCAAGCGTGCCTGTAACCCTTCCCAAAGATAGGATCAATCGGGGATCCCCATTGCACGTCTTCTGACACCAATTTTTTTGCCTCACCTCCGTTTCAAAGTCGTTGGTCATGATGGTGGATCGCTTGATGGCCCACGGTTGGCCCACGGTTGGCCTTTGTAGACAATGCCAAAGCCACCCTTGCCCAACACATTGTCCTCCGACCAGTTGTTGGTGGCCTTCAACATCTGCTGCCGCGAGAACTGCTCACACACATCCAACCCCTCCCACTTCTCTGCGCACACAGGAGGACGAGAGAGCGAGCGACCATGGGAGTTAATGAGTAAATAGAACATGAGAGCAGAGGAGAGGCAGAGCTGTAATGCAGTAAAAATGGTAAAGCAGGGGAGGGACGGAGACCAGAAAACAGGCGCAGCAATGGGCGAGACAGAAACGAATGGAACTGAAGAAGGGTTGAGGGGCTCACTTGGTCCGCGGGGCCACAGCAGCCATGCGACCACAAAAGCCAGGAAAATGAAGCCAGCAAAGCAGCCCAGAGCAATGCCAACTATGGCACCCGTAGACAGAGACGACTCTGCCAAGGAATGGGAGGTTACGGGAATTGGGGCGGTAGTTAGAAGGTGTCGAGGTGCGGCAAGGAGTGAAAAGGTGTGGAGGAGAAAAGCCACATGACATGGGTATTGGTGCACCATGTAAGTATTGGACATGGGCAATGCTGCGAGACTGAGGCGGTGCTGTAAGAATGAAGCAAAGGTTACCAGTGTTGGTGGTGGTGGTGGAGTTGACAATAGCGCATGTGGAGCCGTTGCCCGAGTCGAGAGTGGTGTAGCCGGCATCGCAGAGGCACGTGAAGTTGGCGGGAGAGGCAGGGGCAGCCGGCACACACACCCCATGGCCGTCACACGGGCCGTTGTCCGTGATGCTGCAGAACGCCTGGCAGGCTGCCGTGCTGCGCTGGGTTGCATTCACCGCGCACTCCGCGTTCGGGCTGAGAGTCAGGCAGTTGCCCAACAGGCTCACACTCAGCGGCAACCCTGCCCCCGCGGCAGCGTAGTACTCTTTAGGTAGGTAATCGGGGAGCGCATTGTTGCACTTGCCGTCAGAGACTCGCCAGTTGGATGTGTCTTTGAGGCCCAGGTTGTTGGGCTCGTTGACCTTGGTGGGGCAGACTTTGCAGCCGGCAGCAAAGAGCACGGCTTCCCCGAAGAAGAAGTTGCGGGCTAGGTAGACGAGAGCGCCGCTGTTCGCCACCATGCCCTTGAAGTCGCGGCTGATTGGGCCGTACAGGCTGTTGCCGCTTACATCACTGCGGGTGGGAGGGAGGCACGGGGCCATACAGAGGGCAGAAAATGGTGTTGAGTGCTTGGTCAGTGGTAGTCCCATCAAAGAAGAAGTTGCGAGCCAGGTTGACGAGCGCGCCGCTGCTCGCCACCATGTGCTTGAAGTCGCGGTTGATGCGCCCATACAGGCTGTTGCCACTCACATCCTGTGGGTTTGTGGGGCATGATCACGTGTGGGGTGTGACGATCACGTGTGGGGTGTGATGATCACGTGTGGGGTGTGACGATCACGTGTGGGGTGTGACGATCACGTGTGGGGTGTGACGATCACGTGTGGGGTGTGATGATCACGTGTGGGGTGTGACGATCACGTGTGGGGTGTGATGATCACGTGTGGGGTGTGATGATCACGTGTGGGGTGTGATGATCACGTGTGGGGTGTGATGATCACGTGGAGAGTGCGAGCCGTTGCATGAATGCATGGTAAAGGTAGTGTGGCATGTGTGGAGACATATGCGCGATTGGCTCACATCTGGTTGATACACTTGTCAAAGAGGCAGTCTGGCAGGGGTCCGTAGAGGTAGTTGTTGCTGATCATGCTGCCATCAGCACAGCACACACCATGCCACACACGACACACACCATGCCACACACGACACACACCATGCCATACACGACACACACCACGAGTCACACACCCATGCAAAAAGGCAACACGCCAAAGGGAGATATTATGTTGATAATCTCCACATTTAAGAGTTCAGTAGGTATACAAACTTGCTTGCAATAATCGACAGTCTGTCTGTCCTGGCTGGGACATCTCTAAAAGAAAAGGAAAAGAAAATAAAGCATTAATGCGCTACAGCCAAGTGTTACAACCACTCACAAGCGCCACAGCAAAGGCAGCGAGCACAGTCCAATTGGCAGAGGGCCTTCGATATTGTTGTTGTCCAACCAGCTGTGGGAGCAGGCAGAGCATTGGCAGGAAGCAGGAAGAGCAGGCAGAGCGAAGGGTAGGGAGAGCAGAGCAGTGGCAGGCAGAGCATTCGCAGGCAGATTGTTGGCAAGGAGAGCGAAGGCGGTGCCAATGGTTGCATGAATAAAGAGCAGTGGGTGAAGTGGGGATGGCACAGGCAATGATTGTGTGCCTTGGTTCTTTTTGTTAGTTTCTGTTCGTTATGTTCAGAGTGAGGACGTTTGCTGGACTTGTGTTTGTAATAAACATCTAATAACATCTACCTGTAAACCTGTGCCTGTGCTGCCTGTATTGCTTCGGCGCTGCCAACGTTCTTGAGAAATGTAGGGGAGCAAGGCAGAAAGCACCCTCACATCTGTTCAAGCTTCTGAAGTTGGGTGATGGCAGATGGCAGAGCGCCAGTCAGCTGGTTGTTGGCCATGTAGCTGACGGCGGGCAATGGTGATGGCAATGGCAATGGCAGGGAGGGAAGGGAGGCACTGTGAGAGAGATGTTGTCAGTCGGCTGATGGCAGCTGGCAGAGTGATGGTTGTTGGCAACGTAGCTGACGGGCGATGGCAATGGCAATGGCAATGGCAATGGCAGGGAGACAGTTGCAATGCGAGGGATACCTTGTGGCTGATGCGCAACGGAAATGGCAGGGAGGGGGACACTGCAACAAGAAGCAGCGCATGCAAGAGCAAAGCGTTGCGGGCTGAAGCAGGCAAGCTTCGTGGGGCAGGCAGAGGTGGGAACGTTTGATGGGCACTTAGTAAAGGAGGGGGGGAAGGGAGGGGGGTCCCTAGGCCCTTGAGGCTTACAGGTATTTCAGACTCGTCCTGGTGAATATGGCAGACGGGGGAGTGCTTGAACGGCAGAACAGCTGATAAGGGGACCCCCAAGCCCGTGAGGGCACTTAGTAAGGGGGATCCGTAACCCTTGAGGCTTACAGGTATTTCAGATTCGTCAAGGTGAATATGGCAGATGGGGGAGTGCTTGAACGGCAGAACAGCTGATAAGGGGACCCCCAAGCCCGTGAGGGCACTTAGTAAGGGGGATCCGTAACCCTTGAGGCTTACAGGTATTTCAGATTCGTCATGGTGAAGATGGCAGAGGGGATGGTGCCTGTCAGCTGGTTGACTTTTGAGTCGACTCAAAAGTCGGATCCCTAGACTCATGAGGCTTATAGGTATTTCAGATTCGTCATGGTGAATATGGGCGAGGGGATGGTGCCTGTCAGCTGGTTGTTGTTGAGGAGACTGCAGGGCATGGTAAGGGGGGTGTATTGGTTGAGACTTGAGAATTGTGCTGCGGAATGCATGGGCTGCATGTCACTGCAAAGGCTCGAAGATTATTTCTGTACACGACAGTCCACCTTGTTTAGATGGGAATGGTTTCAACTCTCATGGCTGAAGTTTCGGCCTGTTGTGGGACAACAAGGCTCACATGCCCTCAAGGGTGGTGAGGGTGGAGACGGAGTCGGGGATCGACCCTGTGAAGTTGGCTATGTGCTCATGGCAGGCGTTTTGGCACGTTGCGCCACAACAAGAGAAGAGAAGGCTCACATGTCCTCGAGTCGAGGGTGGTGAGGGTGGGTGGAGATGTGAGTAGTTTCACGGTTATGTGCTCATGGCAACCGTACTGGTTGTGGCACAAGAAGAGAAGAGGGGGCTCACATGCCCTCGAGGGTGGTGAGGGTGGAGATGGAGTCTGGAATAGCAGGCAGGGAGGAGGCAGGAGGCAGGCAGGCAGGTTACATAAAGGCATGCGTTTTGGCACGTTGTGGCACGGCACGTGAAGAAGAGGGGGCTCACATGCCCTCGAGGGTGGTGAGGGTGGAGATTTTGTTGGCAATAGCAGGCAGGCAGGGAGGCAGGAATGCAGGGAGGCAGGAATGCAGCTGGTTTTGGTCCTGCTGTGGCACAAGAAGAGGGGGCTCACATGCCCTCAAGTCAAGGGTGGTGAGGGTGGAGACGGTAGTCGGGGATCGACCCTGTGCAGTTGGCTATGTGCTCAAGGCAGGCGTTTTGGCACGTTGCGGCACAAGAAGAGAAGAGGGGGCTCACATGCCCTCAAGGGTGGTGAGGGTGGAAGTTTTATCGGGAATAGCAGGCAGGCAGGGAGGCAGGAATGCAGGGAGGCAGGAATGCAGCTGGGGATGGTCCTGTTGTGACACAAGAAGAGAAGAGAAGGCTCACATGCCCTCGAGGGTGGTTAGAGTGGAGATGGAGTCTGGAATAGCCCCTGTGAAGTTGTTGCTGCTGAGATCTCTGGGCAGGCAGGCACGCAGGCAGGCAGGCAGGCAGCAAGGAGATAGCAAGGGAGAAACAGGATAGGCTGAGAAGTTGTTGGCGCTGAGATCTCTGACCCACACCACAACACAGGCTAGAGATCTCTGACCCACACCACAACACAGGCTAGAGATCTCTGACCCACACCACAACACAGGCTAGAGAGGCAGCAATGAGATAGCCCATCGTGAGTCGGGACAAGCCCCTGTGAGGTTGTTGCTGCTGAGATCTCCGAGTCACAACACAAGTGAAGGAAAAACAAGACCGAGCAACGCGGGTGGGGTGGATTGAGCGCAACTGCTTACTGCAAGTCCAATGCATGACATGGGAACGCATAGCACAGACCCCATGGTGCTGGGAAAACGATTAAGCAAGTGATGCTTAAAGTGGGACAAGACCGAGCAACGCGGGTGGGGTGGATTGAGCGCAACTGCTTACTGCAAGTGCAATGCAAGACATGGGAACGCATAGCACAGACCCCATGCTGCTGGGAACACGATTGAGCAAGTGATGCTTAAAGTGGGACAAGAACGAGCAACGTGGGTGGGGTGAATTGAGCGCAACTGCTTACTGCAAGTGCAATGCAAGACATGGGAACGCATAGCACAGACCCCATGGTGCTGGGAACACGATTGAGCAAGTGATGCTTAAAGTGGGACAAGACCGAGCAACGCGGGTGGGGTGGATTGAGCGCAACTGCTTACTGCGGGTGCCATGCAAGACATGGGAACGCACAGCACAGACCCCATGGTGCCGGGAACACGATTGAGCAGGTGATGCTTAGATTGAGTAGGTGATGCTTAGATTGAGTAGGTGGGGTGGATTGAGCGCAACTGCTTACTGCGGGTGCCATGCAAGACATGGGAACGCACAGCACAGACCCCATGGTGCTGGGAACACCATTGAGCAAGTGGTGCTTAAAGTGGGACAAGAACGAACTATTGAGACTTCTCAAAAGTCGATGTTTAGAGATTGGGACAAGGACGAACAGAGTGTCTCAGCGTTGGAGGCTTACTTACATTTGTACACACATCTAACATTCCAGCGTGAAACAACGGTGCAAAGAACGAGGAGGAAGAGAGTGTGGGGAGGCTAACTTAAATTTGTACACATCTAGCGTTCCAGCGTGCGAGAACTAGTACTTTGAGACATCTCAAAACACTACTTCTTGCACTTGGAGGCTTACTTACATTTGTACACATCTGGCGTTCCAGCGTGAGAAGTCTGGTAAGGAACCCGTGAAGCCATTTCCTCCCAGGCTACTGCACAGTGCAAAAAGGGCGAATGTGAATTCCTGGGGCATGAAAGCTAAGCATCTAAGGGGGAAAAAGGCGCCAGGGACACACAGTGGACTTTTGCGGGTGCAGCTACCCGTTGTCCAGTCAATTTGCGGGTTGTACCATCATAGCCAATCATGTTCTAATAAAGTGTCGTGCCCATCCAATGTCTTCGCGGGCATTTCCTGTGTAAGCTCGAAGTTTCCCCCGCAGCGGACTTTTACTCTCTCCACTTTCTCCCGTATAGCCCGGGGGGTGCCGTCGACTAGGCGGGCATCTATCTCCGGTAACCACCTACTATGCCTTACCCCATAAGGAACTTATGGGACTGTTGGATACTTCCCTGTGTTGAGGGGTATAGAGGGACGGCTGGATGCAGCTGTTAGAAACCCAAGGAAACTGCCGAAGCACATGCATGCATTGTGGGGCCCTAAGAGACAGACAACAAGCTTGGGTTGGGAGATACAGGGAGAGACATTCAAAGCAAGTTGCAGGCATGTGGATGCCCGGTCTAGTACTTTGGCAGCGGAGCAGAGTAATTGCGACGTATGGTTGAGGATAGTCAAAATCAGTTTGTACGCACTGTTTTATTGAGAGAAGAAGGTGGGCGAACGGAAGAAAAGGATCTTCTTCTGAAACATGAAAGGGTATGATGGAGCTGCTTACAGCGAGTATGGAGCTACTTACAGCGACTCCAACATGGGTAGCCGAAGCAGGTCGGATGGGATGGTTCCATGGAAATTGTTGTCATTCAGATTTCTGGGGCCCGGCAATAGTATCAAGGACCACAACGTGACATCGTTTTTTTTTTTTTTTTTTTTTCAAGCAAAAAGCATACACTTGCCGAAAAGATCCTCTACTCTATTCCGAGTCATTTCTTGCGCTACTTGGCGACAGTTCCTTTCTCCTTCATATCGGTCCTACTGCACTTCCATGGACAGTCCTTATAAGTATTAGAAGCTAGCGCACCCACAACCACAAGTCGACTCACTAGTCACCTTGAATGAACCTGATGGAATTTGTGTTGTATCAAGCAGCAGTGCCACTCACATATCTCCCAGGTTGACAAGCTGAGCCAATTCACGGGGGATGGTCCCTGTGGAGCTGTTGTTGCCCAAGTCGACCCTCAAGTCACCTTGATGAACCTAATAAAATCTGTGCTGTATCAAGCAGCGTCGCCACTCACATGTCGCCCACGTTGACAAGCTTGGCCAATTCCCGGGGGATAGTCCCTGTGGAGCTGTTGTTGCCCAAGTCGACTCTCACGTCACCTTGATGAACCTGATGAAATTCTGTGCTGTATCAAGCAGCGGTGCCACTCACATATCTCCCAGGTTGACAAGCTTAGCCAATTCACGGGGGATGGTCTCTGTGAAACTGTTGTTGGCCAAGTTCCTGCCATGACCATTTTGATTGCAATTGCCACATGATTTGCTCACAATATTTTCCTTTACAGGTTACAGGCAGGAAGAATAATACATCACATCTGAGTGGAAACAGTGGCATTTCCTCTGTCAGTGCAGCATGAAGAACAAGTCAACACAACCGGGGATTTTGGCCGGGCTGGGTGACTCATTTGGTGGGCTTGACCAGATCAGATCATCCTGACCCAACCTGAACCAAACCAACCTGACCCGACCCAACCTGAACCAAACCAACCTGACCCGACCCAACCTGACCCGACCCAACCTGACCTGACCATTGAGTTGGGATTTTCCTGTGGGTCGACCCAACCCAACCTGACCTATGGGTATATGCCGAACGAACCAGACTCTAGGGCTGGATGGTCTGAGAAAATTCTCAGGCCTACCTGAACCGGCCTGACTAAAATTGGACCGGGTCAGGTCAGGTTGGGTCGGGTTGACCATGCCTAAGTGCAACCCGCTTTTGTGCGTGGATGTCTTAGAAAAATACAAGAGCCACGTGTGGATGTGTGTGTTACATGTTCGGAGGCACGTACAGGGATACAAGGCTTGTTTTGAGGCGCCTCAAAACATGTTCAGAGGCACGTACAGGGATACAAGGCTCTTCTGGCGCAAAATAAACTCGGGAAAAGTTCCTGTAAACCGGTTGTTCCCAATCTCCCTGGATGAGGTCCAAGATAGAATGTGGGGGGGGGGGGGGGGGGGGGGGGGAGATGATGAAAGAAATAGATGGAGAATGGCGCATGGGAAAGCATGCATTTATTCGTGAATGCGTGAACAGTGGTGTGCATGCACACAATATGTGGACATACGGAAATGTACGAAACATGTGTATGAAATTCTTTAATGCACACAAGCGTTCAGTCATTACGCTAACTGATCCTCCATGCCACCAACACATATAGGTGCGACGAAAGAGGTTGTTGCACTGCGCTGATAAGGTGAGAGTATATTTTACTCGACTCAAAGATCAGGTGAGAGACGGATGGAGTGCACTCACAGGCTTGTGAGGCCACTGATTGCCGTTAAGCCCGCCGGAAGCACACCAGAGAAGCTGTTGGTATGAAGGCGTCTGCAAAGCAAAGCAGTACCAGAAAAAAATCATCTCAAATGTTGCAGGCAGGCAGCCAAAGTGGGTCACGGGAAGCGAGGGAAAGCAAGGTGAGGGCCGATAAAAGGCCGCTGAGGTGGCCAAAAGGAGAGAATACAATACCCACATGGCATCTAGCCATGTCATCTGCGTCACCACGTCAAGGCCTGAGCTTAGATTGTTGACCGCAATGTCCCTGTCAAGTGGAGCACACACACGCACGCACGCACGCACACGCACGCACACACACACACACACACACACACACACACACACACACACACACACACACACACACACACAGACACACACACACACACACACGCGCGCGCGCGCGCGCGCACACACACATGTGAGAGGCAACAAGCATATGTTTGGGAACACAGCAACCAGTAACGAAGGCCCTGCAAGGCACAGCAAGCAACAACCACTGCCATTTGAGGCTGCGCAATCGATTGTGTCAGTGCAGCACTTTAGTGCCGTGGGAGGCAACAAGCATATGCGTAGGAACGCAGCAATCAGTAACGAAGGCCCTGCAAGGCACAGCAAGCAACAACCACTGCCATTTGAGGTGACTTTTGAGTCGACTCAAGAGGCAACAAGCATATGTTTGGGAACACAGCAATGAGTAACTAAGGCCCTGCAAGGCACAGCATGGAACAACTACTACCATTTGAGGCCGTGCAAACAATTGTGTCAGTGCAGCAGTTTAGTGCTGTGGGAGCAGGGAGAGGTAAAAGGGGAGCATAACATGGGTAAACGGGTAGCATGGGGAGAGACATACAGAGCACTCATGCCAGAGAGGGCAGTGAAGGCAGGGAGAGGCAGAGGGGGCAGGGTTAAAGAAGGAGGAGGGAGCGCAGTATGGGGAGTCTTACAGAGCACTCATGCCAGTGAGGGCAGTGAAGGTGCTGGGGATGCCCCCTGTGAACAAATTGTAGGATAGTTGACTGCACGCAGCCAGGGCAGCCGAAGAGGAATCATTGCAGATGGAAGAGGAGGAGAAAGGGAGTGACACAAGATTTGAGAAATGGAGCTGGACAGAGAGTGCATGTTGGTTGGAGGAAAGGCCATGGGGCGAGTAAGCATGGAGGTGGGATGGGATGGGCCCATGGAAGGTATTGAGGTCGTTTTTGAGGCGCCTCAAAAACGACCTCAATGGTGGGATGGGCCCATGGAAGGTATTGACTATTGAGGCGCCCCATAAAACGTGGGGGGTCTCACAGCTGAGAGAGGTTGGGCAGAGCTGCCAGGTGTGGTGGGATGGGCCCACTGAAGGTGTTATAGCCGAGCGATCTGGATAGGCGGACAGGGCAGGAGAGGCGTGCAGAGAAATAGGTGACTTTTGGGTCAACTCAAAAGTCACCTCAGTGCCAGGTGTGGTGGGATGGGCCCACTGAAGGCATTGTAGCCGAGCGATCTGGATAAGAGGACAGGGAAGGAGCCGAGCAGAGAATCGTTTCAATGTTTGAGAGTCACTCTTAAGGAGAGGTATGATTAAAGACAGTCATTCAATGTTTGATTGTATTATGGGTAAGAGTGGAGCAAAGGTTGTGAGGTCATGAGGACTTATTAATGGCTTTCTGCTTGGTCGGTTGAAAGCATCAAGGCTGCCAGAGGCAGTCAAAGGACTGCATACTAGCCGTTCCTTTTCGCAAAAGCAGCTGGACTCCCGATGGGAGAACAGAGCTCCGAGAACAAAAAAACATGTAATGAATTATGAGAATGTGCTGATCTATGAAAGTACAAGATTGTGCTAGGGTTAGGCTTGGAAAGGTGAGGCAGGAGGCGGAGGGAAGAGTGGCATACATTGACTGGATGCTGGTAGCGAATATGGGAGGTATTGTACCAGACAGTTGATTCCACGACAGGTCTCTGCAGTACAAAGGAAGTAGAGAAAGTGGTGCACTGAGTGAGGAAGGGGGAAAATGCAGGGGGTATTGTGCCAGACAGTTGATTCCACGACAGGTCTCTGCAGTAGAGGGGGGCAGAACAATTGGTGCACACTGAGCGAGGGAGGGATATTAGACCAGGACAGAGTGGGGATTGGAGAATGAAAAGCGGGGAGGAGGAGAAGGGAAACTTACATCTCAGTTAGGCCTGTTAGGGCGGAGAAGGTTGTTGGAATGGTTCCTTGGAATTTGTTGGCTCCCAGAGATCTGATGGAAAAGGGAGCCAAACGAGTATGTTGTTCACAGGGGCACTGGTTTCAGCTAAGTGTGATGTGCCGAGAATGTTGTCGGAATGGTTCCTTGGAATCTGTTGGCTCCCAGAGATCTGATGGAAAAGGGAGACAAACGAGTATGTTGTTCACAGGAGCACTGGTTTCAGCTAAGTGTAACGTGCCGAGAATGTTGCGGGAATGGAATGGCCTCTTGGGATTTGTTGGCTCCCAGAGATCTGATGGAAAAGGGAGACGAAACAACGTTGTTGTTCACAGGGCCACTGGGATGACAAGAAGAGGGTCTGGGCTAAGTGCAAACTGCCTTTTAATTAGTGTGTAAAACTCGTTTCGACTCAACCGATACTGGTTTGAGACGGCTGCTTGAGATATTCGACTTAGATAAGGTGAGAGGCACGTTGAGTTGATCGAACCAGCATGGTAGAAACACTGCATTGCAGCACGGTGGGATGGCATGGCATGCAGTAACTCAAAGCTTCTGCAGATTGACATATGTTTTTTTAGAATTCTCAAAAAGAAACACTGCATTGCAGCACGGTGGGATTAGATAAAAGGCAGTTTGCAGCAACTCACAGCTTCTGCAGATTGACCAGGTTGGTCCAAGTCTTGGGCAAATAGCCTTCCAGGTTGTTTCCTAAGAGGGACCTGCAGAGCGTGAAAGCAGGCAACAGGCTGCTGTGATGTGAGCTGAGAGATGCCGTCATTCAGCAATCGCCTTTTGAGGCGCCTCAAAAGTCACTGCAATCCCACACGCACACTAAGCTCACAGGCTGCAAGTGATCTCAACACGCTAGATTCACTCACAGGCTGGTGAGTGCTGAGAGCTGAGATATGTCGTCATTCAGCAATCCTGAAATTACTCTTAAGAATTCTCAAAAGTATTTCCACGTGCCCTAAACTCACTCACAGGCTGGTGAGTGCTAAGAGCTGAGATATGTCGTCATTCAGCAGTCGCCCTTGCCGGTGTGGGTCGTCTGTCTCCACGGTCCTGCACACAACAAAGGGAAGGGCAGCAAGATATGCAACAAACTGTTGACTTTTGAGTCAACTTAAAGGTCAGGTCAACTCCGTCCCTGCCGGTGTGGGTCGTCTGTCTCCACGGTCCTGCACACAACAAAGGAAAGGGCAGCAAGGGCCGCAGCACAGAGACGGCCGGCAAGGTTGCCGCACTACGACAAGCCCGTTCATTCCTGCCTGTGTGGGTTGTCTTCTGCCACATTCCTGCGCACAAAGGGAAGGCCGGTGAGAGAGTCGACGCACTGAGTAAGTTTCGAGTCGACTCGAAAGTCAACTCCGTCCCTGCCGGTGTGGGTCGTCCATCTCCACGATCCTGCACACAAAGGGAAGGCCGGCAAGATTCGCTGCAAACAGTTGACTTTAATGTCAACTCAAAAGTCAACTGCGTCCCTGCCGGTGCGGGTCGTCCGTCTCCACATCCCACCCTGCGCACAAAGGGAAGGCCGGTAAGAGAGTCGACGCACTGAGTTGACCTTTGAGTCAACTCAAAAGGCAACTTCGTCCCTGCCGGTGAGGATCGTGCGTCTCCACATCCCGCCCTGCGCACTAAGGGAAGGCCAGCAAGACTCGAGCTGGTTTTTGAGAATTCTCAAAAACTCCCCAGCGACTTTTGAGTGTGGGCTGGGAAGGCCAGCAAGACTCGCTGCACGGAGACCAGCCCAGTCACAGCCGACTTTTGAGTCGACTCAAAAATTACCTCGTTACAATGGCACACGACACTTTTCATCAAGGAGAGCACTTATCGCTCGGAAGGCCAGCAAGACTCGTTGCACGGAGACCAGCCCAGCCCAGTCGCAGCCTTGGCATGGCATGGCAGCACGTGTGGCTCTCCTCATGCCTCACGGGGGAAGTGGTGCGGTGTGTGTGGGCAATGGAGGGAAGCTCAATCGGTGAGTGACAGGGTAGGGGTGTAGCTCACAGAGGGTGAAGGTTGGAGAGGTGAGTGACCCAATTGGCTGTTGAGGCGCCTCAAAAGGCGCCTCAAAAGGCGCCTCAATAGGCGCCTTAAAAGTCACCTCAAAAGTCACCTCAAAAGTCACCTCAAAAGTCACCTCAAAAGGCGCCTCAAAAGGCACCTCAAAAGGCGCCTCGGAAGTAGCTTACAGATAGTGAAGGTTGGAGAGGTGGGTGACCCATTCGGGGAACTCGAGGGCAGGAAGGTAGTTCAGGCCCCTGCAGGGAGGAGCGGAAGGGCAGGGAAAAAGGGGCTTTCTTAAGAAATTAAAAAGTAGAACACGGTATTGCATAAATTGGGTGTTGAAAACGGGTTAATACGGTTTCAGGTGGTTCGTTTCTGGTTTGGTTATAAAACAAATAGGCGTTTTATACCCGACTTCGGGTCAAACTCCCAAGATTGTCGACCCGACCCGGCACTTAGGTAAGTGTCAGGTAATTTGGGTCCATGTTGGGGTCAGGTCGACCCGAAGAAACGCGCGCTGTTGCTAGTTGTGGGGGAAGGAGGTGGGGTTGAGAAAAACGGGGGGAAAAGGAGGAGGGGGAGGACGAGGAAGGGTGCCACGAGTCAGGTTTTACTGCAGGCGAAAGGCAAGAGCAGAGCAGGTCACTTAGACGAATTAAAAGCGGAAAGGTGCAGTCATGTCCGGCTTGTCAACAAGACTAGGCAAGAATGATTGAAAGGAGAGGGGTTTCACTAGCAGCAGTTGGGGTACATATAGCAAACCCTAACTGGGTTGTACTCGCTATAGAGCACCCCACTACAGGCTAGACAATAATAACATTCTGACACACCCCCATAGCCAAAGTGGGGTGTAATCAGTACAATGAGCAGGCATAGCAATAGTTCACAATTATAAGCAAAGCTAGAGGTGATCATAGAGGGCAAGTGAGGAGGAGGAGAAACTGTGAGGGCGAGAAGATGAAAGGCGCCGACTGAAGCTGCAGACACACGGGCAACAGGAGCGGCGCGCACAGTGGCTACCGAGCGCACGAGGGCACCGGACTACGGGAGTATCTGGCTCCGCGGCTACGACGAGCACACACAGGAGCAACGGACCCACAGGCGACTGGCGAAGCAGGCTCGCTGGGCTACCGAAACGCGCGAGGGCATCCGGACTACTGGCGCTGCTGGCGTCACGATAGCTACCTCCACGCAACCTCCCCCGACCGTCCCACGCCCCTCTCACACACCCCCTGCTGACACCCTAGCTCCACTTCCACGGCACCCCCCTTAAACCCTAAACCCTCGGCTCCCACACACCCACCCCCCTCAGCGGCAGCTGCAGCAGTGGGAGACGGAGGAGGAGGAGGAGCCGCAGGTTACCCACACCGGTCACCCCCATGCCCGCCACCCCCAAACCCTAACGCAGGCAGGAGCGCGGGAAACAGCAGGGGCGGGGCACGGAGGGAAAGGGAGGCAGCGGGGTGGCTCTTGGGCGCCACGAAGAAGCAGGGCGCGGGCCCCCCGAGGGCGCCACGGCGGGTGACGGGAGGGGGGCCGCGCACGGGCCCCCGAGGGCGGCTCGACGGGCGACGGGAGGGGCCGCGCGCGGGCCCCCTAGGCGCCGCGACGAGGCGACGGGAGGGGGCGGCGCGCGGGCCCCCAAGGTGCCGCGACGAGGCGACGGGAGGGGGGGGACGCGCGGGCCCCCAGGGCGCCGCGACGAGGCGACGGGAGGAGGACGACGGGGGGCAGCGCGCAGGTCCCCGGGGGCGCCACGACGGGCAGGAAACCGCCGCGCGCCTCGGGGCGCACGGCGGGCAGAAAACCGCCGTACGCCCTGAGCGCACGGCGGGATGAAAAACCCTAAAATTTTTCGCCGCGCGCGGAGCGCGCGGCAGGAAGAAGACGGCGCGCGCCCGAGGCGTGCGAGAAGCAGAATAGCAGCGGAAGCAGTTAGGTGGCGGGCCCACCCACAGGATCGACCCAAGGGGGTCGACCTGCTCTGATAGCATGTCAACAAGACTAGGCAAGAATGATTGAAAGGAGAGGGGTTTCACTAGCAGCAGTTGGGGTACATATAGCAAACCCTAACTGGGTTGTACTCGCTATAGAGCACCCCACTACAGGCTAGACAATAATAACATTCTGACACGGCTTACAGTCCTGTGAGGGCAGTCATGTATTGAATCTCTCTGGGTATTTCCCCTGTGGTGCTCTTAAGCCCGTTCAGCTCCCTGCACTCATGCACACGTGATAAGCAAAAGAATGAACACAACCTACTATCAGTGCTATCTGCGAATATTCCGAGGCGCCTCAAAAATCGTCCGATATCATGGAGTGTATCCATGTGTGATCTCGGACAATTTTTATACCAAGACTGAATAACACTGTCAATGCCAGTTGCGAGTTGGTAAAGAGAAATTTCGACGGTGACATGAGAAGGTATGCGAATGGTGCGTACAGCTGCTGAAGCTTTCCCAGGTGAGAAAGGATGTGCAGGGAGGACACGTCCCTTGTGAATGGAATGGAGTAGACTTTTGAACCGACCCACAAGTTTACTTTGCTAACAGCTGCTGTAGTTTTCCCAGGTGAGACAGAATGTGCAGGGAGGACAGGTCCCCTGTGAATGGAATGGAGTAGACTTTTGAACCGTCCCACAAGTTTACTTTGCTTACAGCTGCTGTAGTTTTCCCAAGTGAGACAGAATGTGCAGGGAGGACAGGTCCCCTGTGAATGGAATGGAGTAAACTATTGAGTCGACCCACAAGCTAACTTTGCTTACAGCTGCTGTAGTTTTCCCAGGTGAGACAGAATGTGCAGGGAGGACAAGTCCCCTGTGAATGCTGTCAAGTACAGTAGACTCCTGGGAGATGGGAGGGAGGGCAGTGAGGCATGGGATGCAAGAAGTCACTGTTTGAGTCGACTCAAAAGCAAGTCCCCTGTGAATGCCGTCAAGTACTGTAGACTCCTGGGAGATGGGAGGGAGTGAGGGTGACAAGAGAGGACTGAGGGTGATGGGAGGGAAGTGAGACACAGGAGAATTCATGGATAAGATGGTGGAGCGAAGTCGCATGCAGCGTGTTTGAAGTAGTCGTTTTGAGACGTCTCAAAACACCATTTGAAACACTTGTCTGCAGGGTGATGGGATGGGAGGGAAGTTAGGCGAGGCATGGGAGAAGCCACGGGTAAGATGCTGGAGCGAAGTGTTTGAAGTAGTGCTTTGAGAAGTCTCAAAACACTACTTCAAACACAGGGAAGTGAGCAATGGCATTGCTAGCTTGCAGGATTAACATATCTTGCAAGGCGTACAGTGTTTGCAGGGCGTACAGTGCTTGCAGGGCGTACAGTGCTTGCAGGGCGTACAATGTTTGCAGGGCGTACAGTGTTTGCAGGGCGTACAGTGTTTGCAGGGCGTACAGTGTTTGCAGGGCGTACAGTGTTTGCAGGGCGTACAGTGTTTGCAGGGCGTACAGTGTTTGCAGGGCGTACAGTGTTTGCAGGGCGTACAGTGTTTGCAGGGCGTACAGTGTTTGCAGGGCGTACAGTGTTTGCAGGGCGTACAGTGTTTGCAAGGCGTACAGTGTTTGCAGGGCGTACAGTGTTTGCAGGGCGTACAGTGTTTGCAGGGCGTACAGTGTTTGCAGGGCGTACAGTGTTTGCAGGGCGTACAGTGTTTGCAGGGCGTACAGTGTTTGCAGGGCGTACAGTGTTTGCAGGGCGTACAGTGTTTGCAGGGCGTACAGTGCTTGCAGGGCGTACAGTGTTTGTAGGGCGTACAGTGTTTGCAGGGCGTACAGTGTTTGCAGGGTGGGTGGGTGGGTGGGTGGGTGGGTGGGTGGGTGGGTGGGTGGGTGGGTGGGTGGGTGGGTGGGTGGGTGGGTGGGTGGGTGGGTGGGTGGGTGGGTGGGTGGGTGGGTGGGTGGGTGGGTGGGTGGGTGGGTGGGTGGGTGGGTGGGTGGGTGGGTGGGTGGGTGGGTGGGTGGGTGGGTGGGTGGGTGGGTGGGTGGGTGGGTGGGTGGGTGGGTGGGTGGGTGGGTGGGTGGGTGGGTGGGTGGGTGGGTGGGTGGGTGGGTGGGTGGGTGGGGGAGGGTGGGTGGGTGGGTGGGTGGGTGGGTGGGTGGGTGGGTGGGTGGGTGGGTGGGTGGGTGGGTGGGTGGGTGGGTGGGTGGGTGGGTGGGTGGGTGGGTGGGTGGGTGGGTGGGTGGGTGGGTGGGTGGGTGGGTGGGTGGGTGGGTGGGTGGGTGGGTGGGTGGGTGGGTGGGTGGGTGGGTGGGTGGGTGGGTGGGTGGGTGGGTGGGTGGGTGGGTGGGTGGGTGGGTGGGTGGGTGGGTGGGTGGGTGGGTGGGTGACGGACAGGTATTGCAGACTGGCGAGAGCGGTGATGGAGGCAGGTATGGAGCCGGTGGGGGGGAAGACTGTGCATAAGTCCATGGCGAGGGAAGGAAAGGCATGGTGGAGGGAGAGTGTGGGCGGGTGGTGTGGTGACTGACAGGTATTGCAGACTGGCGAGAGCAGTGATGGAGGCAGGTATGGAGCCGGCTGGAGGATTCACTTTGGTGGAGTATTTTGCATCCCTGCCAGCCAACACACACACGCACGCATGCATGCCCGCTTTGAGTCGACTCAAAACACATGATGGAAGAAGGTAAGGAGACAGTGGCTGGAGGATTCATCGTTTGTTTTCTGAGAATTTTCAAAAAACAGGTAAGGAGACAGTGGCCGGAGGATTCATCGTTTGTTTTCTGAGAATTTTCAAAAAACAGGTAAGGAGACAGTGGCTGGGGGATTCACTTCGGCAGAGTAATTGCATCCCTGCCAGCCAACACACAAAAATGCATGCATGCATGCCCGCTTTGAGTCGACTCAAAACATTGAGTCGACTCAAAACATTGAGTCGACTCAAAACACATGATGGAAGCAGGTAAGGAGACAGTGGCCGGAGGATTCACTTCGGCGCAGTATTTTGCATCCCTGCCAGCCAACACACACACGCATGCATGCATGCACATAATGCATGCAATACCAACCAGCTCCCATTCCTCCCCATCTCCCACCCTAGTTCCCTTCCCCCGGTAACCCAGCCCTCCCCCATCCCGCCAGCCAGCCAACACACGCACGCATGCACGCATCACCAGCTCAGCTCCCATTCCTCCCCCACCTCCCACCCCAGTCTAGTTTTGAGGCGCCTCAAAAAATGCACGCAATACCAACCAGCTCCCATTCCTCCCCCACCTCCCACCCCAGTTCCCTTCCCCAGTATCGCAGCCCTCCCCCATCCCACCGCCCCACATCCTCCACTTTCAACCCATCCCCCTCCCTATCAAGATTGCCACTCAATCCATGATTCCACATGCACATAGTAACATCCAGCCCATCCAGCCCACATCTCAGTACATGATTATTCCTAAGTGGAGCAACCAATGGGAGGGTGGACACGTGATACACGAAGTGCTTTGAGACGAATCAAAACACTTCTTTTATCACATCCACCCCATCCAGCCCACATCTCTCGGTGCAAGTTTATTCCAAGCAGAGCAATCAATGGAAGGGTGGAACATTGATACAAAGTGAGAGCACGGAGAGTGCATAGGACCAATGAGGGGTAAGGGGGGATATACTGAGGGGCGATACATTGCCTGGTGCCCTAGACTAGGCTGAGACTCACAGGGCAACGAGACTCACAGGGCAATGAGACTCACAGGGCAACGCGACTCACAGGGAAACGACAAGCCCTTAGGGCTGCAGGTGACGCCATTCCATGCAGAGCACGCCGTGGTGGCGTTGCTGTTGCTTTTCCAAACGCCCCACGCCTCCCTCAGCTGCAGCAGCACGCTCACTGGCGGCACAACGGGGAAATGGGGAGCACATTCGTGCAATTGGGAGGGAAGAGGTGGGGGACACCCTTGCTGTTGCTCGCCCAAACGCCCCACGCCTCCCTCAGCTGCAGCAGCACGCTCACTGGCGGCACAACGGGGAAATGGGGAGCACATTCGTGCAATTGGGAGGGAAGAGGTGGGGGACACCCTTGCTGTTGCTCGCCCAAACGCCCCACGCCTCCCTCAGCTGCAGCAGCACGCTCACTGGCGGCACAACGGGGAAATGGGGAGCACATTCGTGCAATTGGGAGGGAAGAGGTGGGGGACACCCTTGCTGTTGCTCGCCCAAACGCCCCACGCCTCCCTCAGCTGCAGCAGCACGCTCACTGGCGGCACAACGGGGAAATGGGGAGCACATTCGTGCAATTGGGAGGCGGCAGGGGAGGAGGGGGAGGGGTGGAGGTCACTCAGCGTTGGCGTTGCTGTTGTTTGTGCTGGTACAGGGAGGGAATGGGGCCAAATTCATGCTATTGGGAGGGTGTGTTGGGGGGGGGAGAGGGGGGGTTGGGGCGGACACGCAGTGGCGGCCTTTCTGTTGCCCGCCCAAATGCCTCACGCCTCCTTCAGCTGCAGCAGCGCCTTCACTGGCGTCATAGCGGAGAAATGGAAGGCAGGCCTGGACGGACGGGCCTGTGCGAGGTGACTTTTGAGTCGACTCAGAAGTCACCTTCAGCTGCAGCAGCGCCTGCACTGCCGTCATAGCGTGGAGGTGTCGTGAAATGGATGGCAGGCCTGGGCGGGCCTGTGCGGTCGTGATACTTTGTCTGCCCATGAGAGATCTAGCTCGGAATGGGGGGATATGTGGCTCGGAATGGGGGGATATGTGGCTCCAAATGGGGGGATATGTGGCTCGGAATGGGGGGATATGTGGCTCGGAATGGGGGGATATGTGGCTCGGAATGGGAGGATATGCGGCTCGGAATGGGAGGATATGCGGCTCGGAATGGGAGGATATGGGGCTCTGAATGGGGGGATATGTGGCTCGGGATGGGAGGATATGTGGCTCGGAATGGGGGGATATGTGGCTCGGAATGGGGGGATATGTGGCTCGGAATGGGGGGATATGGGGCTCGGAATGGGAGGATATGCGGCTCGGAATGGGAGGATATGCGGCTCGGAATGGGAGGATATGGGGCTCTGAATGGGAGGATATGTGGCTCGGGATGGGAGGATATGTGGCTCGGAATGGGAGGATATGTGGCTCGGAATGGGAGGATATGTGGCTCGGGATGGGAGGATATGTGGCTCGGAATGGGAGGATATGCGGCTCAAAATGGGAGGATATGTCGGAATGCAAAGGTCGCTGGGAGCTTTAAACGGATGACGAGAGACTCACATTGCGAGTCTTCAAGTACGACGGGCCTTGCAACGCGCGCGTCGGGCGCTCTGAAACCGCCGGTCGCGCCGCGTTTTAAGAGCGATCGTCGCGCGCGGCTGGGTCGAGCGCGGCTGGGTCGAGCGCGGCTGGGTCGAGCGCGCGACAGCAGGCGCTGTTCGTACGGACGTGGGGCGTCTCGGAGCGGCGGCAGTGGGTAACTAATACTATTAATAGTAGTATCGCCGGAAAGGGAGCAAGCAGCGGCGCCGGCAGCGAGCGTGAGGGCCGCGAGGAGGAGAATGCAAGGTGCGGCGACATTTGCAGAGCGTGACGCGACGCCAGGCCCGGGAGAACGAATGTTAGGCGTGGTATTGCCGCTGCGCATGATTCAGACTCGTGATACCTACTAGGAAGTGACCGTGAGACAAGGAGAGTCCGGCAGTCACAATCTCCAGCAATCAACCTGGTAACATTCGTTAGATTGTACTATACGAGGCTCCGGCGATTGAGTGACATGTGCGCCTTCTTTACATTGCAGTATCAGACGCTGGTGTGCGCGCGGGCAGAGGAGGGGGGCGGGGAGGGCAGGGGGAGAGACGAGGATTCCGACCGAGGGAAAAAACGTGAGTGCACCGTTTCGGTTCCGTCCGCGTGAGTCGGTAGTGCGCGCCAGTCAAATCCAGCCGCGCGGCTCGTCAGTCGCGAAATAGCTGCGAACCCCTTGTTGGTACATCAGGGGCTGAGCAAAGCAAAAGGTGGCCCATACAGGTCTCGAACCTGTGACCTTCGCGTTATTAGCACGACGCTCTAACCAGCTGAGCTAATAGGCCTGTTTTGCTTCAATTTTTTCCCTTATAAATTAAATTAAAAACTCTAGCCTGCCACAATGCTAACTTACTGTGCTTCGATTCCTTTAAAGCCAGGGTCTCAAGCAAGCAAAGCAGCCATCAACTGCAAAGCAGTTGAAGATAGGTTACCTTGTTAGTGCAGGCGAATTTCTCTTTGGTTGGGTTGGAAACCTTCTCCCGTCAGTGCCACAACAAGTTTTGAGTGCGTGAGACTTTCGACGAGTCTGGGGCATTTTAGGTTTGGTTCCGAACCAAATTGGGGAATGATCATACTAGGGCCTCGGATTAGCAGAAAGATTGCCAACTTGGGGCCTCGTGATTCGCGACCCTACGAAGAAGGCCCGAAGCAACCTACAAGCCTAGGCAGCTAGGCCGAGCTCGCCAGGTCACCACCTGCTGGCTTGGGTTTGACGGATTTCGCTAGCACCCTGGTTGACGGGAGGAGCCCTCGTCAGCCCATTCACAATGGGCAGTACAGATACTTCAGCGAAATAACCCAAACTTTTATCGCAGTGTGAAAAAAATATAAAACCGAATCGAAAGGCATAAAATTAGGGAGGCATCAACCCTAAACACATGCGACAAGGTGTTTAGGGTTGATGCCTCCCTGACCGGATGCATGGCCGTATGGGGTTTATATTTTTTGCCAGCTTGTCCGTTCAGAAATCCGTCACCTCGTGTGGTCAGGTCTGACGGAGCGCGTTAGTGAGGCCCGAAATTGGTTAGAGACAGGTCCGGACCAGGTTCGACACTTCGCGAAACACGAGGCCCCAAGTTGGCACTCTTTCTAGAGCTTCGGGGCCCCAATCTGATCATCTCCCAACCAAATTTACAAACCTAGAAGGTTCGGCTATACCTAGCGATTTGGATTCGTTTCGTACCCCTCGCTTCACCCCTCTTCAAACTTCACAACTCGCCAACCAATCACACACAAACTTGCACTGTCGACTGCAAAACACTTGTAGTACATAAGACCCTGGCTTTAAAATGTCGTTCCACTCGCGTTTCGTCTCCCATCCTCTCACCGCATCGCTGCTGCACCGGTGCGCGATCAGTCGAGCTTTGGGGAGCGGATCGGCGGCCACGTGGAGCGGAGAACCACGCGGATTTCGCGCGGACGAGGCGGTATTCTCGCAAGCAGAGGATAAGGGGGTGAACGCGAAAGGGGAAACGAGGGGGGACGCGAGGGGGGATGAGAGCGCGGGTGCGACGTGCGGCGATATCGATCTCCGCGAGATGAATCCGGACTCATCCGCAGAGGGCGCGGCGAGTATTGACGGTCGCTGCGACTCGCGGGGCGACGATGGCGCGGGTTCGCGACGAGATGGCGACGCGGCGAAGCGGGCGAACTCGCTGTCTGCTGCTTTGCGAAATGCGGCGACTGTCGAGGTGAGTGGCAGCGGGGGATGGAAGGTTGGTAACTTCTATCGTGTGAGGTGCAGCGAGGGGAGTAGAGATCTTGTAAGGTAGTGCTGCTATGCCTCACTCTTGTCTCATCCATGGGTCCCATCTCCCTCCCTCTGCTCCCGTTCCCCTCACTGTCCCCTCCCTCCTGCCTCCGATCCATGCCCCTCCCTCCCCTTTCCCACCCCACTACCTCCTTCCTTCAAGCCTTTCCCCCCCCCCCGTCCCCCCAACCTCCCCTACCTCCCTTCACCTTTCCCCCGTCTCCCTCCTCACTTACATCTTGTGTATTGCCTTCCCTCGCTCCACTTCTCAGTTCCTTCTCACTGCCCCCAATGCCTCCAACGCTCCCACTGTTGCTTTTGCCCCCTCTCTCCTTCGCTTGCAAATCACTCCTCCTGTTGCCGCCGTCATTTCCTCTCAACCCTTCCTTCCCTCACCCTCTTCCATTGCCCTTCTTCCCCCCCCCCCCCCCCCTTGTTGTCGCATGCCATGCCAGCAGCATCTGGACTTGACCGCTAGTGATGACCTGCGCTGCACCAACCTCATGTGCCCCCAGGTGAGGCGCGGTGGGGCGAGGTGGGGCGAGGTGGGGCGACGTGAGGCATATGGGGCGAGGTGGGGCGAATAAACGAGGTGCCACAAGGTGGGGCGAGGTGGGGCGAGGTGAGACGAGGTGATGCAAGGTGGAGCGGGTGAGAGGCAAGGTGAGACAGATGGGACGAGGTGGGGCGAGGTGCCACAAGGAGGGGCAAGGTGAGGATTTCCGCTGCACTAAGCCTCCTCTCTCTCCTCTCTCTCCTCCTCTCCCCTCCCCTCCTCACCAGGTCACCGAGACTTGCATATGTCTCCTGGGCATGGCCCTTTCTCCCATTCTCCGCCTCACCTTCCCCCAACCTCCCCCAACCTCCCCTCCTCCTCACCTTTTCTCTCCTCCTCTCCTCACCAGGTCACCGAGCCCTGCATCTGTCGCCTGGGCGTTGCCCTCTCACGCTTGCCGCGCCTCACCTCCCTCACTCTCGCTCACAACGGGTGAGAATTATTTTAAGAAATGGCTGCTTCTAACTGCCTGAAAGACAGCAGCATGTCAGATGGCACCGGGTGATCCAAATTCCAAGCACCTGCTGCACCGTATGCCCACTTTGCATCCTCACTTGTTTCCTCACTTGTTTTTATGTCTACCATGATCCCACCTTGCATTTTACTCGTTCCTGCACTTTCGGCCTATACTCACTCCATCTCCTCTTTCCTTCTCCGTGTGCCACCACAGCACACCACACCGTCTCCTTCATTAAACTCCACACCATACCATCCGCCTTACCGAATCTATCCATCCATCTGCCTCTTGTTGTGGGAGCCTTTAGGCTGCTGATTTCTGTTCACAACTCATTTTTGTTCATAACTGATTTTTGTTCATAACTGATTTTTGTTCTCCCACGCCGCCCCATCCGTCCTCCTCCCTCCCCTGACAGCCTAGAGGCTCTCCCTGACTCGCTATCCTCCCTCACCACCCTCCGCCATCTCGACGAATAGCCCACCCATCCCCCACCCTTTCCCTTGTTCCCCCCTCCCTTGCAGCCTGGAGGCTCTCCCCGATACACTCTCCTCCCTCACTGCCCTACGCCATCTTGACCTCTCCCACAACCGCCTCTCCTCTCTGCCTCTCCACCTCACGTCCGCCCTACCACACCTCAAGTGAGTTTCACGCCTTGAGTGAGTTCCACACCTCAAGTGAGTTTCACGCCTTGAGTGAGTTCCACACCTCAAGTGAGTTTCACGCCTTGAGTGAGTTCCACACCTCAAGTGAGTTTCACGCCTTGAGTGAGTTCCACACCAAGAGTGACTTTCACGCCTAGAGTGAGTTCCACACCAAGAGTGACTTTCACGCCTTGAGTGAGTTCCACACCAAGAGTGACTTTCACGCCTTGAGTGAGTTTCACAGCAAGAGTGACTTTCACGCCTTGAGTGAGTTTCACACCTAAACTGAGTTTTACACGTAGAGTGAGTTTCACACCTAAACTGAGTTTTACACGTAGAGTGAGTTTCACACCTAAACTGAGTTTTACACGTAGAGTGAGTTTCACACCTAAACTGAGTTTTACACGTAGAGTGAGTTTCACACCTAAACTGAGTTTTACACGTAGAGTGAGTTTCACACCTAAACTGAGTTTTACACGTAGAGTGAGTTTCACACCTTTACTGAGTTTTACGCGTAGAGTGAGTTTCACACCTAAACTGAGTTTTACACCATAAGTAAGTGAGTGAGTGCTTGGTAAAGGGCACAAGCAAATACCTGACAATACACACTCATTTCACAACCCCCATAAATATCATTCATTTCACAACCTGCCTCTCCTTAATCCCACACCACTTCCAGCATCCCACATACACCTGCTGTTCGCCTCTGCATGTTTCTCCCTGCCTTTCGTACGCTTCAAGATTTTGGATGGTCTGTGTCTCTTTCTCCTCCAATCCCCTGACAGGTCTCTCGTCCTCTTTGGCAACCCCTGTGCTCCCTCCACACCTCCGCATGACCACCCTCTGCAGCAATCAATTGTACCGTAGATAAGTGAATACGGTTATGAGTCGCTCGCCTGTTTTCTTGCCAGGCTCTGTCGGTATCTTGCATTCGTTACGGCTGATGGTGTATACTCAGTGGCTTGTTGCCTCATCCTACACTGTATTGCATGGTCAGTTACTGTCACCACACATGCTCCAAGTTCCAAAAGGGACAAACTCTATAGTGCTCGTAACGATCTTGCTTTGCTTGCTGCTGCTTCATGTACTCAGCCAATATGACAGTCATGATCCTCAGCATTGTAGACAACTGAGTGGCACCCACTGCTACTTCCAGGTTCAATGAATGCTACACAACTCTCCTCAGGCTGCTCCTGCAGAGTCTACAATCTGTGTGCCCCTGTGCTCCTGTGCTAGTAGCATGACGTTCCAAGGCAGAAGGAGCATATTCTTTGAGGCTAAATGAAACTGGGTTAGGGTTCGGGCTAGGTCACACATGTGTGGTCCTGTGTTGAGGAACATGACGCTTCAGCCAAAAAGGACGTGTCCTTGAAGGCTGCAAGGGTGAGATGCAGAAGAATGAGGGTTGAAGTTTAGATTAGAGAGTGTGGATGAGGTGCGGAACGTAGTATGTATCCTGCCACTCAGCAACACCTAGTATTATGGATGCAGTAACACACGCAGTGGTCTCTCTGGACCCTGAGCACCTACCAACTTCGCCTACCAGCACCTACAAGCATCTTGTAGTGAAGGATTTAAAAACGTACCCATGGGAAGCAGCATCAAGTCCAGTGATTAGGGGTGAGTGCGTGTGCCCAGGTGAACTGCCAACACCAACGCCAGGGAGCTGCGCGCCTGTGATGGAGTGATGCGATGTGGTGTGATGCAATGCAATGTGATGTGGCGTGGTGTGATGTGGTGTGGTGTAATGTGGTGTGGTGTGATGCGATGCCAGCGATGTGATGTGATGTGGTGTGGTGTGGTGTGATGCGATGCGATGCGATGCGATGTGATGTGATGTGATGTGATGTGGTGTGGTGTGATGTGATGCAATGTGTGAAATGTAAGGTGGAGGGGGTTGCACAAAGTGATGCATTTCTAATAAAACTGTTGAGAGCAGTGTCATTGGGCGAAGCAAAACAAAGGGTGAGCAGCAGCAAGTGCAATACTGTTGGATTGCAGCAGTGGGAGCAAAGGCCAAAGCACAGGTTTTCAGTGGTTTATGAGACTTCCTCATAGAATGACCAGCGCAGCACAAATGTAACATACCCAGCGGCAGCAGTGATATTCACTCCCCACTGTGGAAAGAAATGGTCTGCAAGGCCACGGGGCTGCTCTCACCTGCTCTCCTCCATCGAGGTCGTCCATGCTCCTCCAGCGCTGCTGCTGTGGCGGGCGCACCGAGAAGTGAATTCCTTGGGTGAATGGGTCAAGCGGGTCAACGGGTGCCAGGTCAGCATCGCCACCTGGCGCCATGATCTGGTAGATCCCCTTCACCCGCATCCTGATTGTATCAAAGCTTGCTGTGAACTCTTCTTGCCGATGCCTTATCAGCGCGTCATGCTCTTGCTGCACAGCATTCCTCTCCAGCGTCAGGTCTGCTGCCTCAAAGAACCTCTCGAAAAAAACGTCTTCTTTCTTGCGATACCTGAGCAAGTTTAAAACGGCAAAATAGGCTTGTAGTTAATACGTAGTGCATTCTGCTTAGAGCCCGTATATTAGGTAGTCATGTCATAGCAGACTGCACCACTCTGAGTACACTATATTTGTTAGAATAGGACCTATCAGATTATGCACCGAGTCCTAAAATTGCAAGTATTTACTCTCTCTCTCCCTCCCTTCATCCACGCACATGCTTGCACAGTACAACCCCCTTACACTCACACTCACTCTTCCAATGACACCCACACTTACCCCACCTGCATGCTTACACAGCAAATCGCTCACTTACTCGTCAATGTAGCTCATGTCAACACTTTCCCTGAGCGCCTTGAGCTCTTCTCCCACGGACTGATGCTTTGTCAGCACCTCATTGTAGCTGTGTCCTGCGCTCATGTGGGTACTGCACAGCAAGGATAGCAGGTTACCCAGTTTTTGCATCGCTTCTTCGGATGGGTCTGCTGCAGGCTCCGGTACTTGGCATTGCGCCACAGCCTCACTCCCCTCTACAGTTTCAGCACCCTCTGCAGCCTCAGACCCCTCTGCAGCCTCAGACCCCTCTGCAGCCTCAGACCCCTCTGCAGCCTCAGACCCCTCTGCAGCCTCAGACCCCTCTGCAGCCTCAACCCCCTCTGCGGACTCAGCCTCAGACCCTTCTTCAGTAAGACCTGCCGCCTCTAACCACTCGTCCAGAGCTTCGTTAAGAGTGTGAGGAAGGCCTGCCTGCTCCATGTCCTCGTCTGACACGCGCTTTTCTTGCATGCTGCAAAAACAAGGGGGGAAGGGGGGAGGGAGAGAGGAGGAAGGGGGGAGGGAGAGAGGAGGAAGGGGGGAGGGAGAGAGGAGGAAGGGGGGAGGGAGAGAGGAGGAAGGGGGGAGGGAGAGAGGAGGAAGGGGGGAGGGAGAGAGGAGGAAGGGGGGAGGGAGAGAGGAGGAAGGGGGGAGGGAGAGAGGAGGAAGGGGGGAGGGAGAGAGGAGGAAGGGGGGAGGGAGAGAGGAGGAAGGGGGGAGGGAGAGAGGAGGAAGGGGGGAGGGAGAGAGGAGGAAGGGGGGAGGGAGAGAGAGAGGAAGGGGGGAGGGAGAGAGGAGGAGGAAGGGGAGGGAGAGAGGAGGAAGGGGGGAGGGAGAGAGGAGGAAGGGGGGAGGGAGAGGAGGAAGGGGGGAGGGAGAGAGGAGGAAGGGGGGAGGGAGAGAGGAGGAAGGGGGGAGGGAGAGAGGAGGAAGGGGGGAGGGAGAGAGGAGGAAGGGGGGAGGGAGAGAGGAGGAAGGGGGGAGGGAGAGAGGAGGAAGGGGGGAGGGAGAGAGGAGGAAGGGGGGAGGGAGAGAGGAGGAAGGGGGGAGGGAGAGAGGAGGAAGGGGGGAGGGAGAGAGGAGGAAGGGGGGAGGGAGAGAGGAGGAAGGGGGGAGGGAGAGAGAGGAGGAAGGGGGGAGGGAGAGAGGAGGAGGAGGGGGGAGGGAGAGAGGAGGAAGGGGGGAGGGAGAGAGGAGAGAGGAGGAAGGGGGGAGGGAGAGAGGAGGAAGGGGGGAGGGAGAGAGGAGGAAGGGGGGAGGGAGAGAGGAGGAAGGGGGGAGGGAGAGAGGAGGAAGGGGGGAGGGAGAGAGGAGGAAGGGGGGAGGGAGAGAGGAGGAAGGGGGGAGGGAGAGAGGAGGAAGGGGGGAGGGAGAGAGGAGGAAGGGGGGAGGGAGAGAGAGGAGGAAGGGGGAGGGAGAGAGGAGGAAGGGGGGAGGGAAGAGCGAAAATGCATCTCAAAAATCCCTGTGGGGGACGAGGAATGCCGGCCGCGTTCGTTCCCACACACACTCGCTTTGTCTTGTGCATTGCGTGACATGGGTCAGCTTTCAGGGTTTCTAAGGGAGTTCACTTGGAGACTCAAGTGTAGCAGTGCATAGATGCTTAAGAGTAGCGAGGTAAGAGTGCAGAGAAGAATGAGGACAGCTCAGAATAGCGGCGAGCAGATGGCAGAGTTGACAATCAGGGACTCACTGTGAGATCTGCCGTGAGAGTAGCGACCCCAGACTGTTGAATGCATTCCTCGCCAGGCGTGACAGGTCCACACTCAAGTGGTGAAGGTGATTCAAATCCTCCAGCTGTGAAAGTGCCTTGTCCTGACCGTTCGGAAGAACGCAAAAGGTGTGTGGGTGAAGAAAGCGGAAGATCAAGTTTGGGCATAGTAAGGCATATGTGAGGAGCATTCCATTAGAATGGCATATATGAGCTTAGAGCATTACCCCGATTCCCTATTTGCAACGTTCCGAATTCTTGATGTTATCAACGTTTCCCTCCCTCCTCCTCCCCCTAACAAGCAATGAGCTTAGAGCACTTGATTACAAAAACAGAAAACATACAGGAGAAGGTGAGTGAGGACACACGGAATGTGAGTGTGTGGATCCAGTGTGAGTGACAGAAAAGAAAGCAGGGCCTAACGCAAGTGTACGATTCGCATTCGGCCGTGAACAAATCCAAGCCGTACCCAGATCCCTTCTCATGGCCCTCACCAGTACCTTCTCTCCTTCTAGCTACCTCACCCCTCCTGCGCCCATATCAGTGATATCACCTCCCCTGCGCCCACCTCACCTGCCCTGCCCCAACTTACCGCTTGCAAGAGATTTTTCTCCGATTGGCTAAGAACTGCTCGTATCTCCCTCCTCCTGTCAACGCACTCATCTCGCTTGCGATTCATTAGCTGCTAGCACAGGTGCGACCAGGGGAGGGGGATGCAGGAGCAGGATAAAGTGGTGACCTCACAGTCATTTTCCTTGCCTTGAGGAGCCACTCCTCCTGCCTGCACTGCATTGCCTGCCAGTACAGGCGAAACCAGAGGGTTGGAAAAGGTGGTATTTTTGCTTAACACCCTCCCTGAAGCAGCCCGCTGCCATGGTTATGCAGGCAAAAAAAAAAAAAAAAAAAACGACATAGCAGGCAGGCGGAGTGGCATGGCAGGTATGGAAGAGTGCTAAGGACGAGGGAAAGGATTAGGGAGTGAGCTTGCATGGTAACATTTGAAAGCCTCACTGTCCCAAGGGGTCTGTCGTGTGATTTTCAGAGCCGTTTACAAAACCTTCTTCAAATGCCACACCTGTGTCAACTTTTTGCGCTTCTCATCCACTATATGCATCTGCAGAGAAAGTTTTTTGTCCTCCGTGCTGCTTCCCTTCCTATCCATGCCTCTGCTACTCATGCCTCTGCTGGTTGTGACTTTGCTGCTCGTGCCTCTGCTGCTCGTGCCCCCTGTTAAGTGGCTTGGCCTCTTGTCTTGCTTGGGAAGTTTGTTCTCCTGCAGATGCAACGAGGACAGAATAAGTGATGGTTGCCATGTGAATAGGTGGTGAGTGGGCGCCTGGTGTGTGGATCTGTTACGGACAGGTCATCTCAGTACCACGCAACACATAGTCTACAAAATTATTCTCTTACTCACAAGATGCGGAATATTCAGACCTTTCTATTCCACTGATACGTTTCATCCCCATCGTTCAGCCACCCACCTTGCCTGTCTTGCAGGCAGGAAGCTTCCTCGCCAGTGCGTTATACTCTGCCTTGGCAGCCTTCAGCTCTGCAATGAGGGCCTGTCAAGAAAGCTTGCAACATTAGGTGCACACACAAGGGGGAACTCTCAAGGCCAAAGCCTGACAAACTTTCTGCCGACCTTCTGGGCCAACTTTCCACTCCCTTGTTACTCACTTCCTGCCAGACTCACTTTAAACTCCTCTGCGCATTTGTCATACTCGAGTTCTTTGCACTTCATTTCTCCTGAAAGCATGGAAACGGTTTTCCTGCGTCCAACGGTGCTACAGTCAGCGGGCTCAGACTCTCATGTTGAATACGGCCTCTTTCAATGACTCACCTTTTTCACCCAGTACTGGACACGGGGCAAGTACCGAAGCTACATGCTCTTCTTCCCTATTTCAAAGTCACGCGCTCACACCACATCAAAGGCATACCAAGATCCCTCTTCCTCAAGCCCTCCCTCCTTCACCCTCTCGGCACTGTAAGAACTCACCTCATTCACTCCATTTCCAATTACCCGACACTCAGAACTCAAGCTCTTTGGCTCTCCTCTCTCCCACAAGCACCACTTTGAGTTCTGCAATCTTTCTGCTGGCCTCCCTCTTCAGGCAGTCGCATTCCAGCAACATATCTCCTTCCCACCAATCCTCCCACTAAACATCTACACCACACCAGCTCCCAGTCTGACTCACGTGTCCACCTCAGCCAGCCTCTCAAAATGTACGGCCCACCCGGCCCACCCAACTCAATCCTCCTCACACGTTGCATAATGCAATCTTGCTGCTGTCCTCTCCCTTCAAGTCATCGTTCTTCTGCAGCATCAGGTACATCTCAACGCGCTTCCCACCAGTCTTCTATCCCACAACAGCTCCCAGCCTCTCACCTGTTTGCCTCGATCACCAGTTCAAGGTCGGCAGCCTGCCTGATAGACCCTTTTCTTGTGTCCTCACTCTCCTGTAGCTGCAAGTATGCAGCCGCCATGTTCAGCTGGGTGTGCTGCGCATCCTTCAGCAGAAACTCTTCAGCCGCTTTCTTGTGCTCCTGGAGGCAAGGGCATGCAAGCGATGGGGTTGATTGAAGATGGAAGTGGGTGAGATGAAGAGTTTGAAGTGCAGCGCCAGGAAAGTTAGTGTGCCTCTGTCATGCGCGTCTGCGTTCGCTGTGCATCCTTCAGTGGAAACACTTGCCGCAGCTCTCTTCACTTCACTGCCTGTAGAAACGAAAGAAATGGCTTGAAGTGTTCATACACGACAAGAAGATCATGTAGGAACAAACGAGATGGCCTTTGATATGTTTGTAAGGTCCACAAGAGCACGTTGCATCCCACACTGTTCTGCTGCGTGCAGAAAGGACTGGTGTGCAAAGTATGGAGCTTTGACCATCCGGGTACAAGCGCTCCCATTGCCTCCTGGAGCAGATGGAACTCAAGCCAGGTGCTTTGGCCAGGAATGGTATGTAGATTAAGGTTGAGTGGATCTGTGACAGGAGGGAGTTGAAACATCAGTTACATTTATGCCAGGCTCCTTCTTCACTGCATGCTCCGTGCTTCTCCTGTAATCCTTGCTCTGTATTTCTTTTTCCTTCAATGCTAAGCCTATGCTTCTCGCAGAGTCTATCTACAATGAGTATCCTATCATGCTTGCTCTATCTAAACACTCACCTCCACTTGGTCCTTTTCTCTCTCCGCCAATAGCATCCGTTCCATGAAGCCCACCCTTCTCTCATTCAGATCCTCCAGCCTGCACACACCAGACAAACAGATAAGCAAGCAGACGAGGAGGCAAGCATACAAGGAGGCAGGCAAACAAGGATTATGGCAGACAAGCGGGCCAGATGAACTGAAAGGCACGGTACAATCAAGCATCCAGCCTTGTGATAGCTATCTCGTTCAGATCCATCGCTTGGACGACATCTCTCAGCAGTACGAGTCTGATTCAAGTGCTCTGAGAGACAGAGCAAGAAGGAACACAGGCATTCAGTCACAAGGAGAACCTGCTGGTGATAGGATTTGGGGTGGTTCAATTCTGCGGGCTAGTTGAATTTACTCTAGAAACATATCTAACGATGTCAAATGATGACAGAATTAATGCGAGTCTTGCACCATCAGTGCATGTACGAGAAAACGTTACCGTTGGGATTTTTCCTTGATCTGCTCGTTGTACTTGTTCGTTCCCATCACCTTCTCAAGGTACTCCAACAGACCCTCGTCTTGAGGCCCCTGTGACTTTGGTGTCATTATCACAACCCGTTCCATCTCGATCTGCAATTCTCAATGCTTGTGAGGAGTCAGTTGTAACTCGCAACTTGTAATACCTGCAAATAATCGTTATTTGCCAACGAAGCTACTATAGAAACACCACACCTGAAGGACGTGGAAAGAATCATTCCTGAGGTCGATCCCCTTGTTTTTCATCAGTATGGTGATCTCTTTTGATGAGCTGTCATGACTATTGACAATATGCTTGGTCGTGTTGTTCCTGCAGGTCGTATTGAAAATAGAAGGCAGAACTTGCAAACGATGTAAGACATCTCAGCATCACTTGTCCTGGATGAAACAAATGTAGATGAAATGCACAAGGAACGCACCAGATCAACGATCTCCTTAAAATGCACAGGATGATCACGGTCGGTTGAGATGTTGATAAATTCAGTGGCTTTGTCTTGCTGTAGCTGCAAGGGACCATGAAGCAGAGAGAGGGAAAGACAAGCAATCCTACATTAGCGATGTATTATTAACGCGACACGCGAAATGTTGAAATGTGAGAGCTCGTGCATGAGGTTTGGGATCCGATTTGCTGCATGGTGACTCCCTCTGCGTGAGCATGATGATCCATGACATTGGCGATGATCCAGGTTGGTACTGCTGGTGATCGTGATAGACGTTGCTGATATTTATGATATACATCATCGCTAAGCATCTTGGTCACATCGCTGCATGATCATAATAATCGGTGGTAAATAGGAGCCGCTCTTGACATTGCTGATACTCATGATTGACATTAGTGCTGCTAACGACTGACATTGCTGATGATCATGACCGACATTGCCAGGTCGCTTCATGATAAGATGCACATTGCCGGTGATCAAGATCGGCAATAATGTTGGTGATCGTCGTTTGCATTGCTGCAGAATCAAGATTCAAATCATCGCTGCACAATAGTCTTAGGAGTAACCACACATGGCACAGCACGAACCTTATTAATGTTGGAAGATGGAGTGGTACAAGTGCTCGTTAGGTTCTCAAACGTTTTCGCAAGATTTATCAGGTTCGAGTCGACCGGTTAGCTACTGAAATGCTCCAATAGAAGCACCAGCAGATGTATGTAGCAGCCGTAACATGCGGTAGCAGCGAATGGCTGACAGATTTACATCCAACGCTTGTTCCTCTTTCAGTCGGAAATACCACAGAATCAAGGAACTCCCTGTCAGCACGAGCAAAGGGACAACAACGATCGTTGGAGCTGCTTGGAGATTGGCGCGCGATGCTATAGCAGTCACATTCCAACCTCCCGCCGTTTCTTTCAAATTACCGCTTTGAACCGCAGCGCAAACCACAAACCCATGAACTTGATCCACATCGCAGCAACCACGATCAGAGGCAAACTCGACCACGAACGCCTAGGTCGTCTGTTGCGCGAGTGCTCCACATGCATATGAAAATTACATCGGTTTTTCACGGTTATGTACGCTGTTAGATGGTTCTGCAACAAAAAGTCGCGTACCGTAAGCATTTCAGCACATCCTCCAGAGCCATGTACACTCGCGCCCTCGATTCTAACAGTGTCGAGCTGCTTTTGTACCGCGCCCTTGATCTCCCAGCTTTTGGCAACAAACCTATAAAGTAATCACGCGACGCGACGATTTTTAACTTTCGCTCAACTCTGTGGACTAGCCTCGCGCCGCGCTCCACCTTTTCGAATATCTATCAATCCCATGGAGTTTCTACACCCGCAAACACAGAACTGTAGTCCTGCGTATTTGTTTTTCTCGAGTTTAGTGTCCCTAGCAGGCCGCGCTTTTGCGAGAAATCGTATCTGACGCAATCCCGCTGCAATGATTGCAAACCCAGCGTGGTTGTCTTTTTGCGCGTCTGCATCCATGATCCATGGACAGTGGCATTCTCACCGCGGGCAAAACAAAATAAACCCATGGCTTATGGCATGCCATTAGAAAGCCTCAACCCTAAAATTTTAGGGTTGAGGCTCCCTCGGATGGCATGCCATCCGAATGGGTTTTAGTTTTTTTCTTGCCCGCGGTCAGCTTGCCACTGCCTGCTCACGCAGGCAGTGCAATATATATTCTTAAGAATAAAACAGAAACAAGGAAGGTTGGGGTAAACCATGCCTGTTTGATATTGTAACTTCCAACCAAACAGTCTCAACACTCTTTCCAGAGTAAGTGTAAAAATACCGCGAAAGCGCATGTAGCAGTCCATGGGATTGATAGATATTTAAAAATGTGGAGGGCGGCGCGAGGCTAGTCTACAGAATTGAGCTAAAGTCAAAAATCGTCGCGTCGCGTGATTATTTCCAAACCTATCTAGATCTGGGGAGGGTTTTGCGTAATCTCATCTTCCTGCTACAGGTAATGCTCACCTCCTGCACGCGAAATTGCCCTGCACCTATTAGATGCCCTACCCGCGTTGACGACGTGCCCTAGAGGTTGCACCCCAGGTATAAGCCCCCCAACCAACTTGCCGCAAGTTTCGTAAACTCCAAAACACCTGAACAGTAGCATAAAACAGACCCAGTCAACCAGAGTCTGCCGTGTTCCTTGGCCAGAGACAAACATCGCAAAATGACAGGCTCAAACTCCGCCAACGTCGCAATTCACTTCGCGCATGACTGGGTGCCACGTGGGGAGGTTCATGGTGCGTATAACACATCTTAGAAGAGGTGCATCGATGTGACGTGTACCATGCACCTGCTCGGTATAAACCCAATGACGACCAAGCGTTGTTCAAAACGCACACGTCACAAATAGTGGTTGTGGTAACACCCCCCCCTTTTGCCACAAATCAAGGCCCCCTACATGCAAACTTCCTAACAATGGGTCAACCAAATTCTTGTTGCAAACGCACCGTCGTACCCACGCTCCAGCACACCGCAACACTTCAAAAACCATAGCTTTCTCCCACAACATTCATTCACTCCCGCATGCTATTCCAGCATGCCTCGCCTCTACCACCGCAGCCAGTTAGCTGTGAACATCAAGCGGGCGATATGCGCCCACCATGTCGCCAATCCGCAGCTGCGCCACGTCGACCTCAGCCGCTGGTGCTTCACCCGCTTCGGCATCAGGCCTGATCGCAGCACGATTGGCCGCGTGCTGAAGGCGTCCGAGCGTTGGGCACGCCCTGCATCGGACAACAACCTTGTCTGAGTGCGCGGCGGAGCCCATCCTGAACTCGAGCGCGCAATGGCGCGCTGGATCGCCAATGCAGGCCCGGCTGGTGTGCCGCTGGCCTTGGCGACGATCCGCGAGCATGTCGCCAACATGGCTCGCGGCATGTCGCTGCCTCCTACCTTCCGCTGCTCTATTGGATGGGTCCGTCGTGCCTTGCGCCGCCAGGGTGTAAGGTGCATTGCGGCTTGTGGCGAGGCGGCCGACCAGGACCTCGCCGCCGTCCGTACGACTCAGGAGAAGCTGCCGCAGCTCCTCATGCATCTCTCTGTCAGGCCGCGCGACACCTACAATTTCGACGAAACCGCCATCTACATTTCGGTGCTGCCTCGCAAGACATACGGCGCCAGCCGTGTGGCGGGGAGGAAGGAGGTCAAAGACCACCTCACCGTCGGCTTCCTCGTCAACGCCGACGGCACTCACTCCTTCCGCCCGTTGGTGATCTCCAAGGCTAGGCGTCCCCACGACTTCCGCCCCGACTTCGACCCGGAGGAATTTTGCTACTGGCGCAACACCGCCAAGGGGTGGATGACCTCACCGGTGAGAATTAATTTGTTGATTCTTTCCCGTGTTCAAACACAAGCCTCGGTTTCAAGAAAATGAGTACTAACTCCTTACACCACTGTCACACCCGACTCCCATGGCAGCTTTTCACGCTCTTCATTAAGCAGCTGAACGCCACCATGTATGCCGAGGATCGGCACATCGTCATTCTGCTCGACAACGCGAGCAGCCACGTCCTCACCTCCCGCGGTGCGACATCCGAGGATCTCTTTGGCTTCCGCACGCGCTCGCTCTCGAACGTCCGCCTGGTGTATCTCCCTCCCAACACCACCTGCTTCACCCAGCCCCTCGATCAGGGGCTCATCGCGATGGCGAAGGCGCGCTACCGGCAGCATTGGCTCCGTGCCTTCACCGCTCGCTGGAATGCCGATGGCGCAACTACCCGCCTGGCGCGCTTCAAGCCCAATCTCCGCGACGTCGTGGCCTGGCTCAACGACGCGTGGATGAATATTGAGCACCGCACTATTCAGAGGTGCTGGTGGCGCACCGGCATCCTCCCGCGTGCGTGGGCAATGGAGCTTGCTCACGTGGGCGACGACACCGCTGGAGCGGGCACGGCCGCGGACATCGGGCTTGACGAGGAGATCGGGGACGTAGGCATCCTCATCGATCGCCTCGGACTCGGCACGAGCGCCATGCCGGCCGCGGAACTGGTTGCCATCGACGACAACCAGCCGACATGCGCGGAGCCGGGAGAGGATCCGCTCGCGACCGAGCCACCGCGCGGCACCTCCGCTGAGACGTGGGAGGCCCCCGCCACCATGCAAGCTATCTATGACGACAGCAACCCCGAGTCCCGCGAGGCACGGCGCTACGCTCGAGCGGCCTCCGAGATGCTTATTGGCTACGCGAAGGCGACATGCATCACCCCGCGCGACCTGTGCGCGCTCTTTGACATCCGCAACCCCATCATCAGTGCGCGGATGGAGCGCGCCAGCCCGCCGATTAACCTCAACATGAGCCCCCCGCCATCCGCGGCTGAGTGCGCGACGCCCCCGGCCGAGACACCTCGTCGCCGTGGCCGCGTCCTGCCCGCATGGATGACGGAGCCCACCCCATCGTGGGTGACTCTTGCCCAATAGGCCGCGCGCCGCCAGGAGCTGATTGACGGTGGTGCGCCGGCCGTCATGGGAGGTTACATGGCAGCAGCCGAGTGGATGCGCCTGTGAAGGGGTTGGATTCCCCTCACGAGGAGTTTGAATCTCCTCCCTGGTGAAATGTGCACGTCTTGTGCACATTTCACCGTTCTGAAATTGTTGACGGGGAAATAGCACGAGTACAAGTGGGTGGATTTCATTGGTTTGTGGGTTGGTGTTGGTGTTTGTCACAAACTGGGTGAAGTTGTGTACTCGTTTGCTATAGTGGACATGAGAAAAGAGTGGTAACCGCGCAACTTACAACCAACAAAACTGGCCGCCCGTTACTGTTTGGGAAAAAACAAACTTGTAACCTCCTGTTTTTTTTTTAAGCACCTTATGGCATCGGCGAACACCGGCGAACAAGGCGAATAGACTAAACCACTTATAAGCCCAGAGCACAAGGCAAAGTAGGGTGCGCCAAACGAGCATTACTTGTACTGTATCAATCTCATCTTTCTTTAGCCGTTTAGGTCTCGAAATCGCTAGATAGTCGATAGACGGTTGGTTTCAGGCTCACCGCGTCGTTCAGAAGCGGGTTTATCGGCTATGGCGATCGAGGATTCGAAGAAGCGCAAAGCGGACGACAAGGGCGCCAACGGCGCGTCCGGCTCCGGTCGTCACCACACCAGGTTCGAGGACCCGCCCGCGGCCTTCGGGGGATGGGGGAGGGAATCAGAAAAGGCTGGGTCATGAAGGCTGGGGCATTTTGCTTATTTCGCTCTGCAAACTCCCCCCTCGTCACCACATCAGGTTCGAGGACACGCCCGCGGCGCTCACGGCGCATCAGGCGCGCATGCTCGTCGACGTCATGAAGGACGGCGACGTTCGCGAAGCGCTGGTGAGCGCGGCGATGTCGCACGGCGACGTCGCCGACGCGATCATGGAGGTGGTGGGTCGCGACCGGCAGCAGCGGCGACTCTTCGTGCGCGGGCTCGACTTAAACACCACCGATGAGACGCTTCGCCGAATCTTCGAGTCCTTCGGGAGCGTCGAGGACCTCCAGGTGGGAAGGATGGGGAGGATTGAAAAGGGAGAATCGAAGAGGGAGGATTGGATAGCGAGGATAGGGAGAATAGGCTTTTGGAGGGCACGATGACGGATCTTCGAGTCCTTCGGGAACGTCGAGGACCTCCAGGTGGGAAGGATGGGGAGGATTGAAAAGGGAGAATCGAAGAGGGAGGATTGGATAGCGAGGATAGGGAGAATAGGCTTTTGGAGGGCACGATGACGGATCTTCGAGTCCTTCGGGAACGTCGAGGACCTCCAGGTGGGAAGGATGGGGAGGATTGAAAAGGGAGAATCGAAGAGGGAGGATTGGATAGCGAGGATAGGGAGAATAGGCTTTTGGAGGGCACGATGACGGATCTTCGAGTCCTTCGGGAACGTCGAGGACCTCCAGGTGGGAAGGATGGGGAGGATTGAAAAGGGAGAATCGAAGAGGGAGGATTGGATAGCGAGGATAGGGAGAATAGGCTTTTGGAGGGCACGATGACGGATCTTCGAGTCCTTCGGGAACGTCGAGGACCTCCAGGTGGGAAGGATGGGGAGGATTGAAAAGGGAGAATCGAAGAGGGAGGATTGGATAGCGAGGATAGGGAGAATAGGCTTTTGGAGGGCACGATGACGGATCTTCGAGTCCTTCGGGAACGTCGAGGACCTCCAGGTGGGAAGGATGGGGAGGATTGAAAAGGGAGAATCGAAGAGGGAGGATTAATTAGCGAGGATAGGGAGAATAGGCTTTTGGAGGGCACGATGACGGATCTTCGAGTCCTTCGGGAACGTCGAGGACCTCCAGGTGGGAAGGATGGGGAGGATTGAAAAGGGAGAATCGAAGAGGGACGATTGGATAGCGAGGATAGGGAGAATAGGCTTTTGGAGGGCACGATGACGGATCTTCGAGTCCTTCGGGAACGTCGAGGACCTCCAGGTGGGAAGGATGGGGAGGATTGAAAAGGGAGAATCGAAGAGGGAGGATTGGATAGCGAGGATAGGGAGAATAGGCTTTTGGAGGGCACGATGACGGATCTTCGAGTCCTTCGGGAACGTCGAGGACCTCCAGGTGGGCAGGATGGGGGGACCGGGGTGAAGGGGAGGAGAAGGAAGATGGTAATGATGGGTATGAGAGGGAGGATGGGGGGACCGGGGTGAAGGGGAGAAGAGGGAAGATGGTAATGATGGGTATGAGAGGGAGGATGGGGGGACCGGGGTGAAGGGGAGAAGAGGGAAGATGGTGATGATGGGGAGAATAGGGAGAAGGCATGATTATGCACGAGCTGGTTCGAAGGAATTGGAAGTTTTGATTTTAAGCAGGATATGCTTTTCAGCGTGTCGGGTTGCTGAGAGTAAACGCTGTCGCACACGATGCATTACAAGTTCCGCTTCGTTTCCCGCGTTGATCCCGTCTCCCCGTCTCCCCCGCCCCGGCTCCGTGCGCAGATCATCAAGGAGAAGGGGACGGGTCGCTCGCGCGGCTTCGGCTTTGTCACCTACCGCTCGCTGCGCGGCACCATTCGCGCCTTGGAGGAGCCCTCCAAGCTCGTCGACGGGCGAATGGTCGTCTGCCAGCTGGCGTCGCTCGGCCCAAGCGGCGGCTCGGCGAGCGCTGACGTGGCGGCGCGGAAGATTTTCGTGGGAAATGTCCACGTGGAGCTTTCGTCAGAGCAGCTGCTGTCGTTCTTCTCGCAGTACGGAGATATCGAGGAGGGCCCGATCGGATTCGATAAGAGCACGAGCAAGAGCCGCGGGTACGCGATCTTCGTTTTTAAGACTGCGGAAGGTGCGCAGAATGTTCTGCAGGAGCCGAATAAGATTATTCATGGGCATCAGGTGTTTTGCAAGCTCGCCGGGGAAAACAGAGGCAAGCAGCAGCAACAGCAGCAGCTGCAGCAGCAGCCGGGGCTTATGATGCTACCAGGGGTGGCGGAAGCGGAGCAGCAGGGGTATGCGCAGATGGTGTTTTATGGGGGGGACGCGCAAGCCGCCGCTTACGCCGCGTACGCGCAGCAGGCGCAGGCGCAGCAGTTCCAGGCGGTTCCGCAGCAGCAGCAGGTGTATCAGGTGGCGGACGTGTACGCGCAGCAGGCGCAGGCGCAGGCTCAGGCGGAGGCGCAAGCGCAAGCGCAGGCGCAGGGGCAAGTTGCGCTGCAAGCGCAGTACTACCAGCAAGCGCCCGCCGCCGACGCCGCGTATCAGCAGCCCGTAGCTGGTTACCAGCAACAGGCCGCGACTGGTTACCAGCTACAGGCCGCGACTGGTTACCAGCAGCCCGCAGGTGGTTACCACCAGCAGCAGCAGCAGCCTGTGTACGTAACGCCTGCTGTGGCCGCCCCAACCCTCGCAGCCATCCCCGCCGCCCCCCAAGCGGCGCAGATGCAGCCTGCGCTTGCCGCGCCCTCCCCCCAGGGTTACCCCGCGCAAGCGGCGCCCGCGCAGGGCTACTATGCGCCCCAGGGGGCAGTGCCCGCGCAGGGCGGATACGTGCAAGCGGGGGTTGCGCCGCAAGGGGGGGTTTACTACCCGCTGCAGGCACAGGCGCAGGGGCAGGCGCAGGGGCAGGCGCAGGGGCAGATGCAGGGGCAGATGCAGGGACAGATGCAGGGACAGATGCAGGGGCAGATGCAAGGGCAGGCGCAGTTTCAGGGGCAGCAGCAGGGAGGGAAAAGCGGCGCTGGGGAAGCTTCCCCCCAGCCTGGCGCAGCAGCAGCAGGAGGGGCTGCCGGGAGGCCTGGTTACCAGGTAACACCGCAGCTGCAGGCGCAGCAGCAGCAGGGGGCAGGGCAGCAGCAGCAGGGAGTGGTGTATGCGGGGTACTATGGAGCGCAGTAGCTGCAGCCGTGCGTGAGACCCTGTTTAAGACTGTGAGCAGTGCTCAAGGGTCGTCTGTTACCGTGCTGCTCGGTCTGCTCGGTAGGTATGAGTCTGTTGAGTTGGAGGCTGCTTCTGAGGCGCCTGAAAGGGGGTGGTTCTGGCTCACAATGAATGTGTTGAAGGCTGCCGGGTGGGACTGCAGCATCTGGTGGTGGTTGTCGGTGACTGCTAGTGTCTGTTTCCCTCTACTGTTTGCTGCTTGCGTCTGCCGCTGCCGCGTTCACAGAGGTTTGTGTTGGTCCCGCCACACGTTTCACCTCTCCCTGAGCTCCTCCTCGCGCTCCTAGCCCAGCTCGTATCTCTCACCGCTTCTTCACAAATCTTGTTTCGCCTTGTTTTCTCGAGCCTGCTTCTGCTCCAAGCCTCAGGCAGGATCCGCATTCTCTGTTTCAATTGGCTCCTGGCACACTCTTCGGCTCTGATTCGCCCTTGTTGCTATCTCTCCTCACCTCTAGCCTGCATCTTTTCATCGCATCCGGCAACCGGCTCTGCCTCTGAGTTTGTTCCGGCTCTGCTTGCTCCGCACCTCTTACCTGCTTCTTCTCGTCGCCTCTGGCTGGGTCTGCCTCTGCCTCTCAGTTTGTTGCGGCTTTCGTCGCTTCTGTCGCTGGCTCTCTGCAGTGGATTGTTCCACTCTCAGTCCTCTTCTTTTCTTACACCGGCTGGTGCTATCATCTGACAGTCCCTCTCTTACTCTCTCTACCGCTAGCCTCATGGTGACTCTCTCTAGTGGGCCCTGCTTCCGTGTCCTGTCTGTTGAACCCTAGCCTGGTGCTAGGCATGCTTCTCCTCTTCTCTGCCAATTGACTGATTAGCCATGTTTTACCCTTTTCAACGTGTCATGATGTTTCTTTTTACTCTTTGCCTTAGAAGTTGGTCATGGTAAATTCCTTTGGCTTTCCGAAACTGTTGGGGGTTTTATAACGTTTTTTGTTTTGCTTTTTACTCATGTTAAGTCTTGTCTTGGGCTCGTAGTACCGTATGTCTCTCCATTCTCACTCCATGATTCTTTTTATTAAGGTGTATGTTTGATCCCATGGTTTTGCGCTCGTTGCGTCATTCTTCTCTTCTCCATTGTTCTTCGGAGTCTGATTTTGGCTGGATTGCCATTTTCCTGGTGTGCAATGCAGTGCGATTTTTTTATATGAAAGCATGAATGAGCAGTAGGAATACCATTTCAGGAACTGCACTGCACCAGCAAACAGCAGGATGTTCACTCATTTTGCAGATTGCATGCTGAAATTGGTTGTAGTAATTGCCTATGACTCTTAGCTAATATTTGAAAGAAGCAAACACTACCACGCAATAAATTGTTTCAGTGCACCGCACCGTGCACAACCCAAATAATTCTCCAGGCTGCAGATCACCTTGAGGGTTGTGTTTCAGGACGCAAGTCTGGCTGTATCGCAGCACCCCTGCTGCGAGGAATTGTTTCAGACACATTTCACGGCCTTGTGGTCTGCATTGCGGTTCAAAGCGGTAATATGGAAACTTTCGAAGTTGGATTTTGACTGGCAACTCACATTCCCGAACTACTTTCAAACGGAATGTTTTGTTCCTTGGCTCGCATGGTTTTGAAATTGTCAGCCATTCGTGCTGCTGTCACGGCTGCTGATACGCCTGATACGTCTGCTTATGCTTCCATTAAAGCGTTTCAGTTGCTAACCAGTCGATTATATTCCCGACACTATTTCCTCTCGGGAACGTTTGTGAACCACCTGAACGAGCACTCTTACCACTCTATCTTCCAGCCACGGAGGCTGACAGCGTCTGATATTTGCCATGGCAGACAGAGCAGCCATAGACGCGACGCTCTTCATGTTCGAGATACAAGTTAAGCCGGTTCGTGCTGTGCCATGTGCAGAATGTCAAGATTAACCGGTGTGGTTAACTCCAAGATCATTATGCAGCACGGTCTGAATCTTCAACGTGTAGCAACATAAACGACGATCATCAACATTTTCGCCAATCCTAATTACCGGCATTGTGCTTCTGATCATGAAGCGACCAAATCTCTATAATGATCAACAGCAGTGTCAGTCGTTATTAACACCGATGTCAATCATGAACCCCAGCAATGTCTAACATAACTACTATGAACACCGATTGTCATTATCATGCAGCAAGCGTAATGCTCAGCGATGTCTATCATAGGTATCAGCAACGTCTATCAAGGCCATCTGCAGTACCAACCTGGATTATCAGCAATGTCTTAAATCATGCTCAGGCAGCTGCGCCTCCGAAGTCAGCATGCAGCGATTCTGATCTGAAACCTCATCATGGGCTCTCACGTTTCGCATGTCACGTTAATAACACTTTTCAAGTTTTGGAATTGCTTGTTCGTTCCTTGCTCTGTGACATGGATTCTTGCAGCTACATGAGAACAAAGTCACTGATCTTATCAACACCTCCACCAACCGTGACTATCCTGAATGTGTTCAAGTGTCTCTGCATTTCGAGGAGATCGGTGATCCGGTGCGTTCTTCGTGCATTTCATCTACATTTGCTTCTGCATCCGGGACAAGTGCTGCTCAAGTAGAGATGTCTAACGTCGTATATCTGTCACTGGTTGATTCAGGAAATGGGTAAGAACGAGACAGTGCCAGGATCAGAGTCTGCTGTATCACGTACAACCTGCTGCAGCGACACTAGCAAGTGTGATATCAAGAATCATGATAGCTCGTTAAAGGATTTCACCATACTGTTGAAGAACAAGGGGATCGACCTCAGCAATGAATGTTTCCACGTCCTTCAGGTATGGTGTTGCTATAGTTAATTCGTGTCTTATTGGCTGCTAACAATTTTATTGCAAGTATTACAAGCTGTAGTTTACAACTGGCTTCTAACAAGTGTTGAGAACTGCAGGTGGAGTTGGAGCGGGTTGCAACAATGACACCAAAGGCGCAACAGCCTCAAGAAGAGGGTTTGTTGGAGTTCCTTGAGAAGGCAGTTGGAACAAACAAGTACATCGAGCAGATCAAGGAACAAGCCCAACGGTAATAATTTCTCATGTAAGCACTGATGGTGCGAGATTTTTATTTTGAAAATTGCTTCCTTTCCATTATTCAAAACATTGGTGTAAGTACCACTAGTACGCAGAAATGAAACAACCCGAATCCTATTACCAGCAGGTTCTCCCTGTGGATGAATGCCTCTGTTCCGTATTGCTCTGTCTCTCAGAGCACTTAATTTAGACTCGTACTGCTGAGTGCTGTCCTTCTTGGGATGAATTTGAACAAGATAGCTCAATACAAGGCTGGGTGCTTGCTTGTGCTGTCCCTACCCGCTCGTCTGACCCGTTTGTCTCCCATAATCCTTGTTTTCCTGCTGCCTTGTCTGCTTGCCTCCTCGCCTGCTTGCCTCCTCGTCTGCTTGCCTCCTTGTCTGCCTGCCTGCCTGCTTTTCTGGTGTGTACAGGCTGGAGGATCTGAATGCGAGAAGGGTGGGCTTCATGGAACGAATGCAATTATCGGAAAGAGAAAAGGACCAACTGGAGGTGAGTGCATTATACAGCAAGGAGAAGCATAGACACTATGTGGGAAGCATAAAAAATGCAATGCAGGAGAAAGAAACACACATCATGCACTATATGAGAAACACGATGGAAATGTAACATATGTCTTAACGCCCTCCTGTCCCATTTATGTTCTTGTTGAACGAGGGAAAATGCAGTGAGAATGACATGGAAACATGATCCTTCCTGTCACCCACTCCCACTTCCTCAACCAACCCCATCGCTTGCATGTCCTGGGCTCCAGGAACAAAAAAAGGTGGCTGAAGAGTTTCTGCTGAAGGAGGCGCAGCACACGCAGCTGAACATCGCAGCAGTGTATGTGCTGCTGCGGGAAACTGAGCACATGATTAAAGGATTCATCACTCAGACCACAGACCTTGAAAGGGTGATTGAGGAAGACAGGTGAGACAGGGAGCTGGTGTGCGGTAGGGGATGGTGGGAAGCAGGTTGAGATGTCTTTGTTGCTGCAGGAGGGTGTCCACTGTCGAGCAAGGAACGGCAGCAGGCAGGTGACTCTGAAATAGGAAACGCACTGAGAAATGTCAAAACTTTATGCATATTCTGTCGTCATCCAGTGCATGGTGAATTGGTTGGAGTAATGGACAGAGACTACAGCAGGCCATGAGAGCCCAAGGAGGTTCTCTGTCAGACGCGTGAGGGTCCGAGCCCACTGACTGTAGCACCATTGGATGCAGGAGAACGTTGCTTGTGCTTACAGAAGAGTTGGCGAGCAAAGCAGTCGCATCTGACAAATGCTCAGATGAGCTCAATGTGAGTCTGGAGGGCAGCGGCTTGGAAAGAAAAGAAGTGGGAACTTGACCCAGAAATATATATTTTAGATCAGTCTTACTTCACTTTTGTTTGTCTGGCTTCGCCTTTTAATTTCCCCTTATCTGTGTTCCTAACGTTGCAAGCTTTCTTACTAGGCCCTCTCCAAAGAGCTCCTGGCTGCTGTTGCAGAGAAGAACGCACTGGCGGCGAAGATGACAGCCTGCAAGACAGGCAAGGTGGGTGACTGAACTATGCGGATGGAAGGTAGGCGTGGGATGGAAAGGTCTGGATGTGATTGCATCAGGCAAGTAGAGCCAATGCGTGAGGACGATATTGGTGATATGAGATTTTTTGGGTACTGAGAAGACTTGTTGTTAAAATATTCACGCACAATCCGATCACACACCACCTACTCACACAACGGCCACTGCTGTTCCTGTCCTTGTTGTGTGTGCTGTGCAGGAGAATATAATGCCCAAGAAAAACAAGATCCTGAGCAACCTAAGAGAAGGCACGAGCAGCAGAGGCAAGGATAAGAAGCAAAGCATCACGGAGGAAAGGAAACTGTCCTTGCAGATATTTATAGTGAACGAAAATTGTAAAAGATTGAAAAAGGTATGTTATGGGGTGAAAGGGGGAAGGTTACACACGGTTGTAAGTTGGCTTATAGCATTCAGCATCAGGTGCTGCTTAGCTGAGAGTGAAACAAAGGAGACCTTGGGATGCGTTTGCAAGGTCGCCATGCATGCTCAGACCTTGTGCCTTACCCTTTTCCCCATAATTTTCTCCATCCCTCCCAGCTGCCTCTTTCCATGCCTGCTATGTCGTCTCGTGTTTTTCCCTGGACAGGCAGGCCAGTGGGCTGCTTTACAGAGAGGGAACTGAGTTGCATTCTATTTCTTTATCCTACTCCCCGCATCCCCTTCCCCTGCTTGCACCTCTGCTGACAGCTATTGGACCGCAAGCAGGAGGAGAGCCGTGACAGGACTAGGGAGTTGGATGCAGCTCAGAGCCAGTTTGAGAAAAACGACTCTGGATTGGTGAGATGGGGGCAGGGGAGGTGAGATGAGTGCAGGGAAGGTGAGATGGGTGCAGGGGAAGTGAGATATTTAGAAGAAGAGAAGACACACTTGAGGTTTTCAAGTGGGAGATGGAAAAGGTACAGGATTTATGCAGAGCCGAAAGTAAATCATTGTCATAGATTGGGTTTATCTTTCCTCCCATGCCATTCACATTGTAAGCACAAACTCTCATTCTGTGTGTTCTCACACGCCTTCCCCTTCTTTTCTGTAACCATTGTCGAATGGATGCTCATGGCACATTCCATGTTAGGCGAAGAATGAGGGAGGAAAGGCCGATCAAATTAAGCATTTCAAACTGCACAAAAGGGAATCGGAAGCCATAATATCCTTTCCTCACATGTCCCTCACTCTAAGTTCTTCTTTCTTTGTCCTCTTTCTTCATCCACACGCCTTCTTATTCTTTCCTTAAACACCACACACCACACAAACAGAAAAAGGCACTTTTGCAGCTTGAGGAGTTCAAGCACCATCAGCGAGCAGGTGCAAGCCATTCAAGCAGAGCAAGGAATGTGCTCAAGCGTTACGCGGTGCAACTGTCATGCCAGATCTCACAGTGAGTCCATAATCCCCAACCCTTTGCCTGCTGCTCGCTCCTCTGAGAAGTGCTCTTTCTCTACCTTCCGCTCGCAACTCTTGAGTGTTTATGCACTGCCACACCTGAGTCTCGAAGAGATAGAAACTTCAAAAGCTGACAACTGTCAAGCAGTGTGTTAGACATGTGATCGAGCGTGGGTATGTACAAGGCAGGCCTTTCGTCGTCCTCACAACACTGAGGTGTGCATCTCCTTCCTTCTCCGCCCGCCACCCAACCACCCTCCCTTCTCCCCCTCCGCTCCGCTCCCCTCCACCCTTGTGTTGCAGCATGCAGGATCAACGTGTGTCAGACGAGGGAGAGGCAGGCCTTCCTCCCCCTCACAGGTATTTTGACGTGTACATCTCCTTCCCCTCCCCATCTCCCCTCCCCCTTTTTTGCAGAATGCTAGATCAACGCGTTTCAGACGAGGACATTCAAGAGGCAGGCCTTCCCTACACTTTCACCTCCGAAACTCTGGGCGAGTGGTTGGAAGGAGCAGGTTGGGATTCAGTTTTTATTGAACCAGAGACTGAGGCTGAAGCTGCAAAGCGGAGTGAGACAGAAGAGGTGCCTGAGACTGCGGAGGGGAGTGCGAGTGCGGCGCAATGCCAAGTAGCTGAGGCTGAAGCAGAGGCATCCAAAGAAGATATGCAACGACTGGAAAGGCTGGTAGCCTGGCTGTGTGGTAACCGCATGATTGCAGAAGCTACCAATGATGAGATGCAGTCAAAGCTGCAGGCCTCGGCAGAAGAGCTCATGGCGCTCCAGGGAAGAGTCGACATGGGCTGCATTGGCGAGTGAGTGAGCGTGTCTTGCTGTGTGCGTTTGCAGGTGGGGTATCTGTGAGTGAGCGAATGAGTGAGTGTGGGCGTGGGTGTACGAATGTTGTACTGCGCAAGCAGATGTTTGCATGAGGGGCGGGAGAGAGTGTGAGTGTTGGTAGTTGTAGACCTCAGTGTGTGTAGGTTGTTACTGGTACGTCCTCTGGATTCACTGTACTGGGTGTGATGCAGTCTGCTGCAACATAAGCACGTCAGTCTGAGAGCACCATGTATCAGATTCAATCTTTTTTCTTGTGTTTGTTCTGAGCATTTCTCAGGTACAACAAAAAAGAAGACGTTTACTTGGAGAGGTTCTTGGAAGCGGCCGATGTGACTCTGGAGAGGAATGCTGTGAAGCAGGAGCACGACGGGCTGATTAGTCGTCGGCAGAAAGAGTTCACAGCAGGGCTTGATGCCATCAGGATGCGGGTGAAGGAGATCTTCAAGACCTTGGCGCCAGGTGGTGACGCTGACCTGGCACCCATTGACCCGCTGGACCCGTTCAGCCAGGGGATCCGCTTCTCTGTGCGCCCGCCACAGCAGCAGTGCTGGAGGAGCGTTGCGGACCTTGATGGACAAGAAAAGGTGAGAGGAGTCCTTTTGCCCCGTGGCTCTGCCAGGATATTTCCTCCTCCTCTGTTTGTGGCCCTGTGCTGTGCTCTATGCTGTCGTGACGATCTGGTCTCGACTCCAAGGAGATGTGTGCATTATACACACTTTTCCAAACCACTACAAGCCAGTGCAGCCTTTACTCTTGCCAGCTCGACCCTGCAAGTTCTGTGCTTGCTTGAGCAGAGCTGCTGAGCCTCATTTGGCACAATCCGTCATAATTCATGTAATCTTCGTTTCTCACCACTCTGCCCACCCACCTCAGATTCCTCCCATCCCTTCCCATCCCATCCTGTTCCATCCCATCCCATCCCATCCCATCCCATCCCAACCAATCCCATCCCATCCCATCCCTTCCCTTCCCTTCCCTTTCCAACCCATCCTAACCCATCCCATCCCATCCCATCCCATCCCATCCCATCCCATCCCATCCCATCCCATCCCATCCCATCCCATCCCATCCCATCCCATCCCATCCCTCATCACATCACTTCACTCCACCACAGACTCTCAGCTTCCTGGCATTGCTGTTGGCGGTGCACTTGTGCACTCCAGAGTTGCCCATCATTGCCGTTTAACTCAATTCAGCCATAGGTACGAAATAAATGATTGGTATCAATAAAAATTTGCTGGGATATGCTGGTGCTTGCTTCTGCTTGGCTGTTGTTACTGCAATAATATGGTGCATTTTGAACCTGTCTCTCTACCCTAACCCTAACCCCCTAACCCCTCCAGTCTTCAGAAGCGGATGTATCTTTGCTGAGTACACAAGTCAATATATCACCAACACACAGGTGGCCACTGCAGAAAGTGCCTGAGATTTGTTTTGCATGAGTGCTGACAAAGTGTCTGCAGCCTTCAAGAGGAGGTCCATATATTGGCTGAGTACTTGAGGTGTGGCCCACTGAGAGCACACGTCTGTCATTGCAGTATGTCGCACGTACGGTATGTAGTGTCTTAGAGCTACAGAGGACCTGCCACTTGTCTGGGTATTAGTAAATCTGTTCGGATTTTGGTATGTAATGAATGGTCTTGAATACAAAAGGTGAACTGGACTGCGCATATCAGAAAATAGACCAGCGCAAGAATGAACCTGCACTTGTGGATTCACACAGGTGATATGCAGGAAAAGCTCCTTACCGTCATCACCCGGATATAAGACAGTGTTGAATAGTAGACAGGGGTTGTCTATTATACGGGTGTCTCTTATAAACAGGCTAGCCTCATTATAAGACACCTATTTGTGTGTACAGGTTAAAAAAGTGTAGGAGTTAGGGGCCAATGTATAGCGAGGGGGTATCTTCTAAATTGTTCTTTGTCCATTTATAAGACTTATAAGACACCCTAAACCATCCCGTTTACAAGATAACATTTTTGCCCGTGTACGAGATAAGACATATATGTCTTATATCCGGGCGATGACGGTACCATGCTTCCCGTCCAATTTCCACTCCTGACCCTCCACTTACCATACATCACTCCAAACCTAGCGCTCTTGGAATGTCATCACCAGGAGAATAGAGCTGCAATACTCTGAGTGGCATTATGAACTCTCAGAGCGGTATGCGAGCAAGCAAATCGCCAATGAAAGCACATCAGCCAAACGTGACTGGAGTTACACATCCATACCGTATTATTCAATTTGGTAATCCCTTTTCGAATGATCATAATGGAGAAGCACCAGCTCAAATGTATATCCTACCTGCAACAAACATTATTTTGTCATGCATCCCCAAGAAATGTTGTTGGCATTTCCAAATTTCTTATCATTGTACCAATCTTGGGGTTCCCGTTACTGTAGCACCGACATTCTCGGCCCGCATTCGTCCGTGATTCTCATCCACTGTTCTCCCCTCACCTCCCCCCTCGCTTTCTTTCTCTGCACTTTTTCGGAAACCCTAGAAAGAGCTTTTCCCAGCTTTTCCTGTTCTGACTCGCGTGTCGTCTGCTGCTTTGGCTTTTCATTCCACTCAGCTAGTTGGCAATGATATCGTAGCTGCGAGGTTCTGAACTAGAAAAGTTTCTTACTCTAGTAGGTTTCTTTTATGCCTTATTCTGTTAGTCCTGTCCATTATCTGGATGATTTCAGCGAATTAGGGCGTGTTTCCTTTCGTGTTTTAGTCGACGTAGTTTAGGTGTTTCTGATGGATCGCTCTACTCACGAGCCCTGCTGCTCCCATTTGCAGGCAAGTAGTTCCTCTGCTGCTTCGTTTATGATTAAGCCACTCCCCCGTTCTTTCTAGAAAAAACTGATGTTTCTTATCTCTTGGCAAATGCCTCACCTGTGCAAGACATTTTTTCCATTTTAACATGTCCGTCCTTGGCACTGATATCCACGTCGTGCTCTTGTCATTTTTCCAGGAAGTGGAAAGCCTTCGTCAATTGCTTAAATGCGCAACGGAAGAACTCCAATCCGCGAGAACCGCTGCCGCGGCACAGGGACAGCTGCACGAGGCGCGGGTTCGATACTTGGAGGAGCAGTTAAACGTGGTGAAGCGGGAAAGGGACGAGCTGAAAGAGCAATTAGACAGCGCGGAGCAGAAGCACAAGCAGGAGCTGGACCAAGCGCGATCGGAATCCCACGCCTTAATCCGACCGTCCATTACAGGCACGGTTACCGAACCTGTTGACATGGCTCGGGTAACCGAGCCTGTGGTCGTGGCTCGGGTGGAGAAAGTATCCATGACTCGGGTTGAATCCGTGAGCATGCAGACGGCGCCCAGTGCGTTGACACCTGGCTCTAGCATTCAGCAGTTCCAGCAGGGTGACACGTGGCAGATGTCCCCTCAGACGACCACTGTGTATCACCACGAGCAACACCACCAGCAGCACCAGCAGCCGCCGCCGCTTCAGCAGCAGCAGGTGCAGCAGGTGCAGCAGCAGGTGTTTCATCAGGTGCGGGTGGAGAGCCAGCAGACGACGGAGCAGCACCAATTAAGGACGTCGTTAGGAGCGTCTAGCGTTCCGATGCTCGCTGCTGCTCCGCAGGCTGTAGCAGCTGCCAGGTCAGCTTCAGCTCCTGTGATTGTGGAACTGCCGCCGGAGCCTGTGGTTAGCCAGTCGCAGGCGCAGGCCTCGCAGGCGACTCAGGCGACGGCTCGTGCGACAGGCCAGCAGTCGCAGCAGCCGCTGCCATCGTCGCCTGCTGTCGCGCAGGTGCAGTCGTCAGGGCCGTCGCATCAGGCGTCGCAGCTGTCGCAGGAGCAGCTGCTGGCGATGGAGATTCAGCAGAGCGAGGAGCAGCTGCGACTGCTGCGACAGAAGCGACAGCAGATACATGAGGAGGCGATGGGTGTGGATTCGCAGAGCCTGCAGCAGCAGCAGCAGCAGAAGGAAGAGCAGCAGGTGCTAAACCAGCAGCAGATGCTACGACAGCAGCAGCAGCAGCAGCAGCAGCAGCAGCAGTCGGCACAGCAAGCGCAGCTGCAGCAGCAAATGCGGCAATTGCAGCAGCAGCTGGAAGGGCAGTTGCTGACAGCACAAACCGCCCCTGCTGCTACAGGCGCAGGCGGAGGCACGGCAGGCGGTGCACCTGCTCTCAGCCAACCTCAGTCCCAACCGCTGCCAGCCTTCCCGCAGCAGCAGCAGCAACAGGCCAGTCTACAGACCCTGCAGCCGTCTCTCTCCTCGCATCCCCCCCATGCTTCTCTTCCTACCGGCCAGTCCTCGGGTCCCACGTCCTCCACTGGCCTGCCTCCAATCCCTGGGGGGTATTCCCAAGGGCCTTCCTCGGGATGTCAGCCCCAGGCCTCGATACAATCACAATCGTTACAAGGGCAGGGCATGCAGGGAGGGGTGGTTGGACAGGCAATGCAGGGTCAGGGGTTGCAGGGACAGGGGCTGCAGGGGCAGGGGTTGCAGGGGCAGCCGCAGCAGCAACAGCAGCAGCAGCAACAGCAGCAACAGCAGCAGCAGCAACAGCCTGTGGTTCAGCAATCCACGGTAGCCGGAGGGCAGGTGCTGTCGGGTTCAGGCGTAGCAGATGCACCACCACTGCCACCATCATCAAACCTTGGAGGGGGGTCCCTTCCTGCGTCTCCTGCAGTGCGCACAGCCTCGGGAGGAGGCTCGGTGCAGCGTGCCGGGCCTAGCTCGCTGCTTCGGCAAGGTTCCGGGGTGGGAGGTGTTCCTCAGCTGGTGCAGTCTGTGCCGTCGTCTCCTCAAGTGGGATTCGAAGTAGCTTCTAGCGCGGATAGCTTTCCCACCCAGCAGGGTCAGCCAAGTCAGCAGCAGCAGGGGCAGCAGCAGGGGCAGCAGCAGGGGCAGGGGCAGGGGCAGGGGCAGGGGCAGGGGCAGGGGCAGGGGCAAGGCCAGGGGCAGGGGCAGGGGCAGGGGCAGCAGGGTAGGATGACAAGAGTGGGTAGCTGGAATGACCTGACGCAGCAGGGCGGGGCAGCAGGGGCTGGGGGATCATCAGCAGGAGGGGGCATGGCAGGGGCAGGAGTGGGAGGAGGGGCGGGTGTGGGAGGTGCGGCTGCCCATGGCAAAACGTCCTCGCTTGCTCCTCGGAAGCTGCTGCAGCAACTGCCGCCCATGCCCCCACAGCCGCAGCAGCAGCAGCACCAAACGCAGCAGCAGCAACCAACGGTGTCTGGCCAGCAGCAGCAGCAGCAGCAGCCGCCACAGCCGATGTCTGGCCAGCAGCAGTCCGTCCCTCCTTCCCCTTTGCTGCATGCACAAGGGCACATGCCATCTAATGCGCTAATGCAGGCGCAAGCACAGGCGCAGGCACAGGCGGAAGCACAGGCGCAGGCGCAGGCGCAGGCGCAGCCTCAGGCGCACGCACAAGCCCACGCACAGGCACAGGCGGAAGCACAGGCGCATGCTCTGGCGCAGCAGCTGCAGCAGCCAGTTATGCAGCAGCAGCAGCCGCCCCCCTCCCCTGCGCTCCAGGCAGTGGCAGCGTATCAAGTGCAGCAGCAGCAGCAGCAGCAGCAGCAGCAGCCACCGCAGCAGCAACAGCAACAGCTGCATCAGCAACAGCCACCGCAGCAGCAGCAACAGCAACAGCTGCATCATCATCATCAGCAGCAGCAGCAGCAGCAGCAGCAGCCGCAACAGCAGCAACCTGTAGCAGCCTCGCCACTCCAACAGCCGAGGCAGCGCCCTCCCCCTTCTCCCATGCAGCAACCACAGCAGGCGCAGCCACAACCACAACAGCTGCAGCAACAGCAACAACAGGTGCTGATGCAGCAGAAGCTGCTGCAACTGCAGCATCAGCAGGAGCAGCAGCAGATGCAGCACCAGCAGCAGCTGCAACAGCAGCAGTTAGAGCAGCAGCAATTGCAGCAACAAGTCGGGCAGCCAGGCGGGCAGTCGCAGGTGCAATCTCAGGTGCAACTGCCTGGCCCTTCCTCACTCCCCCCTCTCCCTCCTCAGCCACTTCAACAACAGCAGAAGCAGCAGCAACAGCAACAGCAGCAACAGCAACAGCAACAGCAGCAACAGCAGCAGCAACAGCAGCAACAGCAACAGCAGCAACAGCAACAGCAACAGCAGCAGCAACAACAGCAGCAGCAACAGC